>BPLQ01010017.1:0-89939 GCA_021605075.1 Caerostris darwini
TAACTAAATGGCGCATAGTAATTAATGTCTCTAAATCTCAAGCCATCATTTTTCGAAAAGAAGACGCCAGACAACCATATATTAATCTTTCCCTTTTTGATCAACAAATTTAATGGGTAACTAATATTAAATATCTCGGCTTAATTTTAGACAATAAACTTACTTTTCGACAAAACTTACAAAACTTACGAAGACAAATTTACAAAAAAATCAAAGAAAAATGTTGGAAAAAATTTTATCTCACTCTACCACTAAATTTTCTAAATTAACTTTGTCAAACAAACTTCTTCTCTACAAACAAGTTCTTATGACTATCCTTACCTATGCTGCTCCAATCTGGGGTCTAGCTGCACAATCTAACAAGAAATCTGTACAAATTATTCGAAACAAACTTTTCGTGTCATCACTGGTGCACTCTGGTTTGTCCGCAACTCTACAATTCATCAAGATTTAAAAATTGATTCTATTAACAACTATATTGCAAAACTTTCTAGAAATTTCTTCAATACCCTTTGCTACTCACGAAAACCCTCTCATTAAGGCACAAACTACATTTACGCAATTGAATGGAAAATACAAGCATCCTTTCTCTACTTCTAAATGGAATCGAAGCCTTAAACCATCATAACATCCTGCTCATTTATCGCTTTTTATTTATTTTACTTCAACGCATATTTACTGATAATAAATTTCTTGTTACGTTTTCATCACCGATGATTTACATTTTTTTTACTGTCTTCTTTTTTTCTCTCAAATTATACGATTACTATTATCTATTTATCATGACTTTTCTTTCCTACTGCCTTCACATACCACTAAATAGATGAACGTTTCGCGTTCAGGCACTCGACATCTTTATTCAACAATGATGATGAGACCTCCTCAAAATACACTCCAAAATTTAAAATTCCATAGTCACCCGAAAAATTCGAAATTCCAGGAGTCCAAATTTCCTTCTGAAATACCATAAATGTTGTCGACACTTTCTAACAATCAAAATAAGAACAATAAAAGAAGTATATTTAAAAATGAAAGGAATAAACAAACTACGATCAAGCGATCAAACATTTTAACATTTAAACGATGATTTAGAACGCATGAAGTACTACTAGTACTTGAAACGAAAAGTGAAAATGAGATAACAAAAGAGAAAACGTATGAGGCACCCCATAGTTACGGGACTTTTCGTAAGAATTGTAGAATTACTGTTGTTTTATAATAAGCATCTTCAAACATATCGAATAACCATGAGTATGAAAGAACTCTATAACCAAAAGCACTTTGGAATTTGTTTCGTGCTATTTCACATTTTTTGCATTGGAACAAAATGTGTTCCCCCGTTTCCGGAGTTTTGCAGATCGAACATAATGGAGATAAAGTTAGGCCAAATCTGTGGAGTTTTGCGTTGAAAGAATTGCAATATGCAAAACCAGATGATATAAAGAGCTAAGTATTTGGAAATCACTAAGGCTAGATGAGATAAAAATCGGAGCTCCATATTCCAGTAAATTACGGAACCTGGAATGCGGAACCTGGAAATAAGAATATCTTCCCTTCGATGATTTGGAAAAAGTCTATGTGTAGGTTTAATATTATTCAAATGCATGAGTTCCTGAGCATATTTGCTACCCTTCCATTGTTCTGTTGCTTTTAGTTGTGCTTTCTTGTTTAGTTGAAAGATGTGATCTTCCGGCGATATCCAATGAAATATTATTGAATTTGCTGCTGATTTCCTGAGGGAGTCAACTAGTTCATTTTCCGTAATACCAACAAGTCCTGGGGACCAGAGTAATTCAATGGATACACCTTTCTTAATGGGATACACTTTCTACAGAAATGATGGTCCTCAGGATCCAGTCTCTGGTGGAAAGGGTATTTTTGTTAAAAATTCTCTTCCGCACACTCATACTGCTACTCCGCATCTCATTGGCTTTAAATCCACAATTGTTTCACTCAACTTTCCTAATTTCCCATCCTTAACTATTGCCTCTGTTTATGTGCCTAATGGTATTGCATCCGTTAATTTCAATAGTGATCTGAATACTCTCTTTTCTTTAAACAATAGTGTAATCTTCGCGGGAGATTTTAATGCTTACAACACTGCATGGGGTTGTCACTACAACAATAACACCGGCAACACTCTACTTAATTATGCTACTAATTTTAATGTTGAAATTCTAGCACCTAATACTCCGATCAGAATCGGTACTAACTCCTCTTCTATAATTGACCTTGTGGTCACTAACAACTTTCACTTTAATTATTCAATCTCTTCCCTTGATGAATTATCCTCAGATCATAACCCTGTCATCATTGACTATAAATTTACTTATCCTAATCTCACTATAAATCCCAAGCTAACCACTAACTGGTCTCTTTTTTCATCCTATCTTGACAATAACTTTAATTACTCTACTATTCACCTATCAAGTCCTGAAGAGATAGAGAATGCTATCTCGGAACTTACTAACAAACTAACATACTCACAAGATTGCCTCCAAGCGAATTAATACTAACAACCGTACTTATCTTCCACCATATATTAAAAGACTCATTACTAATCGCAATAATGCTCGAAAACTCTGGCAAATCTATAGAGATCCTGTTAGTAAAAACAACTACAATCATCATCAAAACATCTTCCGTAGGGCTATCCTAAAATATAAGAATGAATGCTAGGACAGAAGGTTACAAACGGTGAATGCAGAGGACGGAACACTCTGGAATCTAACACGATCTTTTAGAAGGAAGCGGTCCACAATTGCGTCTCTGACTAATAATCAAACGACTGTCACCTCCAACGTTGACAAAGCAGAGGTTCTTGCAGACACTTTAAAAGACCAATTTACTGAAAACGATACTAATAATTTTAATACCTCTAATGAAGTTCAAAATACTATTTCTTCCTTCTTAGCGCAAAATAAGGATGCTGACAATATCCCAGCTACTAAAGCTTCTTTTATTATCGAATGTATTTCTTCTCTTAAAGTTAACAAAACCCCTGGTATTGACTCAATCACTAATAAAATGCTCAAAAACTTGCCTTTCAAATTCATTCTCCAAATTTGTAAAATTACTGATGCCATTCTTAATACTAACTATTTTCCTCAGTGTTGGAAGACTGCTCGCATTCTTCCGATACGCAAACCTGGAAAAGACCCTACTTCTACTAATAGCTACCGTCCTATCTCTCTGCTTTCTTCTCTCAGTAAAATAATTGAACGTGTAATTGTTAATATTCTGAATGAAAACTCTACTAATCTTAATATACTAATCCCTCAACAATTTGGATTTACTAAAAATCTTTCCACCACCCACCAACTGTATAATATTACCGAAACCATATCTGAAGGATTTTCCTGGAAACGAGATACTGCTGCTATTTTTCTGGATGTCGCTAAAGCATTCGACAGAGTGTGGATCGACGGGTTGATTTATAAAATGATTAAGTTTAATTATCTTTTTTAATTCATACCATCAGAAACTATCTAACGAAAAGAAATTTTGTTGTATCTGTTGGAAATACTGACTCCAAAGTCTGTAATATTCTTGCTGGGGTACCTAAGGGCTCGATCTTGGGACCATTTCTGTATAACATTTATATTAATGACATTCCTCAAGATCACAAAATTATTCTAGCTCTCTACGCAGATGATACAGCTTTAATTACTCAGGGGCGGCGCTCACACATCATACAGAAAAATCTACAAAATTATGTCTATAAACTTGAAAATTGGCTTAACAATTGGAAGATTAAACTTAACGTCGCGAAGACTGAAGCAGTACTATTTACCAGGAAAAATAAATTTAATACTCCTAACATAACCATTTATAATACTAACATTTCCTGGTCTAAAGAAGCAAAATACTTAGGTGTGATATTAGATAAGAATCTTAACTATTGCTCTCACATTAAATACCTTCGCAATAAATTTAATAACCAATTAAGAAATTTCTTTCCTTTAATACGTAGAAACTCCTCACTAACAATTGAACTTAAAAAGCTAATCTACCTTTCTTACCTCAGATCCATTATAGCATATACGAGTCCAGTTTGGGGCTCTACTTCTAAAGCAAACATCACAATTCTCGAAAGACTGCAAAACAAAATTATCCGAATGATCATGGATTAGCCTTGGTTCTTCAGAAATGCGGAAATACGATATGCCATCTCTATCCCCAGTTTTGTTGAATATGTTGAAAAACTAGCGATTAATTTTTATAATAATCTCTCCAACTCTAACAATCTTGTATTACAAGATCTTCAAAATTACAGCTATGATATTTCTCTCCCAAAAAACCGCAAAAGACCGCGATCTGTTTTAAATATCAATAGTTAAAATCACTATTTCCTCTTTCTGAAGGACCAATGCTTTCTTCTATACTGCAATGGATGACTGATTTTCATTACGGCGGTGCTCAGTTTTTTATTAAATTTTCTTTTTTACTACAGTATGCTTCATTTTGTAATTTTAATTCCTATCCTTCTGTATTTTTTTTTATCAGTTTATTTATTTGTAATTTTTATTCAATTATCTACTTTTTCTATAAATTTAACATTTTTTCCCACTGGCAATGGGCTTAGACCAATCGACAAGAACCCTATGTTTTCAAGGATGGAGGTTTATGGTCGCTGCGCGATCAATGCACTCCGAAAATCTACAACGAATTGAATCGAATTGAATTCAATGGATAAAATGCTGTTGCAAAGATCTTGTAGTTTATTACCCAGAAACTGGATGATACGATTATAACAATTCTGTTCAATTCTGGGGCGTTAGAATTCTGTAACGCTAGAAGAACGGATAGACTATCTGTGAGAATAATATATTTATGAGCAGAAAAAACATAAGTTGAAAGGGTTAAAAGGAATGCAGGGGCTTCTCCTGTGAAAATACTATTATAATTTGAAATCTGTCCAGATAAAGACTCTTGTGAAAAAGAATTAATGATTGCTATTGAATGCTTAAGTTCTGTCTTAGAGGCGTCAGAGGCTAAAATGATTCTATCTTTTCAATATTCATTTTTGTATTGTTCAAAGAGGTGTTTGATGATATGATGAGGTAACTGTTTTGTTTGAAAGGGTAGATCACCGAGATGAAATTTGACTTTAGAATTCACTCTAACTGGCGGAAAATTAGGATTTAAATTAGAAGACTGGAAGTTTAAATTGTCTAAAAGATCAGCAAAAAAGCATTGTAATGAAACGGGACGTTTTAACCTTGGAGTTTTATTACTCGATCGAAGATAAATGATGAATGGAGAAGAGGAATCAAAAGAAATGTGCTTGATAAAAAAAAACTCTCTGCGAGCATATGCAACATGTGAAACAATGAAAGTTGACCAGTTTCTTTAAGTAAAACTGGAATCGGTGTCCACCTTGGAAGACCTATTGTAATACGCAAAACCAGATGATATAAAGAGCTAAGTATTTGGAAATCACTAAGGCTAGATGAGATAAAAATCGGAGCTCCATATTCCAGTAAATTACGAATTGTGGTATTTGTTATTTGAATTAAATGATAGGATCGACAACCCCTGGAATTAGCAGCAATTGCTTTAAGAGCATTTAATTTTGTAATAACTTTCCTTTTAAGATACTAGAAATGTTGTTAGAAAGAGAGATTATAAGAGAATATGATACCTAAAATACGTGTATGTTGTTTCCAAGGGATGCGGATATTATAAAAATGCAGATGTTGAGCTGGCTGTTGTTTTTTATTAGAAAAGTTAACCGCTTCGCACTTTTCTGGTTGAAGAGTAAATTTCCATGTTTCGCACCATTGGGTTATGTTATGAAGGGTTATTTGAAGGTTATTAAGAACTTTTTCCAAAGATTGGTCGCTTCTAAAAAGAAAAATATCGTCAGCATACATTAAGTATTCCGTATGTTCAGGAATGATCTCGTAAATATTCCTCATGTAAATGGTAAAGAGAAAACCACTAAGAACATTCCCTTGCTGTACACCACGAGTGGAATACAATTTCATAGAATCAGAGTTTTCCAATTGACATAAAAATTCCTGTTATTAATGAAATTGTTTATCCATCTAGCAGCAGTTCCCTTTATGCCAACCTGTAAAATTTTATAGATAAGGCCATCTCTCCAAATTGAGTTGTGTGCAACAGAAATACAAAATGTTTTGGCGTTTTTGGCCTCAATTATCTTATGATGAAGTAATGATGATGAATACATACAATCCTTGAAAGGAATAAAACCTGAATGGTTGGGATGGAATTCATCATGAACTGCAAAAGGAATGATTCTTTTGAGAACAATACGTTCAAAGGTTTTACTAATAATAGATGTTAATGCAATAGGGCGATAGGAGGTAGGGGAAGTGCTGTCTTTTCCAGGTTTAAGGGTGGGAATAATTTTAGCTGTTCACCATTCCCGAGGAACATCACTAGTTAACCAAATATTATTGAAGGTATTAAGCAGATGAAGAAGATAAAAACCAGGAAGAATTTTAATAAGTTTTGCAGGAATACTGTCACTGTCAGGTGAAATATTAGGAGGAACGCGGGTAGCATCTTTTAGCGCGATAAACGTAAGTGGTCTATTGTAATGTTGATTGCAATTATCAGAAAGATCAAATGGAATAAACTGATGGTCAATGGTTTTATTAAAATGAGTAGCTAATATATTAGCTTGCTGAGTCGGATCTGAAATAACAGAATTATTTGAATGAAAAATTTTATTGCTAACCAGGTTATTGTTTCTATTATGAATTGCTTTAATAATTTTTTAAATTTTGCCCTTATATCCGGTAGAGGAACACACAAAATCCCAATACTGCTTCTTAAAATCAGAGATGTAGTGACGAAGTTTGGCAGAAATTTTCTTATATGAAATCCGTAAGTCGTGAGAAAGTTGAGATCGAGTTTGATGTAATAATTTGCGTTTCTGTCTTAAAAGATTATTTCAGCGAGAATTCCACCACGGGAGAGGTGGAATGTTGAGGGTGAGAGGTTTCATGAAGTTTCCTGTTATTAAGGAGAGCCTGAGTTAAGAAAGAATGTAAATCTGAATATGATGAAAAGGTGTGATCAAAGATTTTGCTGATCTTGAAGAAGAAGTTGGACTTTAGACCATAATATGATCGATCTGAAAATTTTTTGTGAAGTGAAAAGTTGAAGTGATATCTGTAGCGGAAGGTGATCACTGTCAAAGAGATCGGATTGAGCAACATTAGAAATATTAGGGTAATTGTCTGCACTGGCAATGGTAAGATCAATAAGCGACGCAACAGTCGGAGTAATATGAGTGGCAGTGTTTGTATTAATAATATCAAAATTATTTTGGATTTTGTTGATCAGGATTTCAGAACTAGCCGTTGAAGAGGTGGATCCGAGAATGGGATGATGAGAGTTAAAATCTCCAAGAATAATACAGTTTGGAGGTGAAAATGATCTTTTCTTAAATGAAACATTTCTTAATTCATGTTTCTTGTATTGCTAACACTGACATAGACGAAAAAAATTGGATCAGAAATGGATGTTTGGCTCGAATGCTATGAGCATTCCATTGTATCAATTTAAACATTGTTTTAGTTATTAACTATATGAGTTTATAAAGATTGATCAACAACAATGAAACAAAAAATTTAATGAGCCTAAGATGCAAAGTTTTAATTTTCTATAACATTAATTAAATTAAACTAGAAGTAAAGAAATTTGGAGAAGGATTATCTTATTCTATCGACCTTTTCCCGGATAATCGAAGTCTTGCAAGGTTTCAAAACTCTGGTTTTTGGTTTTAATTTTTTTCTTTTCTTTACCCGAAGATGCTAATTTTGTCACTGGAGGTAAAGAGAGTTTCTTTATCGTTTGATTTAAGGTATTGAGACTAGTTGTTATATTTTCTGTGAGTAATTTAAATGACTCCTGGAAGCCTGTGTATGACAAATTTCTTTAAATAAGTTTTGAGTTTCCATGGCGTGCTGTTGGAATAATTTATTAATTTCTTCCTTAGTTATGTAATTAGAGGGAGAGGCTATTTTTACTTTAGCAGAAAATGAATCTTCTTTCGGAACGCGATACTCCGCACTTCTACGCGGAGTCCGCGCTTCTACGAAAGAAAGCCTGTTGAGGGTTTTAAACCTCAAAAACTTTTCTTCAGCTTTACGGCTAGGACAATTAATGTCTGTGGCCTTATGTGTTTACTACAATTTATACATTTAGGGGTTTGTTCGGTACACGTGTCAACATGATGATTGAAACTACAAAATTCACAAGTAAGAGGTTATTTACAATTTGAAGTGGGATGAGAAAAAGAGTGGCAATTACGACATTGATGGGGTCAATCCACAAATAACGAAATTTTTTGCTGGGTAAGCCACAGTCTTATGTGTTCAGATAATAGAGAGTTTTTGCATACCGTACGTTAGTTACCGTAGGACGTCCGTTAGCTTTTTCTCCCTAGCGCGCATGCGCAGAAAATGAGCATGCGCGCTAGGGAGAAAAAGCTAACGGAGGTCCTACGGTAACTAACGTACGGTATGCAAAAACTCTCTATTATCGTACCTAAAATAGTAACTAAAATCAGTGAGGTGAATGTCGAAGTTGCTCTTTTACCTGCAAATCTTTTGAGCTCTATGACTGAAACTTTATTTTCTTCTTCCGATTCTAAAGCAAGTTCAGAAAGTGAAATGTCTGTTAATAGGAAACGGGTGGAGATCTTTTCCGGATAAAGCGATGATTTTACCGGAACTCCCAATACGGCCTTAATATTTACTAATTCTTTAGCTGTATCATAGTGAGAGGTGGAAAACAGAAGTTTATTCTGACGAGTGATCCGCATGAAATCAATATGTTTTAAAGTGGTTATTTTAGAGGAAATGTTATATTTTAAGACTCTGGGGTGTACCCTTGGAATTGAGCCATTTGTCACCTCAAATACGATAATAAACCAGTGCGCTCCATTTTCGTGAGCCGAATGCAATTTGAACATAATATCTCTAGAAGAAATAAAATTGAGGCCTATTTCAGAGGAAAAATCCATGCTAAAAGTGACTATTTTTTTCTGCCATATCAAAACTCTAAGTACGCCCACTTAGAGAATTGGGCCCTCCCTCTTCACTTTAAAACATTAACAACAACATGAAAAAATTGTGAAAAAACTAACTAAAATTGCCTGTAACTTACCCGGAAAGAAATCCAACTAAAAAAAAAAAAAAAAATTTAACTTACGAAACCCAAAACAAAAGAGATATTTGTCACCAAGCACACTCCAAAGCAGCTCAAGTCTGAAGTCAGCGATAGTGCAATATTCCAACCAAAGTCAGGACTTGATATATTGTAATAATATATTGTCTTGATTTAGAAGGTGTTATTCTATGAGTTTTTCCCCCAATTTTGTTATACAAATGAAGTGTAGTTACGATTAGATATTTTTCATTTCTCATTTACCTTCACTCAGAGCATATAGAACAAAATTAATTCATTTTAAAAGTAAAGAATAATTTAAATAGCATTTCAGTAATACATCAAAACATTAAAAATAAAAGTGCTTAAATGTAAGAAAAAAAAAAAAAAAAACTTATTCACAGTTTCACATTAAAAAACATATAATAGAGCCTTATATAGATTTACCACCCACTGTATGGAAAATTTGAAAGTGTCCAAATCAAGGAATTCAAACATAGTTTGATAGCAAACAGGCAAAGGTATTTTCAGTAGGGCCTTAATTACAATTAAGCCCAAAAAGTAAGACCAATTACTTTTTTTTCAAAAACTTATTCTTCCAAATTTATTTCATCGCCTTCAAAGTAATCCCCTCCGGAAACAGTGCACTTATACCAATTTTTTATCGTATCCTGAATGCATGCAAAAAAGTCATTGCCAGGGATAGCCTTCAAAGTGCGTGGCGATTCACATTGAATTTCTTCAATCAACATAAAACTGTGTTCCCGGAGTGGTCTTTTGAATTTAGGGAATAGCCAGAAGTAGCACGGTGTGAATACGGTGGTTCTGGAACGAACGATAAGGGTTTCATTTTTGGCGAAAAAGTCACGAAGAATCAATGCTGTGTGAGCTGGGGCATTCAGTGCTTTCGGTACCAATCGAGATTTGACGCATTTGAGGTCCAAAATGGAATTGACCTATCCTTTTGAAAATCCAACATTATCAGCAAGTTCTCATTGTAAATCGGCGGTTTGCAAGCACCAAATCTTTAATTTTTTGGACGTGAGCTTCATCGGTTGAGGTTGATGGTCGGCCAGAGGGCTCTTCGTCTTCAACGCGTTCTCTGCCTTCTTTGATATGTTTATACCACTTCTAAACATTTCTTTCCGATATAGGAATGCTCACCGAATACCTACTGCAACATTCTATACGTTTCCGCAAACGAAATTCAATGCGAGTTCTTTGCTCAGTTAATTCAGAAATTTCAAAAATCACCGGAATCAGTTTTAGCGTCTCATAAAGCTAAGCGTAACTAAAACACTAATGAATATTTTGACGTCAAATTTCATACAGATGTCAAGGACAATGTCAGCAACCTAAAATGGGGGGGGTTAAATTCCATAAATCCCGGGAATTTTAAATTGAAAATCGGTCTTACTTTTCGGATACAGTATTACTTGCATATGCTAGTCCTATTTGGGGATCTATTGCACTCTCGAATTTCAAGATCATACAAAGACTTGAAAATAAAATCCTACGTATGATTACAAATTCGCCCTGGTTTTTCCGAAATGAGGATATCAGGCATGTTCTTTCCCTCCCAAGTTTTAAACAATTTGCTTATAGAATTGCACAAAAATTTATAACTTCACTCCAAATATTAATAATTCTGTTTTGATTGATCTTATCAACTTTGATTACGACATTTCTGATTTCAAAAATTGCAAAAGACCTCACGCTAGTCTGAATATTATTCATTAAAGTTTCGATTTCCTGCTTTTCGAATTATCATGCAGTTTCTCCGCTGAGACAATTTCCCCTCCAATCGTTTTTGTTTGTTTCTATCGTTTATTTTTTTTATTACAATCTTAAAAATTATAATAATAATATAAAAAATTATATATGTATAATTTTTTTATTATATCTTTTTATTATTTTTTATTATATATTTTTTCTATCTTATTTTTTTTCTATCTAATCAATGGGTTTAAGCTTAAGAAACTTATCTCATTCACAAAACAGGAGATAGAGGTTGCTAAGCAACCAAGGTTCTCAGTCAATCTGGCAAATCGTCGTCAATGCGTGGGCGTCGCGCAATTGAAAGGAGAAAATCGTCAGGGTTAGGAATTAATTCAAAATATTTAGAACATGCGAGGTCTTTTGCTACGTTTGTGATCATAATCGTAATTTTGTAGGATATTTAAAAAAAGGTTATTGATGTTTCGCATAGCATTATAGAATTTAGTAGAAATTTTGTGAACAAATTGTCTTAAACTTGGAATCGAGAGAGCTCGTCTAATATCGTAATTACGAAAGTATCAGAGAGAATTCGTTAGCATTCTTAGAGTTTTGCTCTCAAACCTTTGAATAATTTCAAAATTAGTACGTCCAACAGAACCCCAAATTGGGCTTGCATAAGCTAATACTGGACGAAAATGAGTGAGATATATTAGTATTTTGAGAGTAAGAGGTAAAGGATAGAGAATTCTAAATTGAGTATTGAATTTATTTCTAAGGTTGTTGATATATGATTTGTAGATATCAAGAATAATTTCTAAGTACTTAGTTTCTTTAGACCAAGTGATATAATTATTATAGATTTTGATTTTAGGCGGGTTATAGGATATTTTGCAAGTGAAAAAAACTGCTTCAGTCTTGTCCACATTTAATTTTATCTTCCAAGTAAAGAGCCATATTTCTAAATAATTAATGCAATTTTGCAAATTTTCCAAGATTGTGCAAGATTTTCGACCTTGCATTAAGATTGCAGTGTCATCAGCATACAGACTAATTTTGATATTGTTCTTTTGCGTATTATCGTTGATAAAGATAATATAGAGGAAAGGATCTATAGGAAAGGACCTGGAGCACTCCAGCATGAATATCACGAATTGAAGAATCAGTATTCCCTATTACGACAACAAAGTGTCTGTCTGAAGAGTAGTTCAGAATTACTTGAATCAAATAAGGAGAGAAATTGTAAGAAATGAGTTTGTAAATCAATCCATTAGCTCAGACTCTATCAAAAGTCTTAGCCAAATCAAGAAAAATTGCAGTAATTTCATATTTTGAGGAAAATCCTTCAGCAACAGTTTCTGTGAGATTGTAGAGCTGATGAGTTGAAGAAAGTTCTCTGTAAATCCAAATTGAGAATGAGAAGGTTCTTTTGATTTGACTCACTTTTAAGGAGATTCAGGATGACATTTTCAATTAGTTTACTAATGGAAGAGAGTAAAGAAATTGGTCTGTAATTAATAGGAGAAGTAGGATCCTTTCCAGGTTTTAGAATTGGAAGAATTCTAGCTGTTTTCCAAGACTTAGGATAGTAACCATTATGAAGAATTGAATCAGTAATTTTACAAAATTCAAGTATTATTTTGAAAGGAAGGTTTTTTTAAAAACATTTTATATTTTATCTATGCCAGGAGTTTTATTAATTTTCAGGGAGGAAATTCAATTAATAATGAAAGATGCTCCAGTGATAGGAGTTTTAGAGGTTTGATAAGTATTATAAAATTAGTGATAGTGAACTAAACGAGATTTTCAGTATCATGATTATGAATATTGTTCTCAAGAAATTGTTCCTGAAGGCTGTTAGCTGAAACCTCAGCTTTTAGACTATCTGTGGTGGCCGGCGAATTGTTAGATCCTATTGTACTAATATGAGAATGTTTACGTTTAAAAGTCCTGGGGTAAGACCAGAAAGAGCCATCTTCACAGTTTACAGTTTGCGGGTGTCTATCCCAAGTTTCATAATTATATAGTGCAGTAGTGCGTCTCAGTAAAGCCTACGAGTGATTATAATTAGTCTTACTTTGCGGATCACGAAAGATTTGCCAGGTTTTACGTGCATGATTACGGTTAGTGATGAAGGTTTTAATGTGGGGAGGAAGAAAACTACGATTGTTAGTATTAATGTGTTTCGAAGCTGCATTTTAAGCATCAGTAACTATTTTCGTCATATTTTCAGTAGCATCATCAATTTCAGCAGCATTGAAGTTTATGAACACAATAATTAAAATTAGAGTCAATTAAAGAAGAAAATTTAGTCCAACAAGTTATAACATTGCTGTTAACAGAAATAGTAGGATAAGAAAGTTTAAATTTAATAATTGCAGGATTATGATCTGAGGAAGTCATAAGAGTTAAGTCATTAGGAGAGTAAATGGTGTAGTTAAAATGAAAATTTTTGTGACGGCGAGATCAATAGTAGAGGCAGAATAATTACTAAATCTTGTAGGAGAGAGCTATAATATCAAAACAGAGTTATGAGCGTAAAGCAGATAATTGTCTACCAGTATTATTTCTATTATAACAATTCCACTGAGTGTGTCTGGAATTAAAATCACCAGCCAAAAGGGTGCTACTACTATAGGAAAAAAGAACATTTAGATCATGAATGAAATTAGAGGAAGTAACATTATTTGGAACATAAACATATACAACAGTCAGAGATGGAAAATTTGGAAAATTGAGAGATTCAACAGTAATTTTAATTGCATGGAGAATTGGAGAGGGAACATGAGTATGTGGAATACTTTTCTTGATTAAAATACCAATGCCACCAGAGACAGGACTCTGTGGTCCGTTTTTGCGATGGAAAATGTAACCAGAAAAATTAGGAGAATGATCAGATTTTAAAATCGTTTCCTGTAGTAGTACAATGTCCTGATTATAGTTATTAAGAAAAACATCAAATTCAAAAAGTTTATTTTTTAAACTACAAGCATTCAAGTAGCAAATACAAAGCCCAGTAGCCGATTGAATCATTACGAAATATTTGGAAGAGATAGAGACGCCAGGCCCTTAAAAAATGCCTGGAGTTTATCTGCTTTAGTTTCAGCAGTACTTATTTTATGGATAAGGTCACCAAGACCATCCAGATTAGTAAATATGGAGAGAAATTCTCGCATCAGATAGCTAGCCTTTTGAAAAATTTGAATATCATCAAGACTTATTAATGAATTCAATTGGGCTTGAGGATTGAGGATTTGATTTTGAGGATAGTAACTAGGAATATCAATAGTTTGAGGATGAGAATTTTTGAGTGCTGCAGCACAGGTCAATTTTTGAGTGCTGTAAATTAACCTGTCTAGTAGAATTAAATTTTAGAACAGTTTGCTTGTCTATTACATTTATTTTTGGGAATTTTTTACAACCTCTCCATGCTGCAAGATTTCTTTTTTCCCCACAGTTACTGTATATAGGTACTTCAATGTTTTCTTTGAATTTACATTTTTTATATGAATGTTCAAGACCTCATTTTAAGCAGCGGACTTTAAAACCACAATTAATTGAGTTATGGTGAAAAAAGTTGCATTTAAAGCACTGTAGTGCTATAGGTCATTTATTGTACTTTTCAATATCAATCTTTAGGTAAAGAAGTCAATTGAGTTATCTCATTATTTTTTCTCATTTCTAATGAGAGTTATTTGCCATATTGGCAAGGGTTGCTTAGTTTTGGTTTTAATTAGTTGCACAACTTTTTCCGCCACAAATCTTTTTTCAATGAGAGCAGCTTTGATTTCCTCCCCAGGAGTATTTTTGGATACCCCCTTGATTACTGCTTTCAGTGGTCTTTGATGTTTCGGGATTATTACAAAATATTCAATATTATTGTTCCTTAAATAAAGAGCCATTTCCTGATGCTGTTCTGAGGGGGATACTTTTAACATTTCACCCGCTAGTTTAATAGGGACTTTGCCTTCAAAAGCTTCATCAAATTTTTAAAAAGTTAAATTTAAATTTTCCATAGACTTAACCATACTAGGAGGCATTTTAACAGTAGTAATATTAATATCAACATTTTCATCAACATCATCTACACTATTCAAATTTTGAAATTTATTTTTCAATTTTCAATTATTATCATTACTATTAGCATTAGCATTAGCATTATAAGAAGTTTCAGCTGTTAAGCTTTTGTTAGGATATTGAAATCCATCATTACTAAGATTATCAAAAGTTAAGTGATTAGCATTGCGTTTTGGTTTGACAGTATTATTTTTAGCATGCTTAGGGCATTTAATTAAACAGCATGATCCAATACTTAACTTTTTTTTTCTTTTTAAATCAGCATGTCCGTTAGGTACTGCTCATCTGATAGTGTCCTTGGGCAACACCATGAGCTATTCCGTTCAAGTCCTGGGCAACAGTCAGTTGCGTTTGCAGCCTTTTTATATCAGTCTGAGTCGTAGTAATTTCGTATTTTTTCTTTTTCAATATAAGAAATATCATTAGAACTCTTCAAGATTACTTTCAAAAGTATCTGAAAAGGTCCGTTCTCCTCCGTGCCTTCTAATTCCCTCTCAGCCATTAAACGGTGCAAACAAAAACGCGTCTACTTAGGTGAAAATCACGAAACTTCACAATATTTAACTTTATATGAAAAGTGAGCAAAATCTTTTCAAAACACGTTTCTTCATCTTTTGAAAAGACACAAGAATAAAATCAATTTTGAATTCAAATGACTTTACTCGGCGTTACCAATCGTATAAAGCAATCTCTGTCATTTGCTATCAAGAATATAATATCTATGATATAAAAAGTGCTACTAAAAACATCATAAAAATATTCTACCATTTGTCTTTAAAAAAACCAAACAATGATCACATGAAAGTTATAGTTGCAAAAATTTGTACAGGTTCTTCTAATTTCATATTTTTATTAAAAATCTTTTTCTGGAAAATCCAGGTAATTTTTTATTTACCACATTTTAATAGGGCATATTTCTAACATTGAATCCATTTTCTTTGTTAAATTATTAGTTTACTACTGTGTCCAAAAAGTAAGACCGATTTTCAATTTAAAATTCCTGGGGCTTATGGAATTTAATTTTTTTTTCTTTTTTATGTTGTTGGCACTGTCCTTGACATCTGTGTGAAATTTGATGTCAAAATATTCATTAGTGTTTGTGTTACGCTTGTCTTTGTGAGACGCTAAAACTGATTCCAGCGATTTCTGAAATGTCTGATTTAATCGAGCAAAGAACTTGCATTAAATTTTATTTGCGGAAACGTATAGAATGCTGCAGAAGGCATTCGGTAAGCATTCCTATATCGGAGAGAAATGTTTAGAAGTGGTATAAACATATCAAAGAAGGCAGAGAACGCGTTGAAGACGAAGAGCCCTCTGGCCGACCATCAACCTCAACCGACGAAACTCACGTCCAAAACATTAAAGATTTGGTGCTTGAAAACCGTCGACTTACAATTAGAGACCTTGCTGATGATGTTGGAATTTCAAGAGGGTCGGTCAATTCCATTTTGGGCCTCAAACGCGAAAAATCTCGATTGGTACCGAAGGCACTGAATGCGCCAGATCTCATTGCATTGATTCTTCGTGACTTTTTCGCCAAAAATGAAACCCATATCGTTCCAAAATCCTCGTATTCACACCTTGCAACTTCTGGTTATTCCATAAACTCAAAAGACCCCTCCGGGAATACCGTTTTGAATTGATTGAAGAAATTCAACGTGAATCGCCGCGCTCTTTGAAGGCCATCCCTGTCGATGACTATTTAGCATGCATCGAGGGAAAAAAGTTGTAAATGCATTCTGTCCGAAGGGGATTACTTTGAAGACGATGAAATAAATTTGGAAGAATAAATAAAAAGCTTTTGAAAAAAAATAACAATTGGTTTTACTTTTTGGGCACAGTAGTATGCATTAAAATTCTATTAGAAGACATTTTTTTTACTTATTTAAATTTTGGTCTGGCAATTCTTTGTTAACGAGAAAAACTTCGTTAAAAAAGCAATGAGTGACTTCTACAGAATGTTCATTATTTGGCAGTTTGAAATACAAATTATGTAAATAAATTTAATTTTATCGACAACAACAAGAACAAAAAAAAAACCCTAATAAAATCAGGTAAAAAGCGTCAAATTATAATTCATATTTATTTTATTCCGTAAACTATTTGCTAAGTAATTACCAACAATTAAAAATATAGGTGCATTATGTATAATTGATAGAAATGAAAAAGTTAATATTTTTGTTAGACTGGTAATTAGTTTTTCAGTAACTAAATTTTTAAAAAAATTTAATTCTTATAACTTTTATAATGGCAACAGTGTTCGTAATCTTGAGAAGGTAAAAAATCTTATTTGTGATTACACATTTGATAAAAATGTTTGCTTTTACTTTTATCAATATAAACAAATTGGGACTATTCATGATATTTATCTGCAAGTAATATGTAATTCATTTTCAGAAATATTTTATTTTGTAGAAAACTGTGATTCAGCATTACTGTAATCATTAAAGAAGGAAATTAAAATATCTTGTAAATTATGCTGTTTTTATAATTCAAATAATTTTATTGAAGAAAACATTAATTTTATAAAAAAAAAAATTCCTTCAGCTAGTGCATTAGATTAACAGCGAAATGTATGAATTTGTCTTTTCATAAAGGGTCTCAAAAGATAATTCACCAGCAAACATTCTCTAAAAGATTTAAATATAAACTAATTTAGCCTTAAAGAGAATATCAACTAGTTATATTACCTAAAAACAAAAAAAAAAAATACACACACCATAAGTTATGAAAAGATTTTGTCTTGAAAATTGTCTTGGGGACGCGTCTCGATTTATTTGGCAAGCCTAAATTGTTTTCGTCATAAACGAGTACGATTTCCCAAAATTCAATTATTCATTCGAAATATTCATTCCATTTTCCCGTTTCGATCCATATTTGTCGATGCTTTGGACGCGATCCGAGAGCCGTGCACATTCGTTCGCGATTGGAAAATTCACGAAAATTTCGACAACTGGCATTTGAGTGTACTGGATCTTTTACGGGAATACAAACACAGGGATGTTACGGTACCACAAACCATGCCGGAATGAAAAGGAAATATTTGCTTGGAAAACAATCTCGTGTAACAATGGCTGAATGGCACGATGACAATGACAGAATCGAAATTCATGACCTCGTGCTCGCCTTCTTGGCTCAGCCTCGATACCCGAAAATGCATCAAAAAGAAGTCGACGGATGAATTCGCAATTAGATAAGAAATTAAAATTTGACAATGAAAGCTATTCTATAAACACGTGTGGACAGTCTAACGACATGCAAACGGTATGCTGTTTTTGGAATATCCATGAATACAGTTACCCATTAACATAAGTCACTCTTTTAACAAAATTGGGCACGCTTTCAACATACAGTGGCCTTTATAAGTTAAATGAATTTTTTTGTCAGATTTCGGCCCAATTCTCCCACTAGTCTCTCTTTGGAAGATTTCGAGCTCCCGTCAAAAAGATTAAAAATAATACTAAATCTTACTTTATTTGAACAAAACAATATGGAATCATATTATATCCGATTCTGCGCTTCCCCATTTTAAAAGTGGAATCGTGGAAACGTCATATTTTATTCTTTTCATATATAAAAGAAAAAAATTAACTAAAATATTTATTATACAGTATAAATTAAAAATACCTGGTTCCCTAGATTCCATGATTCTAAATTTTAAGTGTGAAATAGTGGAATCATAATTTTCTATTGTGGTGTTCAAATAAAAGAAAAATAGTTTTTTTACTAGAACACAGAGTACAAGAGCCTGGAGATTTGACCGAGCTCACCATTCACTTCTTTGCACCCTACTTGGAAAGTTATCTCCAAATCTGCTCTTGAACACCAGTCTCTGGATGAGCAATGAAACCATCTGCTTGGCATTCCATCATTCTTAATGGAGCTCGTCCACATACATCTCTAATTCTGGATCCTTACAATGTGCCCACAATTCGACAAAATGGACATTTGCAAACAAAAATGTGGTTCAACATTTCGAGAGACCCGTTAAAAGTCCAACGAATCAAGCTCACACCCCAATGGATATAGACAGCAGAAGAACCATTGATTATATTTAGAAAGCATATCAGGAGAACGAATACTCTTGTCTGCCCCTATATTCTGTACTCGAAATGGCCGGATGCCGTTTCCTAAAAACATCTGCATTAATTACATGCCAGTCTTCAAATTTCTAAACAGGTTTCAGAGTAATTACGAGATTGACATAAAACACTGTTGGAATTTACTCTATCATTTGTGAGGATTTTCCGATTTATGAGAATAGTAGATTCTGACTGAGCTCTGAAATCTGAAAATGTAAAAATATCTTTTTTTTTCTTTTTTATATCATATATAGAAAATAGGCTCCTCCCGGACCTATTTGCCTACTATTGAACACATTGAAAATAAGGTTATAATCCCAATTTACAGTTGATTTTATAGTCATAGAGATGTTTTGGAGAAATTAGTTTTCTGGTTCATGGGTCGGCCTGCTCGACTCCTAAAATCTCAAAATGTAATATATATATATATATATTCTTTTCTTTTTTTTATATTACATATGGAAAATAGCGTGCCTCACGTATGCCTCGCCCATGTATGGCAGTCGTTTCCTTCAAATATTCTCATGAGCATCGATGATATTTGAACGAGGAACTTGTCGATTGACATGACAAGTGGATCTACAACCCTCCAAGAGGAAACATTCCACAAAATTTAGAAAGAAACTTTGAGAGATCAAACAGGCAAAACAACAAGCTTTTCAACATGGTGACAACCAGTACCACGAACACGTTTAAATCCTCATGGTGCAATACAACTCTTTAGAGATCTGTATGTAATTGCTGAGCCAGTTATGCTAGGGTGACCAGCACGCAGCCTATGGATAAAGAAGAGATTTTTTTTCGAAATATAATGATATAAAAAACCGAGGATCTGGTCACGGCTCAACACTCCTGATCCAACCGTCAATCTTTCTCAAAACATTTGGCTCGATAGACAATGCCTTTTTCCATTCAACCGGTGGAACCAGCTGCAGTTGGAGCGTGGACCATAATGAATAGAGAAATTTCGACGTATTCCAATTTTTTCGCACTGCAGCAGGGAACAAGAGGTCCTCACCGAGATTGCTCTGTGAACCTCAAGGACCGTCCCGACAACGTCCATCTGATCGTCGTGGATCTTGCAGACTGTCGATTCACTGCCCCAATCGTCGAGAGAACCTACTCGGTTCATACTGCGACCCTCTCATAGTGTGGACGATGGTGGATCGAAGTCAAATGAGATGGTGAGGAGTCCAGACCGTTTTCAAAATGACAGATGAGCAAACAAACGCTACATTTAGATTTTTTAAAGAAAAATTTATAAAAAGTCAAACGCCAATAGATAAATGCTATATTTAACGAAATTTTTTTTAGTACCTATTTGTTAGATATTTTAAATTTTACTACTTGCATGATTAATTATTTTAAAAAATAATTCTACCCTTTAAATATTGACATCTTGAGATTGTCAAAGCAAGAAAAGAAGCATTAAAATTCGGTCTTACAATTGATAAAAAACAAAATCGATTTCAAATTTTTGCCACTTCGAAAATTTTGGCCTCCCCTTAAAAATTTGATGCCCCAGGCTCGGGCCTCGCGGACCTAAGCCTAAATCCGCGTCAACACAATGTGATATACTTAGTTTGGGATCTTGAATTAATTATGGGGATTATTCATAACGAGTCCCGCACCAAATACCTATTTTGTTGCTAAATTATCTATCGTCGAATTGCGATAAATAATTTTAATGAATATATGATAGGAGTTGGTTTGAGTGACTGATTGGGGTGTGAGATGGGAATTATGACAAAATTGCTCATTTAGGTTTGGTTTCGATCTTTGAGAATTTGGTTTGTTTGGCGCCTAAGACGATTGGCGATTGCTTTAATAACCTCATGAGAACCAAGAGTTTTTTATGTTGTCAAGTTTGTTTATTAATTTGCGGTTAGGTGCCATCCCACAAAATAATGAAGTAAGTGTTTTACTGTCTAATATCCGAGTGATTACGTGTTTCCGCTTAAAGAAATAGCTCTCTGAAGAATGCTATTGAAAATAAGCTTTTTCCATTTTGAAACCTTTTATTTTTATCCAAATTTTGGTTTTACATTTTTTTTTTTTAATTTCTCTTGATGCTAATTTGTAGTGCACAAAAAAGTTGTCCAAAATGATCTACATATTATCTAATAATGAGTAACTAGACATTTAAATTATTTTTGTAATATGCTTTTTTAATCTCAATTTTTTAACACCCTTGTTTTATTTATTTCCATTTATGTTTTTCATGCTAATTCTATGATTTTTTTTATATATTTTACTAATATTACATAAATACATAATTTTTTTTTCAACTGATAAAAACTAGGAATGTATCATTTATCAAAATAGGTGTTCATTGTGACATCTCCATGCTCACTCCGTTTTGTTTTTGGCTATATAACCATTAACTATCAAACTTAGAAAATAAAAAAAAATTAAATAAAGTAATATCTTTTATTACCTAAATATATTTAGTGAGGAAATGTGTTATTGATATATGAGTATATGAGTATTGATATTGAGTAATGTGAGGTTTTATTTTCAATACGGAAATAATTTTTTATTATCACTTTCTTTTAAATTTACGAATAAATTTTACACATTAATTAATTATATGAGTAGAGTATTTCTTACAACCTTCAGCAAAGAGCAATGGAAATCAACGAAATATACTTCTTAAAAGATTCTAAGTCTTATGTTTAAAATAAAAATGCCGACAATGTTTAAAAAAAATAATTCATGGCCATTTTACAAATTACTGTATATTAATCCTCTACATTAGCAGATTCTGTAATGATAAAAAATTACTCAGTAGGTTGCATGCATAGACAATAGGTTAGGAAATCTTTTCAGTTTTTCAAATTTCGAAGAAAAATTAATTAAAATAAGCCACCACCCTCTATCTTTTTTAAAAAAGTGAACAATTAATTATTAGACAATTATTTATTTATTTTGTAATTTCTCACCCATACCATGTATATTATTTCAAAGCCTGTGTATCCATATATTTGCTTGATATATGGGAGATAAACCCGAACCATGTTCACCATGTAGCCTAATTGTGGATGCGAGGCTCTTATACATTCGGCCATACATGCCGTCGAGTCTCCCCGTTTCAAAAAATACTGACAGCAACGACAGATTCAAATCAATGCCCTTCTACTCCGAATCGACCATCTAGAGAGATAAAAATTTGTAATTAATATTTTACAACTTATCGTAAAATAAATATGTACTTAAAAATAAATTGATATCTGCATATGAGAAAATTATTATCATGTGTTAATGATGTTGTCCTGGTTAGGGATCGTGGCGCAATCCCAAAAGTGCAGCAAGCAAATAAAACTCCATTCCAAATTTGCAAATTATTAAAACAATATTTTTTTATAGTTTCATACATCAGGAGCAATGCTGTAGCGTACATCATTGGTATCTACTAAATTTTGCATTCTAGCAAAGAAGGACTTCAAGTGAAAACAGGCTGTTTGAAAACGCCTGATGTAATTGTTTAATATTAATATTATCCTTTGGGCCTCTTAAATCTTGAAATGATTTATGAATAACGTTAATCCTCAGAAATTTTCTGAAGAATTTGGTTTTTGCTTGAAGTGTTTTGTAGTATGGTTTTGAATCACTTTTCATGTTTGGGTTGGGATTTTAAACATTGTATTTGTATATCCAATGCATTCGTATATCCATAACATTTGTCTATGACATTTCCAAATTTGTAATGACATTTGTATATCCAATGGTTTTAAGCACTCGTAACGCGTTGATCCATTCCTTCTTCTTGAAGTTTCATATTTATCCCTTTTGGCATTTTCCTATGCCTATTGAGCTGTATAATGTTTTTGTATTTGGATTACTTCATTCTTCATTTATGCCTAGAATTGAGAGAAACAGAAAATGTTTGAAAAAATTGAAACTGAAAATTTTCAGATTGAAATTTCACATAATTATTTATTACTTTTTTTTTTTACTATTAAACATGCATTTTTATGTTCTTTCATTTATCATTTAAGAATTTTTTTATAATTTGTTTTTTGGTTTAAATTTTATAAACATGAAATTATCTACAAATCAATGAAAAGAATGTGTTTTTTTTTTAATATTTATTTATTATTATTATTTTTTTTTTTTTTTTTTTTTTTGAGGATTTATTATTAATTATTATGCTAACACCATTATATTCCTGACATTGATCGTTCTTCCTGAAATATTGAAAATATGAAAAACGTTCTGAAAAACGGTGAATCTTGATAATTGCACAGTTATTATAATTTTTTTTGGTTATTTAAATGATTAAATATAAAATTCTAAATTCTAAAATAAATATTAAATGGCTATGAAACTCAACTTGTAATCATACATAATTATATAAATGCATTGCTTATATATACATATATATATAGTATTTTATTATTAAATTATATGTAATTTATATTAAATTATATTTAAAAGCCCCAAAACCTGTCCCGTCCCAAAGTTAAAATGAAAAACTCTTCCAATTTGGAAAAAAAAAAAAAAAAAAAAAAAAAAAAGAATGGAAGAAAATTGAAGAGACAAAATAAATTACAGTCAAAAAGGATAAAACAATTTTAAAAAAAAATATGTAAAAGTATTCGCATTAATGTAAATCGCATTAATAAAAATATGTACCACTACGCGATGTAAAGCGTTTTCGTTCTCATCTATGGTTACCAATAATAGCAAATCAACTCCAGCAACGATAAGCAGCTCAATCGCGGCCTCTGCTGTCATTGACTGTAGTTAAGAAAATCGAAATATCCCCCCATAAAGCCATATTGTACATTTGTTCAGTCCCCGAAAGAAGACATTCCTAAATATATTGTACTAATTAATTTTTATTTAATTACATTAAGTACTTTTTATTGAATTATATTAGTTACTTTTGATTTATTTGAACTACATTAATTAATTATTTATTTAACTATGTAACGGGAGGAAGATTCATTCGTCCGGCCACTCTGTAAATTTTTCAAACCTTACTAGTCAATATTTTTTGCTGCACTAAAATTATGATGTCTCATCCGAGCAACAGATGGCGCTCAGTGAATACCTCCATTTCTCTCTCAAGAAGAGATGCTCGGGCAACGGGCGTACCGGTTATTGAGTTCCAATGTGATTTTAAGAACCACTAAACTTCCACATCTTAAAGTTAGTTAGAAAATCTACACTAGTGTAGTTGCTTAAATTATTGAATATTAATATTAAAGAAAAATAAAAGAATTTAAGAAAACTTCCCTTGCTTGAGAACAATTAAAGCAGGAGATTGAAAATGGTAAAAGCTGTCGGTACATTTAGATGTCCTTTCCACTATACCCCAAAAAATAAAAATTAAATTAAAAATAAAAGAAAATGTAATAAAAATAGAATACAATTGTTAAATACAGATTACAGTACAGGTGAATAAAAAAAAATAAAAATAAAAAAAAAAAACCTGGATGGAATACATGCATTTACGTAATCGCTTCGCTACGGATCTGAGAGCCTTTGGTGTGAAAAGGTTTAGAAATTTTGAAAACATAGTCCACAATTGGATCGAAATCAAGATCTCTGTGAATTTGTTATCTTAGAACAAACCACGGAGCATTTACTATACTGGCTCTCTCGTTACTTTGAAAGACTTGCAACTTCTTTAGATTTGTGATCGAGGTAGATGCCCAGATGGGACATCCGTATAAGAGAATCGGTCGAAGGATCGACTTGTAGAGCAAAAGCTTGTGTCTGATCGCTAGCCTGCTCTTGCGAGAAATCAGGCTTTTGAGCTGAACGCTCGCAGAAGTTGCTTTAGCAACTTATTTTGAAATACTGGAATTAAAATTCAATTTTGCTTCTAAAACTGACCACAGGTACTTTTACTCAGTAACCCAGTGGACGGGTGGGCCAAAAAGAGTTACATTTAAAATGGAACCAACGTTCCGCTTCCTAGTAAATAAGAGGTACGCGCTTGTAAATGGATTTATTTTGATCTTTAGGTAGTTAACCAATTTTCCAAGCTAGGAACATAATCATTTATAAAAACAATGACAGAATTTGGTGTTTTGTGTTGTGCAATTATAGCTGCGTCATCTACGAACATTGCCAGTTTACAAAATTGTGGATTAGGAATATTCGTTCACAGATATTAAGAATAATCTTGGGCAGAACAGTGAACTCTAGAGAGGGCTGCTTCTGATAGATAAAAGCTGGAGGTGGTCCCTTCCACTCGCACTCGGAAATTACGTAAAGTGAGTTACGAGTGAATGATTTTAATAAAATGAGCCAAAAAATCAAGTCGCATGAGCTTGAATGATAAGCCATTTTTCCAAATTTTGTCAAAGACTGGAAATAATACTCCCGCAGATTTTCGACTGATAAAGCCTTCATAGATCAACTTATTAAAGCGTAGTAGCTGGTAGGAAGTACTAAGTTGTGCCTGAAATCCAAATTGTTCAAGAATGATTATAACATTTCTACGCAGTGTTGATACAGGAGTTTAAGAATCGAATATTCGAATATTTTATTCACTCCACTAAGTAGTGTGGACTGTAATTTTGAGCATACGCTAAGTTACTAAGTTACTATTATTTGGAAGAAGAATTACTACGGAAGTTTTCCAGCTCTGGGAAAAATAACATTTATCAATTATAAAATTAATTAAATAGGTGATCAGCAGAATATAGCTATATGGAAAAGATTTTAACATATTGCTAATGCTACCATCTCTAGTAGCTTTGCTCGGCTTAATTTTATTAATACATTCACAGACTTCTACTGGGCTAATTTTACTGAAAGAATTAATGTGTGGTTGTTGTAGGAAAGTCAATGCTGTAGTGTTGGTGCGTCTGAAGAAATCAAGATCTTCGACGTCGTGATTAGGTTCAAATTGTAATAGAAGGCTATCAGCTATAAGCTCGACTTATCATAAGCAAAAGATCTGTCGGAACGTATTAGTTGTGGAATGTTCGTAAATGGCTTATGTAACAAAGACGTTCGTCTAAAAAGAGTGTTTGACTCAGACGAAAGTGCTTCAACGATGTTCCCATCGTTGCTGTGAGAATTTTTTGATTATTTGTCTGGCTACTTGTCTGTAATAATTTATTCTAGCAGTAGGATCTCTCGATCTCTGCCAAAAGAGGAGAGGCTGGAGGCAGCTCCTTTACACAAATTCGTCTTTTTCATACGTCCTCTGGTAGCGCCATCTATCAATTATATTTATAGATATTCTAAATTAAAACTTACAGAAATCTAATTAATACTTTTTTCACCCTTTTTATTTTAAATGAAGTGTTTTAAAAATAAAACAGGAACCAATGGTTCATCTATTTTAATTCCTTTACAGAAATTGTACACATACATACATACATATACATATACATATACATATACATATACATATATACATATATATATATATATATATATATATATATATATATATATATATATATATATATATATATATATATATATATATATATATATATATATATATATATATATATATATATATTTGAAGTGTTTAAATAATTAGGATGTGATGCGTTGCTTTAATCCGGGCAGTTTATAAAGTTTCTTTCGAGTGCTTCCCTAGGTACCTAGGTTGTTATTCATGTTACGTTTCACTTATCTCTTTTACAACCCATCATAAATTGTGTGCTCATCTGAGAGACATATTTTGTCTTTAATTTTTACTTGCATTGTGAGTCCAACCGCCCTAATGATCAGAGTGAAGATTTAATATGCTTGGGTTTGAACCCCGATTATTGCAGGGTATTAAAAAAAAAATACAGTTTTGAGAAAAGGTATTTCTCACTTAGAGATTTTTTTTATATGCACCGTTATAACGAAATTTGTTACTATTCCTAACTGTGATAATTTTTAAATTTAATTTTAAAAGGTTAATATTGCATCGGATCGTATCTAATTTACCTTTCTATTTTCTCAAAAATTAAAGGGTTTGAAAATTTGCATATAAGATTTTAGCTCAATAAGGTTTTAGCTTTATAATAGATAAGATAAGATAAGATAGCAGATAAGATTTTAGCTCCCATAAATAAAAATAAACAGTTTCTGAAGAAATACAAATACATCGAAAACACATATACACAAAAATTTTAATGAACATAGTTGTAAAATAATTTATATTATAAATATTTATGAAATGACTGCAAAAAATATACATACATTGAGGTATATATATATATTAAAACAGAATGCCTGTTGCATAAAAAACACTATATACAACAAAAAATGGTATCTTAATAAGCCATTAAACTGTTTTATTTTAATTAATCTTAACATATTCTAAGTTCAAAATTCTTTAAAACACATGAAAAAACAAGATTTGTATCAACCAGAATCACAGTTGGCACTAAGAATTAACGTGGATTTGTCTTAATTTTAAAAAAGTCTCCTCTCTGTGAATCATACCGAAAGGAAAGAAAAAATAAATTAACATAAAATAATAGATTAATACAAAGTAAAAGAAGGTATATCAAAAAACGCATATGAACGCATATCCCTAATTTTCTTGCACAATTTTTTTTTATAATGTCGCTAATTCCTAAAACCAATTTTTTTTGTCATAAACTTAACATAAAATAGAATTATGTAAAGATACTTACATTACTTATGCTTAAAATTTTATCAAATTTTAAATAAATAGTGTAAATTATCTGCGCTGTAGAAAATATAAAATTTTTTTGATGATTTTTAAATTTATATTTATGATTTTAATTTGTAAACAAAAAAGAAAGTCACTTTTATACAAAACTATCGTTTATATAAAACAAAACTTTTATAAAAACTATACACTATATCTATTTGACAAAATCTAACTTTATATCAAAACTATTTATATCTTTATATAAAACTATAAAGATTATCTAGGTAAATGAATGTTCGTATCTTTAACAATCATAAAATAAATAATAATGTCTCTTAAAATCTACAAACAATAATAAAAATAAAGATGTATAAAAATTAAAAAAAAAAAAAAAAAAATCTTACCTGTATGGCTGCTATTTGTAGCTAGGTTGTTTAGTTATGTTAATATATTAATGTTTATAAAAATTTATTCGCTTATTAACTATAGCTGTAAACAGTTATATTAATAAACTTTCAATGCCTAGCTGGGTTTTTTTTTTTTAAAATCAGTTTGCCATCATTTCTAGATATATAACAAAATTTATCTTCACCACAGGAAATCGCATGGTACACTAAATACACATTCTGTCCCATTTGTAACAAACATCCAATGCAGTTGCTCTCTTCCTCCTTCCCATTTCCAATGTAAGCAGAAAGTCCTTACATTCTTAAAAAAATGGATTACGGATTTTTCTTACTCTTGCCCACTATAGGTAATTTTTTTTTTGTTCTTTTCCAGTATAGACATGGCTGCCTTTTCGTTTTATCAAAATTCAGTATTAAATATTCCTTCGTCAAATATTTTTTTTAAATTTAATAATGCATTAAATTAAAATTTGTATTTAATTTTTATGTATAATCTTTTTTATCCCTGTGGAATATAAATATACTATATGAACGACATCTTTCCTGTTTAATTAAACATCATTTCCGTGAGGCGCAGTATATCTACAATTAATGACCCTTGGTGTCAAAATTATAAAGCATCTCAATCTCAAGACTCTTTCAACCATTTTATTTATACTAATTATTACTGGACGGCAAATTATAAAATTCAAAATAAAATAGATTATCGCATATTTTACACAATTGGGTGGAGGTATGAATGTGTTAATTAAATCACCGTCAATACTGATTTTAATTAAAAAATTTATGCTCACCAACCAATATTTATCAAGAATTTATGTTTTATTATCTTTTTTGATGATATGAATTAAATACAGAAGGAGGAAGGGAGAAGTAGTTCACTTTCAATTTTTTCCTTCTCTAAAAGTAGAAGAGAAGTTATGACCTAGTGGGATAACAACACATTTAAACTTCGTAACTGTATAATAATACTGGAGTTTTAAAAACTTCAATACCTTTATTTGTTAAAATTATTACTTATAAAATAGATAAAAATCAAAATCAACGCTCATAATTTTATTACTAGAATAACGAGTAATGAAAGAGCTGATGTTTTAGGTAAGAAAACAACCCAAAATAGAAATCAAACCTACGTTGGCAATTCCCATTTTCATAACTAAAAGCGAAATGTGAATAAAATAGTCTTTCAACTTCTAAAACTTATTGGTTAAAGAAAACTTTCCGAACAATTTATCTCTGGTTTAAATGCAAACATTTCTCAATCTGCTTTTTTTAGTACAATTGCTAACTAAGCATGTAAACTTGAAAGATTATCTTCCTCAAACTTCGCTTACAAATTTCAAAACATACGAAGATTTTAATAAGAATGTTCTACACGAAACTAAAAAGATTTTTATTAAAATCTTAGTAATTAAACATTGTTGTTATAGTACTTTTGACTACAGAAGGCTATTATCGTAATTTTCTCATTTAAATTCTTGTTTCTTGCTCTTGGATATATTTGTACGATACGATATACTTGGATATTTGTACGATTAAATAAAAATTCAATTTCACATTCTTATTAACAACTTAATATAAATGCAATAGTTCGTTTTGTTAATAGGTTCATACTTTTGAGTGGGGGCCTGAATGGCCGAGTGGCTGGCGCTCGGTACAACAGGCTTCGGGTTCGAGTCCCGGCGGTGCCATGGATGTTTGTAGTGGTTCGGTATCCACTTTAAACTGTAGGTCCCGGTATGTTTAGCCCTCGTGCGTATAAGATGACCGTAGAGCGACAAACCAAACCAAATCATACTTTTGAGTGGGAGAAGGATTTCAACACTTTTTTTGCACTAAGTTCTTTAGATGCCATTTCGCAAAGGAACCCATATGTGATTTTTCTCAACCAATGCATTGATTTTGATGTGTAACTCGTTTCTTGTTGTTGCAAGTTCTTTGAACGCCACTATAAGATATAAAATTTAATTATAAACGTTTCCAGCTTGCACTCATTGTTAAATGTGTCATTGTAAGCGATACTAATATCTCCTTTTAATGATATATCTTCAAGAATTTCACCTCTATTTAAGTTCCATTCTCATTTTTTTAAGTACGCGAGTCCTTTAATCTACTTAATAAGATAAAAGGAATTATTGACAAACAGAGACAATAATTTGCAATTATTAAGAAAGTTTGTAGATTTATTGATTAATAAAATTTGTAGAATTATTAATGAATGAAATTATTTTAAATACCTCAATGTAATCACAGAACATTTATTGAACCATGGCAGTAGCCATAATCAAAGCATTTACTTGGGATTTCCAAATAAGTGAAGTCGCTTTACACTGCTTCCTACGAGTGTTCAAATTGTCGTTAACGTGGTAACATAACACATATAAATTTAATCCTTTATTCATTACGGGAAAAAATAGGGCAAAGTATTGCACATCCGTCTTTTATCGAATTAACTCCCAATTCCTTCTTTGTAGTATATTTCAAAACTCCGACAAAAGGGAGATGTACTACACCCCTGGCTTCTCTTTTCTGCCCTTCACAATCGTTCGATGAAGGAGGATCACAGATTTTTATTCAAGAGTGCTATTGGATTTCAACTGTCCCCAACGAACCCCTGGGACAAAATAATCTAACTGGTTCTATATATCGTGCTTAGTTCATGTTTTTCATTGTAGTTTCACATATAAATTTTTTTATGGGTGATACAATTGCCACTTACTTTTAATAATCTGCCTGCCCAAGCTGTATTCTATTTGAATGATAACGCATGGAACTAAAATGTGACGACATGCTATAGCTTGGAGGCACTTTTTCCTGAAAGTATAAGGAGGGTGGGAAGATAATTTAAGGCAGCGGATAGTGATCCGATTGTAGCAGTGGATAGTGACCTTTTTTCTCTCACTAAATGGATTTGACAGTTCAATATTTGATATGCTGTGTATGGGAACCATAGACAACGTATTTATTATTTTTTTTCCGGCAAGTTTACGCCATCCTTTTCTGATACAAATAACATTTTCATATTTGCAGTCCGAGGTAGTTCTTTTTCCTCCAAATGAGGCCGCATACTGCTTTTTTCTCTCCTTTTGTGGCCTGAGTAAGCTAAAAGGTTGGATACTACAGATCTAAATGCTGCTACATAAGTGAAATATGAATTTGTATTGAGGAAATAAAAAAAACATCATTTCATTATTGTTAGCGACCTTTCAGATCACGCAAGTTTTCTTGAATATTAACATAAATATAAGAAGTGTTGAAATACTTCACAATTTATATATATTTTTCTGTATTTGTATTAGAATTTTTAAGTGATTAAAAATATGTGTGTATGATATGAACTTTTTCGTTACTGTTTGTTCAGTGTTGTAATAAAAGCAGTCTGAGAGGCTGCATCTTAGTGGCAATCATACAAAAAAATAAAACATCTACTGTTGAAGAAGTAAAATTAATTTTTATCTAGTTGAAACTTTAAATAACAACTGAGAAATATTATTTTCCATCATGAGTTATAAAATAATTCAAAATAATGAAGAATTTAAAGAGAAAATTAATTCCCATGGTAAGTTAATTATATTGTAGATTACAACATGAAATAATAATGTTCTTTTTTTCATATATAACACATTTAATAATTATCCGGTCTAGCTAAGAAAAACAAATGTTTTCTTAAAAATTTGACTTTATTTGTCAACATACACTCCATCAAAAGTGATACATTCATTCAAACTATCTTCTAACTTTTCGATAGCTTTTTGTAGAATTTTTTGTCTTTTCTCTCAAAACAGATCTCAGTTTCGGCAATTACTTTCTTCATTTGAACCAAATTTCTTTCCCTGGAGCATCTTTTTGATGTCTACAAAAAGCCAATAGTCGCTGGGGGCCAGTTCTGGAGAATATAATAGGTGGAGAAGCAATTCGAAGCATAATTCATTCAATTTAACCATAAGTTTCCTCGACTTGTGACACGAGACATTGGTTTGGTGAAATAGTACTTTCTCTTAATTTCTACACTCAATCAATCCAATAAGGACATGCAATATTCGCTATTAATAGTTTTATCTTTCTTAAGAAAGTCGATGAACAAAAAAAATCATTCGTATCCCAAAATACTCATATCAAAACCTTGCTTGCTGATTTTTGAGTTTTTGATCTATTTGGATGACTTCTATCAGCTACTGTCCACTCAGTTGATAATCATTTTAATTCATATACGTAATAGTGGATCCATGTTTCATTCATTGTCACATACAGAAGCAAGAAATCCTTTGTATCTCACTCGGACAGCTCTAAACAGCTCTCTGAATCGTCGACGGTTTGCTGTTTTCATTTGGATGTGAGCAAACGCAGCACCCACTTCGAAAGCAACTTAAGCATGCTCAAATGGTCGTGTAAAATTGTCAACATACTATTTCTGATATCTTTAAGGTGTCAATTATGTCACGCAACTTTCCTTTAAGGTTTTTAAAAGCTATTTTGTGGACTTTTTTTATGTTTCCAGGAACAACTGTCGGTTTTCTGCCACCAGAGCGTTCATCACCATCGGTGTTTGTAAGTACGTGTATAAATTCAGCATTCAATAATAGTTAATTTCTCTGTTGAAGACTCTAAATAACTCTTATCATGCCATTGTTTGTCTTCAACAGCATTTTTCTCCATCAAAAAACAATATTTAATCAATAACAATTACAAAACTAGGCTCATTAAAACCTCTGCATCCTGTAAACTAATAATCAGAATGCCACGAAACTCTGACATGTATCGTTTGAAAGATGCTACTATCCAGAAATCATATGAGTTGCCACGTAACATTAACAAATAAAGGTTTGTTCAAAGGGACTGTCACTCTTAGACTAGATAAGCAAATAAATATCAGAAATGCAACAATGCAATGTGAAAAACACAATAAATATTTAGTATGAAATAAATATTTGTTGAACATGATGTGTAATTATGATTACAATTTTTAAATTACAATGTTGAGTAAACAACATTTATGTTTAATTAAATCAATTTGTACAAATTTTTGTAGTATTTTCCAATATAGTGCAAGAATTCAAATCTGGGTTAAAATTGATAGTTTTTCTATTGGAAACTTTTCTAATATCCAGCAACCTTTCATAAAGTTAGTCTTTATTGATAGCAGAATTCGCTTGATATGTATTCATTAACTTATTCTTTGAAAAGTAATTGCAAATCTTGTTATTTGCTTAGATACTTCTTCCTATTCGAAAGTGCAGTTTTGAAGATAAATCTGCCGTAACTGTTTTTCTTTGGCAGAGACGAAATTATGAATACGCAGATGTTGTTTAGAATAACAGATTTCCTTTCAATAGTAGATGAAAGAATTATGACGGGAAATAAAAAGCGGCCTGCCGATCACTTCATCTGAATACTTTATTAAGCATCCTTTTTTTAAAAAAGAGAATCCTACAAAGGGTAAAATAGCGTAAATAAATATCAAATGCTGATAAAAAGTAATTCATAGATAAAATGTGCGTTCATTAATAGACAAAATTCGAGTCTTAATTTATTTCATGTGAATCAAGTAACAGAAGTTCCAACAACTGCTTTACTCAGAACTACTCTGTATTGGAATGCAAACAAGTGCATGAGATCGCGCGAAAATTTTTCTGAACACCTACCAGTTACAGGAAAGCTTTTTAAATTTATGCTATAAAAAAATTCTTCTAACATGCTGTCTTTCCAACAGCAAGGTTCTGTCTTATTATTGAATACAAAATTATTTGAAAGTGTTCAAAGTAATTTAATTATCGTTAGTATTTTTTTTATAAATATTTTTGATAATTATTACAAAGTAGCTGTACGAAAAATAGAAAAGGCATATATTTCCTGTTATACAATATTAAACTCTTTTTGTTTTGTAAAGTGAAATTAACTGGAAAAATGGACTGAAAAATTACTCAATTCTGCTATTTGCTACCGAATTTTAAAGTGGGAACGCTGTATATCCGCAAAGTTTCCAAAAGTATTATAAATAAATGCTGAATATTTTCAGTTTTTTCTAACCTCCATTCCTTTAAAAAAAATTCTTAATCCCTTTTCTACCCATTTTTTTGGGCCTGATGGCCCAGTGACTAGCAGCCTGGCGCTCTGTGATAAAAGTTTCGGGTTCGAGTCCCGGCTTGGCCATGTATGCTTGTAGTTATTCGGAATCCACTTTAAACCGTAGATCCCAGTCAAAAAAGATTGTAGAGTGTTGGACGTAGGGCTGACAACCCTACTCCATAAAAAGAAAAACATATATTAAGTAGGCAGATGGCTTTCTCCCTCCATGGGGCTGTTGCGCCAATGATGATGGCGACGATTTAAATTTATTAAAAAAGTTCCAATTCTACTTATTTCTGATTATGTATTACATTTGGGGAAATTTTGATTATAAGTGCTTTAAAATTAAATTTCATGAAATCAAAAAAAATTCGCATTTGTTTGACCATACAAACTTCTTCCTATAAGTTAGTATAAATTACTCGAAATGAAAGCTTAAAAAAATATCTAAATAACAAAACTATTCTTACGTTATTTTATGAGGCATTTAATCATTTTTACAAAAAATGTACCTATTTGTTAAGTGTCTAACATGGGAACACCCAGAATATAAATGATAATAATAAAGTGATACGGCTTGACGTTTGTAAAATAATTTTTGTAGATATTTGTGCTATTCAAACACGGATTTATATTGTATATTTCAATTTAGGAAAGATTTGGGATTCACAAACCTTAGAAGATATAATATCCGACAATTCTATGTGTAGAGATTTCTAAAAGCAAAATACTCTTTGAAAATAAAAATAAAAAAGAAGGAAAAATTTTGGAGAGAAAGAAGTAGGGGGAGAATATATTTTTAACAATATTGCTTGTGTTTCAAAATATTTTAAAAACATTAGCAAAATTTAATATATTTAAAAAAAACTATTAAAACATTTTACAAAGAAAAAAATGAAAATTTTGTTAGAAAATTTAAATGTTTCTCATATTCTCTAATGAAATATTTGATGTTGCATAAAGTTGAGATGAAAGAATAGATGAGATACAATTGAATGCTCAGTTCTAATGATGAATATATTAGCTAATTTTTCTGTATTTATATTTGTAAATGAGATTTATATTAAAATAAAAGAAAATGCTATTTCTACCATTTCAAAAAATATCTTCTTCTAATATGAATATATTTTATAAAACTTTGGTTAGATCCTGAGATGATTCACATCTATAATCAGAGTAGTAGCTGATGAAACTCGATTACTTTATGCAAGGTAAATAGTTGAATATAAATATTTACTAATGTAATTTTTTTTTTCAACTATCTAAAACAGTATTAAATAAATTAAGACTTTTATAGCGAGCAGCTTTCATCAAATAACTCTATTAATGCTTTTAAAAAGTATCTTCTTGTAACTGAAAAAAATAGTTTAATTAAAGCATGTTAATAAATTGATCTCGTAACAATATTTATTATTCATAGATCTTTTAAAATAGAAATATAAAAATAATTTAGAAATAGAAATATACACATTAGAAATATAAAAATAATTTTTATATTTCTAATGTGATCCCAACTTTGAAAATCCTTTTTTTCTACAGCTTTTCAGAAGCCAACAGGTACAAATGGAACTGTAATATACTTTTTATATTCAAGATTTTAATAAATAATTTTCAAAATTAAAAGAAAGCAAACACATTTTTAAATGAATACAAAAATGCTATAAATTACTTTTTAAAAAGGAAAAAACACATTTTTATTTATAATTATCAATTTTAAAGACTTTCAAAGATTTTTTATTTTTCAATTAACTACAACAATATCATAAATTAAGACTTTTTATAATGAGCAGTTTAAAAAAAAATTATATTAAACTTTTTTTTAAAATCTGATTAGAAACTACAGGAATCAGAAGGAAATATTCTTATTCGAATAATATTTCCATTCGTAAAATATTTAGAATATTTTTTTTTGTACCCTTTTATTGAGTATTGAAAATTAGATGAAAGTAGGATGCGCTATAATCTTGTTATACCTTCGCTCCAGGTGCAATTTTTCTGTGACATGGAATCATTCCTCTTTCCTCAGTCCTTCTCCCCCATAATTCACTTCGATATTATGAATAATGCTTTTAATAAGTTGTCACTGCTGGAAAGCATTAGCGCTAAAGTGACTTTTATCAACTTAACAGAAGATATAAGCTCACTAGAAGTTCTAAATTAAATTGCCATTTTCTTTTTAGCTCAAGAGAACGTTCTTACAAAGAACATTTTAATATTGAACGACCAGTTTTATTTTTTATTAAAAGATGAGATGGTGAGTTCACCATACTAGTTTTCGCACAACATTTATGCATTAATTTATATGCCAGGAAATAGAAAAATTATATGTTTAAATAATTAGTTTAGTAGTTTTATTTATAGAAAAAAGGGGAATTATCTTTACATAAATTAAACTGTATTATATACCTTAGAAAGAGTGAAAAGTAAAAAATATCTGCAAAAGTGAAAGGCAATTAGCAATTTCAGGTAACATAATTAAAAAAAAATTAATTAGTTTTTTCCTTCAATAATAAGCTTGATTGTTTTGAACCTAGAATAATGTCTGTAATTATTAAAAGAAAAATAAGTTATAGAAAATAAAATTATATAATAAAAACAATTCCAAAAATATTTCCTCTCGAAATAAATGTTGAAGAACGTCAAATTAATGTTTTCAAGAATTGCTTAAAGCATTCAGTTAACTGGCCACACCAATTGTTATAAGAATAAATTTAAAAATATGTTGTCGATATTTTAAAAAAAGGAAAAATATAAAATGATATAGACAAGCATGACGCATGAGAATGTTATGCACAGAAAAAAATTGTTTTTGTTAAAAAAAAATGATTTCAAAAATCAAAATATGTACCCCAATACAGAATTTATAAAATAAATCACTCTGCAAGACAAGACGTTTTTGAAATTTCATACTTTCGCACTGTTCATACATTTCTTTTTAAAAGTGATGATAAATTCGTTATCTCCCTCATTTTACTCTCCCTCATGTTGTATTTGTTCCTTTTCAGCTTGCTCCGAGCCATTTTGAGCCATTCAAGAGATTAAAAAATGCAGTTGAAGGAATAGCAATGAATGAAAATGACTCAAAGAATGGACACTTCGAATTCAACAAGTGATATAGTGACAAAGTTCTGAAATTACTAAAAGGAATTGAAATAATTTTATTGAAAAAATCACAGTTAGTAGGCAGGTATAATAACAGTTAGCCAAATTTCTTGTCCGTAAGTTACGCAGGAATGCGGTGTATAAAGTTGTAAGATTTCTTTATTTAAACTTAGAAGAACTAAAGCAATACAACCTTTGTAGGATTAATGAAGGGAAAAAAATCACAAATTAGCATCAAATTAATTCTATTTTACTAATTATTCGAGGTCATTTTTGGGTTGAAGTTGCACTTGATTATTTTTTACAACAGTTTAACTATCAAAATCCTATCTATACCCCAATTCAATCCTATATTTACCCCAATTCAATTTAAATTTATTTTCATGTTTGAATAATTTATTGAAAGTATCCCTCATGACAGTGGAAAAAAATCATAATCAAACAAACAAAAAAATTAAGGGAGCCTTCATAAGGAAACACCGTTAACAGAATTAATATGAGAAATTTTATCAATTCATGAAATAATTTTATGTTTCTCTGTAAATCATGATATTAGTCTCGAGAGTTGGAGAGAATAACATAAGAGAAAATAACACCTAACACCACACAAAAATAACACCCTAATAACACCTAATATAGAAAAAAAAACTCATATCGAAGGATATAAGAGAAAATCTAATAAAATCTTAACAGGCGGTTATAATTGATGTGATATGTACATCATTCAACTTGATTTTTCAGTAATGTATGCACCACCATGAAAGATAAATTTGATTTTGCATTAGATTTCTTTTAATAGAAGTTTTATTCTTTTCGAAAGCTTTTCTTTAATGATAAAAATTTAGCAGTTCAAAAATACTTTGATGTTTATTCATTCAATTACTTGCATTTTGAATAAAAAAATAAATATAAAATAAAAGTGAAGCAGTTCAAAGACGAACACTTCTTAAAATAATTAACGTCCTGATTTCTCAGCTTTATTCATCTAATTAAGAATTCACGGAGCATAATTCATTCAAAAATTTTATTTCATTTGAAGAATTTTCTTTTCATACAATCTTCGAATAAAGAATTCTGAATTTAACAACATGAAATTAAGACAGATTTTTTCACAATATTAAAATATACGTAAGATCAGTAAATCTATTCTAATGCATTTACCCGTTAATTATTTAGAAAGTTCGTAGACTGACACATAGATGGCTCTACTAGTATAAAATCCATATAATTTTTAGTTAGCCTTAACTTTCAAAAGACATGTGTTTAAATTTGACAGCTGTTGCACTATTATCATGTGAGTTATAGCATTTTTAGTGACTCAACTTTTGTTAGTTTGAAAAAATGGATAAAAAGGAATTTAATAAAGCATTGTTTTTTGGCAAAAAAAAAAAATACTGTTGAAGCCAAGGCTTGGCTTGATAAACATTATTCGGACTTTTCACCAGGAAAACATACCGTAGAGAAGTGGTTTGCTAAATTTAAACGAGGCTTAATGAGCGCCGAGGACGATGCACGCAGTGGAAGTCCCAAAGAGGCTGTTACCGACGAAAACATCTAAAAAGTCCACAAAATAATTTCTGATGACCGTAAAGTGAAGTTGATTGTGATAGCTGGGACCCCAAAGATATCAAAGGAAAGTGTTGGGCATATCGTGAATGAATATTTGGATATGCGCAAGCTCTGTTCAAACTGTGTGCCGCCCGAGATGACAATCGACCAAATACAACGACGAATTGATGATTCTAAGCAGTGTTTAGAGCTATTCAATTGAGCTCTAAACCCGAATTTTTGCTTTGATATGTGACAATCAATGAAACATGGCTCCATCATTTCACACCGGAGTCCAATCGACAGTCAGCCGAGTGGAGGGCACCTGATGAACCGACTCCAAAGCGTGGGGAGACGCAAAAGTCAACTGGAAAGGTTATGACATTAATATTTTGGGATACGAATGGTATAATATTCATTGACTATCTTAAAAAGGGAAAAACCATAAACAGCGACAATTACATAGCGTTATTGTAGTTATTGAAGCGTTTGAAAGTCAAAATCGCGGAAAAACGGCCTCATTTGAAGAAGAAGAAAGTGCTGTTTCATCAAGACAATGCACCGTGTCACAAATCAATGAAAACGATGGCAAAATTGCATGAATTGGGCTTCGAATTGCTTACGCATCCACCGTATTCTCCAGATCTGCCCCAGCGACTTTTTTCTGTTCTCAGACCTCAAGAGGATGCTCGCTGGACAGAAATTTCGCTCCGATGAAGAGGTAATCGCCGAAACTGAACCTATTTTGAGACTAAAGACAAATCGTATTATAAAAATGGTATCGAAAAATTGTATGACCGCTATAATCGTTGCCCTCGAAGGGAACTATATTGAATAATAAAATCAAATTCTATAAAAAAAAAAGATTTTTTCTTTGCTAGCCTACGAACATAGAAAATGTTTCTGGTAAATGATTTAAAATACAATATATTTTATATATTACGATTTGAGCTATATTCAATCAACAAAAAAGGGTACACTTAAATGATAAATAACATCATGATGTAGTCAAAAATATATGTAGAATTACATATTCGTCAAATAATCGTCACTTTGTATGAGAAAGAAGATTTTTTCAAAAATTAAAATTAGATACTTATTACTGTTCTAAATGAATACAAGAAGTATTACTATTTTTGAATTTTTGGCTTAGAATCAATCATCAGAGGAGCAGTCCGCTCTAGTTGTTGTTACGGATGGTTGGTTATGGGCAGATATACTTTCATGCATCACCAATAGGCTCGCATATTCTCTCTCTCTTTCTTTTGCAAAAATGTATAAGAGCACATTGAAAAAAATCATTCTATTCAACTAGTCTTTAGAGCCCTTTTGTATGGGGACGGCGGCAAAGGACTTTTGATTCTATTCAACTGGATTGATCTTACGCATCGACCAAGGACTGCAAAGAATAGAAAAGACGTTTCAAAAAGCTTCTTTTTTTGATTCATGCAATCAACAACATACGAATCAATCAGGCAGAAAAGTTCCAGTTCGAAAATATAAAGTAAGTAAAGTTTCTTTTCCAACTTTTTTCGTCTATAAATTTGTATTTAGTAAACATCATATTTAACTGCAAATCAGCAAACTTTTAATTAGTTTTTCAGCTTATAATTTAAAATGAGACGATAGTAACGCATGTGTGCAAAAATAAGAAATTTAAGGGAGTGCCCAACCAAGCGCACAATCTTAATGGAGGAAGAACAAGCAGGGAATCATAAGCAAATACTCCTATTCTCAAGCACTTTCATTAAATCTGGAATTAGTACACTTCCTTTTGAACTATAGTTTCAATAGCTCGACAGACGGCGATGAAAGTCATACGCACAAGCCCATCATTGCACAAATGCACTTTATTTGCTCCCCACTTCCTCAAAGGTCAAAAATTGTCAAATTGTCAAAGCACAGGTCAAAAATTGTCCCTGTTTCGCTCTCGTCTAATGAATTGCTTACAGCCAGTGGATTGAAAGCAAATGAAAGTGATGATAAGACAATGCATTTTGTATTGGTTTGTGGACAGAAAGGGTGTGTCTGTTGCAGCTGTCGCATTGATTAGAAGACAGTGCTTTTCCTTGATTCGAAGTTTCGTTTAGCAGGTCTAGATTTTTTTTTTTTTATTAATTGATTCATCAAGCATGTACGGCACTTGTGATTTCCGAATCAGTCAAACCCGGCTCCAATTTATAGCACTTGTGTCTAGGCCGTGATTGTTTCCTCGTATAATTTAATTGATTATACGAGCAACAATTTATGCGTGATAATGTTTTTGATATGAATAGACCAATTTCATTGAAATAGATATTCTAAAAAGTTTTCATTTGAAAGTTTTTAAAGTCACATTTCATAACTTTTACTGAAAGACTTTCTCAACAGTGTTTATCTTTCGAATGAAATCGAAATAGAAGAGTTTTACATATAAAATAAAGTAAAATGTTTGTATGGATTTTACATGAATGAAAATTCTTGATAAAACAGTTTTATAGTTTTCGGTCTACTCTTAAAATTCTATTCACATAAAACTGACCAAACTCTAGCTCACTCAGTGTTCTTCGTCCCATAAATCCCTGGAACATCCTTTCGATGGGTCCGTCCAAATTTCATCAAATAGTGCATGGGTATGAAGTTTTTTATTTTCTATATCATATGGAAGGGTCACAAATGCGTTAAAATACATAAAGAGAAAACGAAAAAGGAATTTTTTTGAATGCTTATATTTTTAGTCGCAGAATTTTTTTTTTTTTAGCTTTTGCCACCTACTCGTCACTTTTTCGGATGGAGGGTAAAGTTTACTACTCTGAGACTATGAAGAGATATCGGGAAAGGGCCCATAGAAAAAACGCCAGACGAATCCTAGTTGTGCTGAAATGCAACTCAAATGGTACCAGTATTCCTCTTCGCTTAGTTCCAACTCCTTCCTTTTTGAAAAGCAATCCTCTTCCAATTCTTTTCCCTTGAGTAGATGTTTTTTATTTGAGGTTCCCTTTGGGGAGCCCTAAGTAATACTAAAACACTCCTATCTAAGTATACTGAAAGACTTCAAACTAAGTGACTGATATTAGAAAAAGAAAAAAAATGCTCTCTCATATAGAAATGTACGTTGTCTCTTTTGATTGCAAGGCAATACTACAGGAAGCACAGCAATTACAGCCAGGTCACCCAAGTAAAAATTTCGGTTACATTATTTATATTTCTGGTAAAAAGAACGAATACATTGTTCCTCTGTTTTTATTAAATATTTTTTTTAATAACAAATTATAAGTCTATACAATAAAAATAATAAATATTTAAGCACAAGATAGTAAATTATGGAACTCATTTATTATTTTCAACTACTTTTTAAATGGCTGAATTTTTTCAGATAAAATTTAATGGAACAAAACATTTTAAATAGCTTAAAATGAATTTAAAAATGGACTGAAGATAATAAAATAAGACTTAATCATACAATAAACGCAAGAACATGCGTTTTTTAAACATTAAATTGAAAATTATTCATGGAATTTTATATCATTTAAAAAAAAAATTATTCAAATTTTAAATAATTACCAAAACAATATTTAGAGTATTATATAATCGGGGTTAACTTAATGATTTTGTATAATTGTACAACAAAAAGGATCTTTTTTCAACTATAATTGGCTTATTTCAACAATTTATATAAAATAAAAAAAAAAAAAATGTTCATTTTTGATTAAGACTGCAGACAATTTCTATGAATAAATCATTTCGCATTTCAGAATTAGATTCTATCTCATTTTTTAGGTTTTACAGACTCTTTACACATTGACGTTTTGAACGAATAGAATACTGTCATGATTCCAGTTGTTGCTTAGGAACAATATCCATTAAAAAAAATTTAAAAAATGCAATTCTGGTAGCGACTTCAATATCTATCTTCTGAGAGTGTATGAAATTATTCACATTGAATCAAAAGGCAACTTTACTTAGGCTGATTTCGAGTATACTTTAGAAAACATAACTAATTAAGTATATAATACAACCACATCACTGTATGTTTTGTACTCAGTATGTACTAGAATTCGGAAAGAAATTTGCTTTGTATTTAGAAAACAAAGACAAAAGGAGTATAAAAATCCATGTTCCTAAAAATCGTAATTGATCAATCGAATAATCAATTGTAAAAAAAAAAAAAAAAAATTAAATACTAAAAGCTTCGAATTAAAAACAAATAAGCGTTGAAGATCAAACATTTAATTAACTCAAAATATTTTTTGAAATGTTTTTAAAATCAAATAAGAAATATTTTTGGATATTTAACACTTCGAATATTTCATAAATTAAATTATTTCATAATTTTCTGCTGGCATTACTATGCTGAATTTACAGATTTGCTAGACAACATGTGCTAGAAATAAGAAATTTATTTATACATACCTCTATGCATATACCACAATTTTTGAATTTATTCAAACCCCTATGTTTTCTACACGACATTAAAAGTGCTATAACAAGAAAGCGACATGCTACAGTCGTGAAATTTAAACGACATGTGGTTGTAGAAGGTGTTGTGATATGTAAATGATTAGCTTTTCAGCGCATTCATACAAAGCAAGCATTGGTAGCGATAGCTACAATGTGTTTAAATGAGGAAATTCTTCAGTTGGTTTTTCATACACAAATTGCATTTAAACGTTGTTGCCTGGTGAAAAGTTGTTGTGATACCTCGTGTAAGAAGCAGAAATGCGTGCTAGCACGTTTCTAACTTTAATAAAGGTCGAATTATAGCGTATTGGGAATGCGGTTTATCGTATCGCAGTATTGCTGCTCCTCGCGTCGGTCAAGATCCAATGACTGTTAACAGAATGGGAATCGATGGGTTCAGGACGGTAATACAGAACGCCGTGCTGGATCTCAACTGGAATTGGGGTCCCCAATCACTAGTTCGACGACAGCCGAGAAGACTGAGGGCATGTTACCCGACAGGAGGCCTTCAATGGACGATGAAATGGATCGTTCAGCCCCGTAACGAGCCCCTGAAGGAAGAATGGAGCACCCGTGGGGTCATTTGACGCTCTTACAGTCAAGAAGACCTGCTAGAAGTGGATTCCGAACCACAGTTCGACGACGTTTGCTGTGGGCACCGAGCGCCAGCATGGACTCTCAGCCATTCAGGTCCCAAATGAGGCCAAGGCAGGTGGTCGGCTACCCAAGTGACCGCGCTGCATCACAGACTAACGAAGGAAGCGTCTTCAATGGTGGATTCACGATGAACCTGGTCACATGAATGGAGAGACGTCATTTTTTCAGATGAATCCAGGCTCTGTTTACAGCATCACGAGGGGCGCATCCGTATTTGGCGGCATCCTGGTGAACGCACATTGGCAGCTTGCATTCATCATCGTCACACTCGCCAAGGCCTGGTCTGATGGAATGGGGTGCTATTGGATACACGTGTCGGTCACCTCTTGTTCTTATTTTGACGGCACATTGAACAGTGCACGCTACATTTCTGGCGTGTTACGATCCATGGCTCTACGCTTTATTCGAGCCCTGCGAAACCCTTCGTTTCAGCAGGATAATGCATGACCGCATGTTGCCGGTATTGTACGGACCTTCCATGATACGGAAAATGTTCGGCTGTCACACTGTCCTGCATGTTCGCCAGATATCTCGCCAATAGAAAACGTCTGGTCCATGGTACCCGAGCGACTGGCTTGTCACCGTACGCCAAACACTACGGTTGATGAGCTGTGGCATCGTGCTGAAACTGCATGGACATCTGTACCTGTATATGCCATCCAATCTCTATTGGACTCAATGCCCAGGCGTATAAGTACTATTATTACTGCCAGATGTGGTTGTTCTGGGCACTGTTTTCTCTGGATCTATGCACCCAAATTTCTTGAACATTTAATTACTTGCTATTTCAAGTATTATATATTTGCATTTCTTCCTGGTGTATCAATCATAATAGCCAGTAGTTTATAAATATGTGCGTTAGTTTCTTTATCTGCCAATGCAGTTCTAAGTGTTCACCATTTTGATATTTGCATTTGTCATTATTTTCAGTTTCGTAGCAGAAACCGCAACTTCATTTTTCAATTCCTTCTATTAGCTCACACTCTCCCAATATATTTATTTTTCAAATTTTCAGTCGTTAATAAAATACTTTTTATTCATCCAAACAAGATCAAATACATTTTTTTAACTTGTAGTGGATGACACTTGACGTTAATACATTTTTTTCAAATATTAATTTAGTAATTAAATTTATTTAATTAATTTTACATATTTTTAGATTTAAGTTGCATATATCTACCCATAGATGGCGCCAGATAAACTTAAAAAAATGAATGAAAATTTTTTTAAAGGACTTCCAACAACAGAACGAAAAAAAAAAGTAGGAATTGACGATAAATTTTTTTTTTTATATTACTTGTTTATGATTTTTTTTTTTACTTTTGAAAGAGCTGAATGTGAGGCAATTCAAGATTTAGTCTAGCGAATGTTATTACGGTTTTGTTTCACAATTTGAATTTGCTTGTTTGAAGCATGCACTAATTTACGCTTAGCATGAATTTGTGATAGAGAATACGGATTGTGATGTGAGTGGGCGGCAATACGTGAAGTGGCCAACTGGAGCCTTCTTCTCCTTTTTTTTTTCTTTTGAGGGAGGTAGCAGAGCCTCACTTCCAAGTTAAATTATATCTGTTTGAAATCAGATCTATTTTCCTTTCAATTGCTTTCTTGCAATTTTAATCCGTTTTCCTTTCATATAACTGCCTGTAATCTGTTGAATTCATTCTCTTCTTAATGGTGATTCATTTATTTAGGATTCCGTATTCAGTTGACATTTACTCACGACATGATAATACTGTGCACGATTGACAGAAACAAAACATAACTTATTATAGTAACCATGATGTATATATCATGGTTACTATAAGTATATAAACAATAACAATATATATAATATAAACAATACATGTATACATATATCGCATATATATACAGAACGTCTATATATATGTGTGTGTGCGAGTGTGCAGGAATCTGTGTCAACTTAATTAATCCTTATTAATTTTTCTAGACCCACTTCCGTGCAAAATGTACTAAAACAACTAATCTTATAGAAAAAAAAAATATATGTAAATATTTTCATTGACGAGGGGCATCATTTACCACGAAAGTATTCAAAAATTCTTTAGAACAAGAAAACATTCACCACATACAGATAGCCACAGCTGTACCTAGACAAGTGGACAGAGTGCTTAGAACATTATTACAAGTTCTGCTGCATTAAGAAGTAAAAATTTTGCCAAATTATTGAAACACGTACACAAATTGTAATGAGTACTACTTGTCGAAGCACTAAATGGTCACCTATTATATTTACTCTGCATGATGAAACAAACTTGAATTTGCGTATCGCGGGGGATCCTCTGCTGATACAACGTATCTCTTCCAACTACTTGTTTTTATGATAGGATAAAATCAGTTAAAGATTTCATAATAATGTACTATAACGAAACACTACTTTGTAATAGAATTAATAAACAACGACGAAGAACTAGTGATAAAAATCGTATTTTATGTAATTTAAAAACTCTGAATAATTTAATCGGAATAAGAAATAGCAAAAAAATTCTAAAATTGAATTGATCAAAATAAAAACAAATAACCATTTAAGTTTAGTCATTAAAAAAATAGTTTAGATTATGTTAATAAATGCCACTTAGAAATATTTTTTAACAAATGATCAATGGAAAATTTCGTGAATTAGAAACAAATTACAAATCTAATCGGTGTACAAATAACGTTTGTGTTTGTTGAACATTAAAATAAATTAACAATAAAACAAGAAGAGCAAAAAAATGTAGACCTCTTTTTTCATGCAAATATTAAAATATAATTGTTAAATATAAAAATATATATAATTGTTATATTTTCATTTTACACATAATTAAAATTTTTACTCGCTTGAAACGATACTTAAAATAAGATAACGCTTTTACAAAGTCGCACATTTTCACTCTTGAATATTGATAAAGATTAAATTCGAAAGGCGACTCGATTCGAAAAAGATTAAAAGACAAAACTTCTTCCAATAGGAATTAAAATTAGATTTAATGCCAAATGTTTTTTTTTTTGTTAATAAAATCAGGAAATAAGTTATATTTAAATTGGAATTTCCCCAAAAATTTCAAAATGGTATTATGCAATCTCTCCTTTAAAATTGAACATCTTTTGAATCACATAATATTAAATTTTCATGATGTTCTTAATAATTTCAATATATATATATATATGTAATTATTATTCAATACATTACTCATTTTTTGAGGTTAGGAAATATGTTAAAAATAAGCTCCTTCTTCAATTTAATGTCATTTTTGCATTGTTAAATTTTATGATAATAAGAGGAATTGTCACGTTGATATGACCTCTTTGTCATAAATTGCTAAGCTCTTCACATATCAAAATTTAAAGTTCGACTGCAGTCATTCAAGATTATTAGGGCCAATATATACTGAAGTGACAAAAGTCATGGGATAGCAATATGCAAATTTTCAGATGGCAGTAGCATCGCGTAGAACAGGTATAAATGCGCAGTGCATTCGCAGAGCTTTCATTTCTGTTCAAGTTATTCATGTGAAGAGGTTTTGACGTGATGATGACCGCACGACGGGAATTAACAGACTTTGAACGCGGAATGTTAGTTGGAGCTAGACGCATGGGTCATGCCATTTCGGAAATCGTTAGGGAATTCAACATTCCCAGATCCACTGTGTCAAGAGTGTGCCGAGAGTATGAAATTTCAGGCATAACATCCCACCATGGACAGCGCAGTGGTCGACCGCCTGCACTTAACGACCGAGACCTGCGACGTCTGCAAAGAGTCGTAAATTCTAACAAACAAGCAACACTGCGTCAAATAACCGCAGAAATCAATGTGGGACGTACAAGGGACTTGTCTGTTAGAACTGTGCGGAGAAATTTGGCTTTCTTGGGCTATTCCAGCAGAAGACCGACTCGAGTGCCTTTACTGACAGAACGACATCGCTTGCAGCGACTCTCGTGGGCACGTGAGCATATCGGTTGGTCCCTAGATAAATGGAAAACCGTGGCCTGGTCCGATGAGTCACGATTTCAGTTGGTAAGAGCTGATGGTAGGGTTCGAGTGTGGCGCAGACCCCACGAAGCCATGGACCCAAACTGTCAGCAAGGCACTGTTCAAGCTGGTGGTGGCTCCGTAATGGTGTGGGCTGTTTTTTCATGGCCTGGACATAGTCCTCTGGTGCGACTGGACCGAACATTGACTGGAAATGCTTATGTTCAGCTAATTGGAGATCACTTGCAGCCATTCATGGACTTCATGTACCCAAACAACGATGGGATTTTTATTGATGACAATGCGCCATGTCACCGGGCCGCAACTGTTCGCGATTGGTTTGAAGGACATTCTGGACAATTCAAACGAATGATCTGGCCACCTAGATCGCCCGACATGAATCCCATCGAGCATTTATGGGACATCATCGAGAGGTCTGTTCGTGCCCAAAATCCTGCACCATCAACGCTTTCACAATTATGGACGTCTATCGAGACAGCATGGCTCAATATTCTTGCAGAAGACTTCCAACGACTTGTTGAGTCCATGCCACGTCGAGTTGCTGCACTTCGCCGGGCGAAAGGAGGGCCGACACGATATTAAGAGGTATCCCATGACTTTTGTCACTTCAGTGTATGATGACTTAAGCAAAGGAAAATTAGGATATTTGAAAAGTGAAACTATCGAACCAATAAGAGAATTCGTTGGTTTAAAGTCTAAAATGAACGCATATTCTTTTGGGTTCGATTGTAAAAAAACAGCTAAAGGGATAAAAAAATCTACTTTGAAAAATTTTACGTTAGAAAATTATAGAAAAATTTTAGAAGAAGGAACTTTTTCAAGAGAAAAGCAATGTTCTATAATTTCAAAAAAACATGAATTGCATACTATAATACAAAATAAAATAGGTTTATCAGCATATTATGATAAAAAGTATCTAGCAGATGATTGAACTAATTCTCTATCGTATGGACATTTTTTAATCCAAAGCGATGTTGATTAAATATTCATTATTTTGTATTGATTAGCATATAATATCTTTTTTATGTATCACAATATAATTTAATATCACAATATTCCGTATAGCATATAATATTTTTCTTTGCGAATGTGTACTTTCTGCTAATCTGAATGGTTTGTGATTCCTTATTGTATTTTTGTATTTTGTAAATAAAGATCAGGTACCTCCTTGTGGAGACCTGAAGAGCGCTGCGTATAATAATTATTGTGTTTGATATTTTAATTATTGTGGGTAGTGCTTCTTCAGGCTGCGAAATCAGCCCCATCTCATGGAATAACGAAATGATTTTATTACAATTGTATGCTTTTAAAATTTTTTTGACAAAAAAAACTTGAGAACCGAACTGAGTTGATGTCAAAAATTGTCATGCTATTTATGAACTTGAGAACAGTCGAAGCCTGAGTCGATGTCGGAAACAGGTTGTCATGTTATTTATTATACATTTCAGTTGAATTTCTATAGGACATAAAATTCCGAACTTGGGAACAAAAGCCTGAATCGATTTCGGAAATAGATTGTCGTATTTATTATACATTTCAGTTGAATTTCTATATGATGACATAAAATTCCGAACTTGGGAACAAAAGCCTAGGTCGATGTCGGAATAATTTTATATTTTTGAATTTTTAATGTCAAATTGTAACATAAATGAATTACTCTTTTACAGGTTTCCGTTTTGGAGGAATGTAGGCTGTTCCAGCAGCATCATATGTACATTTATAATTTCGTCTATGATGTTGGGACATCTTACAGGCTAAATGATTCAAATATACAACTATTTTAAATCTTACATCAAAATTGTTGAAAGCAAAAAGCGATCGGGACATTATCATGCTAATAACTAACTCCTTTTTAAGTTGTGTTAACAACTGAATGACTTCGAAGATGTGATGGTAAAATAAATCTTGTAAGATCCATTCGCTGTTAAGGATGAACAGTTTTAGACTTTCGCAGTTCGAAAATGTTTTTGTACTCAGTCTCTACAAAAGATGTTAACACATCTTTGAGACGTACGAGATCTTGACGTTCTACTCGTCTTACACACATAACATGTCTTCGAAGCGTATGAGTTCTTAACGCGTTACACACGTAGCCCACCTTCGTGGAGAACGAGTTATTAGAGAGTTTTTGCATACCGTATTTTGAACGTCCGTTAGCTTTTTCTCCCTATCACGCATGCTCAAATGAAATTGTGCATGCGTATCTGTAATAATGTTTCCTATGAGCATGCACGCTAGGAAGAAAAACGTAACGGACGTCCAAAATACGGTATGCAAAACTCTCTATTGATGAGCTACGGACATAGCACGCGTTGCACGGGAAGGACACGTAGCAAGTGGTCCAGTTATTAGCACGGTAATACTACTCACTTTTATTTTTGATTTAAATGCATTTCTTTTGTTATAAAAATAATGCAAATGAATTTCTTGTTTATAGTAACATGACCAGGTATATTTATGTGTATTAAGTTAATAAAAAATTTATCACGTTATTTAAAAAAATTAAGCTATATTTTACTTATGCATGCAATGCACAATATGTATGCAATTTCAGTTCCATTTGTATGTCTTTATTAATGTAAAAATTATGCGCTAAATAATCCTAATATTTTTCTGAAATTTTATTGTACCAAAAATAAATAACAATGAGACAAAATAAATTCTAATATAAAAAATAAAATAAAATTCAAGCATTAATTCAATACAGCTAATGAATGTTAATGTTTAACTAGAAAAGTGAAAAAAGGTAATTCCCAGAGGCATCATTTGAGTTTTGTTGATAATGGGCAATAAAAATTAACAGATTTTATTTAATGAGCGAATAACTAGATAAGAGTTTGTACATTTATTTTACGAAAAAGATAAAAATGGTATGAATTCAAGAACTGCAAATTTATAGTTTTCAAGTTATGATCAATAAAATTAATTTGTTTAGCATCTAAATTATTCATATGAATCCTTTCACCGTTGATATTAAAGAAATCTTAGCAAAAACAGTCACGCTTTCAACTAAGAGATTTGAAGCTTATTAATAAGAAAAAAAATTGTTTTCACTTAAAATAAATTATACAAATAGTTTTTTACGGATATTTAGTAATGCAACAAATGAAAAATAGCAAATTCACTTGATAAAATGAATTTTTTTTTCTTTTTTTTATTTATTATTATTATTTTTTTATTTTTTTTTTAATGTAAACGAACGTATATCTAGAATTTCAAATGTATTTCTTTATAGTACTTAGAGAAAGGAAAAAAAGGAGTATTTTAACAAAGTTTTGGAAATTAATTATTCTCAAATTGAATTATCAGTTTACAAGAAGAGTTTCGATTTTATTTTTTGCGAGTTTCTTCCCATTTACAAAAAAGAAACCTGAAGAATTAAAAATTCACCTAAATTGGATCGACTTCATTTATGTACCATCGCTGTACCATCCTTTGTTGTTGGCTTTCGATGGGAATATTGAAATAAATCTGCTATGTTCAGTATTCAAAAGCCGCAATCCCATTATCTAAATCGATCTCAGTTCATTGGTCCCTGGTTGGTACATTTTTCCCAAATGCGATGTAAATAGAAGTATCCCGAATACAAATACTGAAGTCCTTTCTTTTATTAATAAAAAAAAAAGGTAGAAGCCACAATACAACGCGGTTTCACTTCCTCATCGTAAGCCAGCATCTAGATTACATGTGCAACCATTGCAGCCACAACCTAATATCAATAAATTTGCTCTACAACAAATTTCATAGTCAGTGAATGGGGATTATTCCCTCCCATTCTAGCACCCATCTCATTGACTTATGTAAAACGATTAGGAAGGTCACAATGGAAGATGGAGGGGAGAACATACCACCTTTTTTTCGGTTTTATGGGATTAAAGTACAAAAGAAGAAAAGCGGCTTTACAAAGCCTTATTCTGGATTTTGTGCTGTGAATCAAAAATGCATTTCGCAGTGAATAAGGATTTAACTATCGCATAACAGGCATATGCATTTTACCCGAAATATTTTCGGTTAAATTTTTTTTTATAATAAAAATTCACTTGGAACTGTGCATGCTCATTTTTAATATGAGAAACGTGAATCCTATACATGAAAAACAAAATAAGCCACAACTTTTCCTACATTATTTAATTCTACTTAGATTTCATTAAGAAAATGTAATGATTGATATATGTTATTTAAATATAATACAAAAGTATTTGCCTGTATTTGAGTTTCAAATCACATATTGAGTTTAAAATTTAATCAATAATTTCTTCTCAACTTATTTTGATAAAACGTTCACACCAATCTCATCACACATTGAATCCTTACAAATCATTTCACTATGCCTATGGGTGGGTTGTTCTTGTCAAGCATTAGTAAACCCCTTTGTGAGAAGGGCTTAACGCTTTTTTATATTTTAAAAATATCTAGGCAATTTTTAAATAAAAAAATTTCTTCTATTAAACATAAATAATGATTAATTTTTACCTTCAAATACATTTTAAGGTCAATTATTTAGAACTCGCATTTAAATAAATTTATTGTTTGTCTGTACAAATTGCCATTAATGATTCCTATTTCTGAGTAGTATTTTAATATTCCGAACATACTTGCAGAACTTACAAAATGAAAACATATTGCGAGAAGTGTATTCCCCAGAGTATTAATAAACATCTCCGTAAAGAAATATTAGTTATTATTCTTAATATGAAATAAAAAAATAATATTGTTAAAGCCTTTTTAACTTTTATGTTACTACTTTTACTAAGTAAATAATTTAATTCAATTGGGGAATGCGTCTATATGTATCTCTGACTATAAACTGATGTGAAATTGTATTTTATAACTAAAAAATATTGTAATGATAACTAAATTTTTTTCTCTGCAATAATTATATTTAAATATGGTGTAGAAGCACTAAATATTATATTAGTTGTTTTTTAATTAAATAAAGCTTGTGTGAGCAATAATAATAAAATTCTTGTGAGCGATATCATTGTTTTATAACTAATGTGTATGGAAAACACCAGCGAAAAGCTTGAAGACACAAAGGTTGAATAGATTGAATAATTTTCTCTAGGTAAGTTTTGGATTTTATTTTCTTCAATCGTATTTTGTGGTGTTGTCATTTACTTTTAAACCTAAACATAAACAATAACCGATCCTAGAAACAACTAGCTACACCGTTTACTTAACACACACGATAACCATTATAAAATTCCGCAATAACCCATACCACATTTTAAACCAACAAGTTCGCATGCCTTCAGAGACTTATATAAGTTGGAAAAGGAAACACACTCACATGAAATAATTCACAAACAAATTCATAATTTTAAATATAAACAAAAGTAAATTTATTATTATTTACATAATTAAGTTTGTAATAAGTCTTGCAATTAACCTTATCTAAGTAACTGTGAAATTCGGATATTGCATTAATATAAACATAACTTATACAAGTTGCCGCAATTCTTAATTAATATTTAATAATAAAATAATATGCTGATAGACCTTACAGTTCATAATTTGCCACGACAGCTGGGGAAGAGGGGATCCCTTTTTTTCTACTTTCAACTTTAAAGTTTCAGTGTTAATAATGTTCTATACGCACCATTGATCAAAGTCTTGGCAGCAGGGGCCAACCACTCATGGGGCTTTAGTGTCGGGCAGAAGACCTGTGGAAACTTGTCCATATCCTGTAGCATGGATTGTTCAACTTTCTTTTTCAAATGACGCTGCTGCCAGGGGATCACCAGCTAATTCGTAGAAACCGAGATCAGGCTCAAATGCATCATGACGAAAGAAGTCTAGCATCACTGTTCAAAGTCCGTGGCAGCAGGGGCCAACCCTTTAATTGTGCTCTTGCGTCGAGCATGAGGTCTCTAGACTTGGTCTTTTCACTCGGAGACCACGTTGGGTCTTCTTTCCTCTCCTGGGCCCTTCAGCACGTCATTACGGGGGATGGGGCAGCTCCCTCCCTTCGTCATCTCCTCTCTTCAGTCTACATCTTGCTCTCCTTCTGGGTTCCTTCTTCCCTCTCCTTCTCTGCGATGTCCATCACCTCCATTTTATAGTTCATTTTCGTAGTGGGTTGGAGGGGGGCGACGGTTGCCGACACCATATCAGAGTCTATATCCATTCAGCAGACTCACCCCCGTCCATAAATCCAAATTCCCGTCTAGATGAATTGATTTCTTGGCCATCTGGCCGAAGTGTTTTATGACCCCTGCCAATTAAAATACTTTCCACAGATATCTCCTTCACCCCCAGCTGTGGTAAATGACCTGCCCTCACCGGAAAACTGTCACTCCGTTGCACAAATCAAATACTCATTCGGTCAGGTGCTGAGACCAACAAACATCCCCTTCCAAGGGGGGACGCACACAGAATATAGTCTAACATATGCAATAAATATATAGAATTTTACCATAAAAAAAAATGTACTAAAAGATAGTGCTCATATTGACACGACAATTTCCAAATAAATTTTAATAAAATGAAACATGTTAAATTAGTTTTGGTACATAGCTAACACTGAAATCTATCTGCTAATATTAAACAAAAATATATTTCAATCTTACGAGGAAAATAAATAACTTTAAAATGATTACACAATCAACAGAAATTGGCAAACGTTAGAATGTAGGAAAAATCTTCTTCCTACTGCTGTATATAAAAAATATGCTTTGAAATAAATTCTTTTAGATATTATTCACATGATGAGTATATCTTTGTGTTTTTCTAATTATTTCTTTAAGCAGATCATATTAAGGAAATAAAAATGCTAAATTAATCTAATACATTAGATTAGAACTAAAGAGAAATTAAATTTGAACAATGAATTCTTTTTCATTTCTAATTTCTATAAATTAATACATAAACTATACAGTAATGTATAGAATTCGAAGACAGGATCCAAAAATGCATTGTATTATTCGTTCCAAGCGTTTAGCTGTTATTTACACTGAAGTGATAAAAATCATGGGATACCTCTTAATATCGTGTCGGCCCTCCTTTCGCCCGGCGAAGTGCAGCAACTCGACGTGGCATGGACTCAACAAGTCGTTGGAAGTCTTCTGCAGGAATATTGATCCATGCTGTCTCGATAGATGTCCATAATTGTGAAAGAGTTGATGGTGCAGGATTTTGGGCACGAACCCACCTCCCGATGATGTCCGATAAATGCTCGATGGGATTCATGTCGGGCGATCTAGGTGGCCAGATCATTCGTTGGAATTGTCCAGAATGTTCTTCAAACCAATCGCGAACAGTTGTGGCCCGCTGACATGGCGTTGTCATCCATAAAAATCCCATCGTTGTTTGGGTACATGAAGTCCATGAATGGCTGCAAGTGATCTCCAAGTAGCTGAACATAAGCATTTCTAGTCAATGTTCGGTCCAGTCGCACCAGAGGACCAAGTCCATGCCATGAAAAAACAGCCCACACCATTACGGAGCCACCACCAGCTTGAACAGTGCCTTTCTGACAGTTTGGGTTCATGGCTTCGTGGGGTCTGCGCCACACTCGAACCCTACCATCAGCTCTTACCAACTGAAATCGTGACTCATCGGACCAGGCCACGGTTTTCCATTCATCTAGGGACCAACCGATATGCTCACGTGCCCACGAGAGTCGCTGCAAGCGATGTCGTTCTGTCAGTAAAGGCACTCGAGTCGGTCTTCTGCTGGAATAGCCCAAGAAAGCCAAATTTCTCCGCACAGTTCTAACAGACAAGTCCCTTGTACGTCCCACATTGATTTCTGCGGTTATTTGACGCAGTGTTGCTTGTCTGTTAGAATTTACGACTCTTTGCAGACGTCGCCGGTCTCGGTCGTTAAGTGCAGGCGGTCGAACACTGCGCTGTCCATGGTGGGATGTTATGCCTGAAATTGCATACTCTCGGCACACTCTTGACACAGTGGATCTGGGAATGTTGAATTCCCTAACGATTTCCGAAATGGCATGACCCATGCGTCTAGCTCCAACTAACATTCCGCGTTCAAAGTCTGTTAATTCCCGTCGTGCGGTCATCATCACGTCAAAACCTCTTCACATGAATAACTTGAACAGAAATGAAAGCTCTGCGAAAGCACTGCGCATTTATACCTGTTCTACGCGATGCTACTGCCATCTGAAAATTTGCATATTGCAATCCCATGATTTTTGTCACTTCAGTGTATAATTTTTTTTGGGATAAAAATTTGGCGTTAATTTTTTACTAGGAAGAACGTGTTTCAAATTAAATTTATCACACAGCCTCTGCGAATAAGGAGATAAGCATGTCATATGTGATGGTTAAGTGCTCCGGTTCGAGTGGAAAATCGTTTGTTTTTAGTTGAAGTCCTTTTGGACTCCACAATGAATCCTACGTCCGAATTTTTACCATAGTCAAAGACATTAAAATCAAGCACTTCTTCGGGCGTTAACCACGAAAAATTGCCAACGGCCAGAGGTTGGCTCATTACATAGCCATACAAATTGTTAGCATCAAAAGCCACAATATAATTGTGTGGTTTATTTTTATCGTAATCTTCTACATAAGGATTATTAGCTTTACTACATCTTTTTCCTAAAAAACAAATACCACCTCGCATTTGACTCTCGAAGCATATAAAATCGTTTACATTTGATAACAGTTGTAGTTCCACTTTGGTAAACTTTAAGCCCGCATTCCAGGTCAATTCCGCACTGGTTACAAAGTATATGGGGTCTAAATCATAATAACGCATGTATTTTTTTCTAAAAGATGTAAAGACCTCTGCAAGCATTATCTTATCAAAGTTTTGGTACAATTCTAAGTAATTTGAAAATTTTTTACATTTAAAAGCTTTATAAACCAATTGAGCGTGTTTATAATCTTCTTCGCTAATCGGAGTGTTAGTTAAGATGTTAAAGAAATCCTCGCGAGAGGGTAAGAAAGGCTCATTTACTATTTCTAATGTGTCTAAATAGTAATAGGGGAAAATCCCTTTTTGCTTTAGTAAATGTTTATTTTTTTCATTCCTGTAAAACGTCTCGAAAATTTTGAATTTATGATTGGATGTTTTCAAATTATTTACTAAAATGTCCAGAGAAGAATCTAAAAATTGAAAGGAATCAACGAACTTTATAGCATCTAATGAAAACATCGTAAATTTCTCCATGTTTATTGGAATTATATTCACAATTTTAGGCAAAATTTGACGGTAAAGAATTGAGGATAATATTTCAAAACTATTACATGAAGAGGAAACACCGGATGATGTGAAAGCCAAATTATTATCTCACTGGATACCAAAATATCAGCGCGCGATGCAACCTTCTCCTCCTCAGAAACCATTTGGGATTCCAAAGGAACTTCTACAAACAGGCGCGTTACATGAAGAAATCTCTTCGACCGCACATGAACATGAACTAGAATGAACATGATCGCAAAATACATTGCATATACTGCTCCGAAAACAAGAAAAAAATATATTCTACCCATTCTGGAAAGGCTCAGAGAGACAGAGAGAGCAATTATACATTCAACGAATTGAACGAATTGGAAAAAGTTGGAAAAACAGAATACCGAAGTAATGGAATCGATTTATTCAGTTATTTAATGAGAAATGAAAGAGCTGATAGAAAACCGACTGTAGGTTTCAATACCTTTATGCAAGAGATTTTAGCTACGAATATACCCGTACAGGGGATCGGAAATAAATATGTGAAAGACCGATTAATTCTCTCACAATTAGATCCAAAACTGAGTGAACCAAGTTTTCCAAGAGCATCTGCATCCAAACCTAAAAAACGAACAACATCGGAAGAGTAACGAACGCTCTCAAGTCGTGAAAGTTCCCCGGATATGTCCAAAACTCAGCCCTTAAAATAGACAAGTTAGAAAGATTGAAAAAATTGTACTATGACCCCAAAGAGCCAGGCTCGTTCTTAGGTGTCAAGAGACTGTCAGAAGCTAGCGGTTTGAAGAAAAGTCATGCTAGGAAATTTCTCTCTGGAGAAGATACCCATTCACTTCATTTTCCTGTTCGCTATAAATTCCAACGACGGAAAACAATCGAATATGGAGTGAACGAGTTATGGCAAAATGATTTGGTGGATTTAAAAAAATTGTCATGGTTTAACAACGGCTATCGATATCTTTTAACTATTATAGACGTTATGTCGAGATATTTAAGAGCTTTTCCTGTCAAAAACAAAAAGGCGCTAACGATCGCTAAGATTTTTCACAAAGTCTTTAAAGAAGCAAAGCCTAAGAATATCCAAACCGATAAGGGCAGTGAGTTTTATAATAAAACCCTTCGGGCTCTGTTTAAAAAATATAAAATTCACGATTATTCAACAAAAAGCGAAATAAAATGTGCTATTTTGGAAAGAGCGCACAGAACGTTAAGCGATAGAATGTAACGTGTTTTCGCATATCGAAATTCGTACAAGTTTTTGGACATTTTACAACCTTTAATTGATTCATACAATCATTCAATTCATCGAAATCATGGATTTGCTCCTGCTAATGTCACGGAAGCCAATGTACCTCTGTTATATAAATCTTTGTACAACATAAATTCGCCAACCCCGTTTCGCTTTGCGGTGGACAATGTGGTGAGGATTTCAAAAACTCGCAAAATTTTTAAAAAAGCTATTTGCCTGGTTGGACCGTTTAAAATTTATAAACGATTTCCAACAAATCCCCCGACCTACGTTTTACAAGATCTCTCTGGTAAAGAAATTGTAGGTCGGTTCTATGCAGAAGATTTTCAAAATATCGATAAGGCTGAAAACGATTTTTGGGCAATCGAAAATATTATTCGTTCGAAAGGTAGAGGTTTTTCTCAACAATTGCTGGTAAAGTGAGTTGGATTTGACAATTCGTTTAACTCTTGGATTAAAACAGAATAGCTGAAAACATAAGTGATTTTCATATACTGCTACCTTCAAATGCGAGTATGAATTATTCCCCTGATCACTTTCGAACGAAATTAGCCAAACCAATCGCTTTGAATGGTGAATGGGAGTGTTGTTTAACAGAAGCTAGTATATCAGGAAAGTACTTTACAATCCAAACTCGCTACAACGATTCCTATACAATTCAAAGAGAGATTGATGTTGCAGCGGAAACACTTTTTCCAGAATTCGACGTTTTCCTCTACAACGAAGAATGCAGATTTTGTGACAGGATTTAATGCGAATATGAAAAAGATTTTTATCGATCCTCCATTCATATTTACTTTAATAAAAAATAACAAAAAAATGAAAATTGAATTGAAACGAGGATGGGATTGAATTGTTACAGCAGAAAAGGCAAACCAACTATTAAGACTTTTTAACTTAGATCCAAACAAAGACGATATAACTCCTAGCAGTCCAGAATGATTTTTGGTTGTTATCAATTATCATATCCCTAACGAGCAAATTTTCAAAAATCAAGAAATTAAATTGATTGCAAGAGAACTTATTTTAGATCATATCCATGAAATAAAATTTGAAGAGGGAGATTTATTTCTACAAATTGATTCTAAATTAGCCGATTTAGGAATGGCCGATTATATTAAATTTACAAAAAGTAATGAACAGTTAACAGTTACATTGCGATCGAATATAAACATAGATTTCCAGCGAAATTTATGTCCTCGGTTAATGGACGCTCTGAACACAATCGATGATGCATATGTCGTTCGCGGTGAACTATTGAAAATGCAATTTCCATATTCTCAACCTGCGGGTTCAATAAAGGATAAATCATTTCGCGTGATCGCATATGCAATTTTCCCACTACTCGCAAAAAGCGCAGAATGACAACATTCATAATTTCAAGCGGAATGTATCAGGAAGCTGAAAAAATTAAAATGCTTATTTAAAGCATTCAAGTATATAATTTTACGATTGACAGTAGATTCTGGGGTGGGATTACATGTTCTCAATAAGTCTCTTTATCAGAAAGTGCGATGTGTCAAGTTCTATTCTAGTTGGACATGAAAAAGCCTTAGAACAGTCTTTGGTTCAAATGCCTTTCACGAGAATCGAAACAAAAACTTTCTCTTTGAGTTCAGGGCTCAAAAGTGTTATCATTCCAAACGCTGTGAACGGAATTCTCCCCTCGCGAATGATTCTGGGTTTGGTCTCTAATTCTGCATTCAATGGTGATTTCAAAAAGAATCCTTTTAATTTCAAGAATTATAATTTAAGCTATATTTCATTATCTGAGAATGGAGTTCAAATCCCGATGACAGCCCACACACCTTCTTATAAGAATAATCTGTATACGCGAAATTATTTAAGTTTGTTCTCAGATCTTGCCCAGAATAACACAAATGTAACACTTGAGGAATACAAAGACAACACATGTTTGTATGTTTTCGATCTCACACAAGATTTTTCTGGAAGTGATCAGTTTATGAATGTCGCTCGAAAGGATGATATATCGATTAATTTGAAATTTGATGAAGATCTCCTGGAAACGATTACGTTATTAGTCTATATGGAAATGCAATCGCTTATCGAAATCGACAAAAGCAGAAACGTATTCACAGACTATTAAACATCCTGAACACCCAAACATTATTAAGATTAGCACACAGTGATCCTAAAAAAGAACGTTCGGTGGAGTTTTTGCGAGTGATATGCTCCCCGAAAAGCGAGGACATTATCAATCATTTATCGTGAACACAGATTCATCTATGAGCACGGGACAACATTGATAGGCTATCTTTTTTGATAACAATCAAATTTGAGACAATCCAAAATATGACAACAAAAATAAAAGAAAAGTAGGAAAAAAAAAGCAACAACAACAGAAAACCTATATTATAAAAGGAACTAACAGCGATTGTTATATCATATTGCGAGTTGTCGCTATAACTTTACTGATCTCGATTATCATGGGAAGCCCACATGTTGACTGGGCTGTGCTTTCGAGGGACACACCGCTTACTGAAAATGTTATAAGATCTTTGAAGGACAATCTCGATTGGAGTATTATTGCAGAATTTAGATCAAAAGTCGACTGGAACAAGATATGTAAATATCAGAAATTATCAGAAAATTTTATCAGACAATGTTTGTCGAGAGGAGACCCTATAGATATGTCATTAATCTCAGAATTTCAATGATTATTTTTATGATTGAGAACAGACATTTATTAGATTGGAAGAAAATGTCAGAATTCCAAAAACTGAGCGATGGATTTCTCATCGACTAGATATGACATCTGCTAGATATGACATTGATTTCGAGACATCAATTACTCAGCCCCATAGTTAGAGAGAGATTGAGTACTATTTTAGATTGCAATGAATTGTTTAAACATCAACCGCTAAATCATACCCTGTTTGTTAAACACATCGACAAAATTACAGAATGTTCTGCGATTTCTTTCAAGGATATGCATGACGGCGTTATAAACACTATATTTAAGAGAATGGTCCTTATGTACTTGAATAATATATGCTCTAAATTATAGCGTAAACGAGTTATGAAAAAATAAATAAAAGTCTAAAAAATCGAAGGATATATAACAATCATAACATATGCTGTGAATTTAGATTAGCGACGACTATGGAGAGATTTGGATATTTCGTAGCAGATCCGTACTCGGAATGTGATTATTTATATATTCACAACCTACTTTACGATAATATTGTGGAATGTATTGAAAATGCCCGTCTGCATCGAAATTCTACAGAACAAACAAAAATGGTGTATTTCACAATTTTGACGAACTCAGAAATAGCTCAATTTCTACAAGATATATCGAGCGAGAAGAAACAATTTGGTTTCTGTCAATTAACAAAATATAATTCCTCTGAGAAATACATGGTCTGCTCTTCACAAAAAATTCTGTTTGACTCAATTTTGAACAATACTTTAGGAAGTAAAAATGTCTCTTGGGGTGACATACCAGACTGCCCAAATTTTGAAGCGAAATTTGGTTATTTCCGAATATTAACTGACAATGAAATTGTCTTTTATTTGCACTGTTTGTGAAAATGTGAAAAGCATGTTATATTTTTATGTATTTGTTCTGCTTGTAAGAAAATGAATCTAAAAATGTGACAAAATGAAATATTCTAGAACAATACTAATGTCAAAAGATGTCTTTTGGAATGATATGTTTGAATTTTTTCGACAAAGTTTGATAATTTTCACAATTTATCTGAAGTTATTAATTATCTCTGCTATGTATAATAAACTTATAAAAACTATTAACATGTACTTTCCATTAATTTTTTGTATTATTAATATTATCTCATTGTGTTAATACTGTATTAATATTCAATGTGTGATGTAAATTCCAAATGAAATAAAAATAAAAATGCATTGAAATTGCTACAATATGTCTGTGTCCTTTTTTTTTTTTGCTTCTGAGAAACCTTTAAAATCACATTCCCAGACGTCTGTCTCATTTTTTGCGTCTGAGAAAACCTATCAAAACACATTCCTAGACAGCGTAGAATGTAAGTTCAGCAACATAGCAATCCAGCAACAAGAAAAAGTAGCGATTTGAACATGCTAAATTAAGAAACCCAGAATAGTAAGAAGGCATAGACCTCATTATGGAACACTAAAGAAGACCTTAAAAGGAAATTTTGAATTTTTTTAACTTTAAAAATTTTAATTTCGAGTGAACGAACAGTTTGTGTTATTCAGCTCTCTGCTACACATCCGATACAAAGATGAATTCCGGTGAGTTTGTTTTCTGTCTTACAGTTTTTCTTAAAGATTTCGATCTATTCAAAAATTTTAATTTAAAAATGTTTATTTAAATCTTTACATTTTTAACTAGTCGATGTTCCTGCTCTTTCATTTTTAAGATACTTTTGAATTATAAAACTGTGTAATTTATAATACATTTATCAATCTACAAAATTTTATTTGCTTTCTCTCTCTCTCTCAAAAAAAAAAAAAAAAAAAAAAATCGGGGGATAATTGCTAATTTTAAGTTCTTTCATTTAGATAGAAAACGAATGTTTGACTTCACCGATAATGATGAAGATGATATTCTAATAGCACCCAAAAGAATTAAAAGAACACCAGATAACCATACGAAGCCGAAATACGATTTGGATTTGTCGTCCAAAGATAGCAACGGAGACAAAAGCATTCCTCACTATGCGATTAATTTGGGCAAAAGGGCTCCTCATGGAAGTGAAGGAATTCCGCGCATCATACTATGTTGGTTTGAGCAAAACCAATGAAGACGGTGGTGAGATCAGGAATAGATTTAATATTCCGCTAATGCAGCTGGAAACTTTGAAAAAGGCATGCGATGCTATGATCGCGTACATAGCGAAACATCGCTGACATCTTCATTTATTTCACATTTATTTTAATTACTTTTAAAGACATTTATTTTTAAAATATTTTATTTTGTGTAAATATTTTATTTGTATGCTTTATATGTGTTATTTTTTATATGTTTATTTTGTTTTTATATGCTTAATTTTTTTATGCATATATTTGTTTATATAATAGTATTGAACTATAGAGATTAAACTACTTTGTAAAAAACCATTTTGAAGCCATTTTGGTTAGAACTGTCAAGTGACTTTATTGGAACTGTGCTATGATTAATTTTCAGAACTATAGATCCTTCTTCCGAAGATACACTAGAACATATCGCCCAAGCATTAACTATCAAGATCCTCACACTCTTTTTCGTGATTCAAGAAGACCAATTTATGACATCTTAAACTCAGACATATTAGCTTTACGTCTTCACTAATCATCTGTTTAAGTATAATATTTACAAAAAGGAACGATCAAAATGAGAGAAATAACAATTACTTTCTATTTCTGTAGCACCGCTCAAAGAATTCTATCACACTTGCAAATTTTTCCAGCAATTGATTCGGTTTTCTCAAAAATTTTCACGAACATTGATAACTTTATAAGAAGTGGAAGCGGTTGGCAAATTAAAAATATTTCTCATTTAGATCTGCACGTAGGAAATTATCGTAATCCGAGAGGTGGTTGTAACAATGTTTTTCTTTCTAAATTGAAAAATAAAAAGGCAATACTTAACATAAAAAACGATAACAAGTGCTTTCTCGATTGTATACTTGTGAAATTGTATCCATCAAAAATTCATTCTAATAGATCATCTAAATATCGAAAATTCATAAAATTTCTTAAAACTAAGGATATGAAATTTCCGATGCCTATTTCTAAAGTGTCCAAATTTGAAAAAATTAACAACTTAAATATTAATGTATATGGATGGGAAGAAAATGAAGTGTTTCCTTTGTATGTTAGCGAGCAGACAAAAGAATTCAGAGTCATTGATTTGCTCTATTTCCAAAATCACTTCTTTCTAATAAAAAATTTTAATAGGTTCACGCACCAAAAGAATGGAATTCACTTTTACTGTAGAAAATGTTTAAGCGGATTTTCTCGATGGGATACATTATCTTCTCACAAAGTACTTTGTAACGACATGAAACCTCAAAAGATTTCAATGACTAAAAATACAACTTTAAAAATCCCAAACTCAGCAAAAATGCTTGATCACCCATTCTGTGTATTTGCAGATTTATGGCTTTAACCAAAAAAATGCATACAGTCTTACCACCGTCTCATATGAGTTACAATTCGATAATTGAAAGGCACGAAGCAGTTAGTTATACAATTATTGCCACAGATGTCGAAGTTCGTCTAATATTTCATGAATATTATGCCGGAGAAAACGTTAAACTTTTTCAAATACGTTAAAATATTTAGCAGAAAAATCCTAAAAAAGATGCATTCTATCATGCCAATGGTAGAAAATCCTAACACGGTCTTTGATTTAAACACATGTCACATTTGCATGCAAAAACTCAAAGTGGGTGATATACACCTGCGAGATCATTGTCATTCGGGGAGCGGATACATCAACGGATTAGCACACCAATCATGTAACCTAAATTATCGAGCAACTTATTTCGTTCCAGTTGTTATCCATAATTCTAGAAATTACAATACCCATCTCATTTTAAAAAATGTACCATCAAATTTTGCCAAAATTGTGAATATAATTCCAATAAACATGCAGAAATTTACGATGTTTTCATTACATACTATAAAGTACGTTGATTCCTTTCAATTTTTAGATTCTTCTCTGGACGTTTTAGTAAATAATTTGAAAACATCCAATCATAAATTCAAAATTTTCGAGACGTTTTACGGGAATGAAAAAAACAAACATTTACTAAAGCAAAAAGGGATTTTCCCCTATTCCTATTTAGACATATTAGAAATAGTAAACGAGCCTTTCTTACCCTCTCGCGAGGATTTCTTTAACATCTTAACTAACACTCCGATTAGCGAAGAAGATTACAAACACGCTCAATTGGTCTATAAAGCTTTTAAATGTAAAAATTTGGCAAATTACTTAGAATTGTACCAAAACGTTGATACCATAATGCTTGCAGAGTTCTTTACATCTTTTAGAAAAAAATCTATGCATTATTATGATTTAGACTCCATATACTTTGTAACCAGTGCGGAATTGACCTGGAATGCGGGCTTAAAGTTTACCAAAGTGGAACTACAACTGTTATCAAATGTAAACGATTATATATGGTTCGAGAGTCAAATGCGAGGTGGTATTTGTTTTTTAGGAAAAAGATATATTAAAGCTAATAATTCTTATGTAGAAGATTACGATAAAAATAAACCACACATTTATATTGTGGCTTTAGATGCTAACAATTTATATGGCTATGTAATGAGCCAACCTCTGCCCGTTGGCAATTTTTCGTGGTTGACGCCCGAAGAAGTGCTTGATTTTAATGTCTTTGACTATGGTAAAAATTCGGAGATAGGATTCATTGTGGAGTCCAAAAGGACTTCAACTAAAAACAAACGATTTGCCACTCGCCCCGGAGCACTCAACCATCACATATAACATGCTATCTCCTTATTCGCAGAGGCTGTGTGATAAATTTAATTTGAAACACATTCTTCCTAGTAAAAAATTAACGCCAAATTTTTATCCTAAAAAAAATTATATAACACACTATTTAAATTTGCAATTTTATATTGAAGAAGGCATGATTGTTGAAAAATATCATAGAATATTAGCATTTAGACAACGCTCCTGATTAGCAGAGTACATACACTTCAATAACGAGAAACGAAAAGAAGCTAAAGACAATTTTACAAGTGCGTTTTGCAAGAAAATGAACAATTCTTTCTTCGGACGTTTGATGCTCAATCAGAGAAAAAAATCTCTGTTCGAGCATCGGTCACCGAAAAACAATTGTAAAAATAATCTTTCGAGTCCTCTGTCAGAGTATTTAGAACCAATTAACGAGACATTGCATTTCTGTTGAATTTCTATAGGACATAAAATTCCGAACTTGGGAACAAAAGCCTGAGTCGATATCGGAAATAGATTGTCCTATTTATTATACATTTCAGTTGAATTTCTATATAATGACATAAAATTCCGAACTTGGGAACAGAAGCCTAGGTCGATGTCGGAATAATTTTATATTTTGAATTTCAATAGAAGATCTTTCAATTAAAAGTAAAAAATAAACACCTCTTGTCATCATTTTTATGATTTTATTCTGCACAAAAACGTCGTAAAATAACTAAAAACATAGCGGCATCCCAAAGTTCCCAAGCTGTATAAGAAGAAAAATGTGAGCAACACAATATTTTCCAATTCAATTCAAACTCAGGTAAAGCAAGGAAGGGCTTAAAATCTCCCTTTGATTCCGAATTTACCACGACAAAAAAAAAAAAACAGAGAAAAAGCACCCTTTTTAATTAGCTTCTTATAAATCGACTTTTTTTTTCTTGACTGCTGACGAGAAAACATGTTTTTAGACTACGTGAACACATTAACTTGAAAATGCCTTGTTTAGAAAAAAACTTATTTTTACAAATTCTGAACATTGAATTATTATTTTTTAAAATTCAATCAAGCTTTTTTGTCATCTGCTGCGTTATTACCAAAAAAGTGTTTTACGGAAAATTAATATCACACTAATAATGATTTTGGCGCAATTAACTCGTTAAAATGTTCTTCGTTTTCAAGTGTGTTCTGTTTTGTTTGTGTGTGTGTGAATGTGTATGTTTGTGTATGGTGTGAAATTTTAACGTTGGAAAACTTGAAAGATATGCCATAAAAAAGGTAGTTCATTAGTACAGTCTGTTGTCCTATTGTTAATCTCCTACATTCTATATTCCTATAATAATGATAAGATTTTATGTCTTGTGGGATAAAATGAATATAAGTTCAACCATTCTAAAATTTCCTACAAAATCAACTGTGTCAATTTTTAATACCTCAAATATTTTTGCTGAATAATTGATATTGCACTTTTTAATAACAACAAATAACGCGTTTTAAAAGCTACATTTTGTAATTTTTATTTTATATGATGTTTGTTTCTACTTTAGACTATGTTATATGGTTAAAGTGGCATATCAAATTAGATTTGATAAGAATTAAAATCACTCTAACAAGGGTATACGGAAATTTCCTAGCAATTGTAGCATGCCATTAGGACAACTCATTAGCAGAGCTATATAGATGCCACCTTATAGCCGGTTTTGATAAATTTAAGCAAGGAATTTCAAACATGTTACTCAGTGTATATTCTTGCAAGTTTTTCTCAGCTAAAATGGACAGAGGCGTAGTGGATAGCGGTTTAATGTAGCTTTTTGATAAGAACTTTTTTATATAAACTAAATCAGCTTCTCAAAAAAATTATAGAAAATTTTGTATCTTTCTAGTAAATTACAACAGTGGTTTCTAATTTTACAGTTTTTTTTACATTCTACACGATCAAAGTAAATCACATTGGCAGTGAATCATACTGCCTGAATAATAATGCATGTTTTAATATAACAAATAGTTATAAAATTACAGTAATTTATTAATTATAAGAAGCTACAAAATGAACAATTACGAACATTTTTTATATAAAATTTTGAAATAGCTTAGAAAAATTTCTCTGAAATTTAATCTTTTCTCATTCTTTACAAGCTTAGCATTTTCGTTTAATTTCCTTTCATTAGGATAACTCATTGGTGTCGTATTTTTTAGTTATGCATTAAATGAATGATAAGAAAAGTTATCTTGCTTATGGAAATACATTATGCGCAGTTGATTAGGCACTCTATTTGTTAATAATTTAAAGGTAATTTATTAATATTTATTGTTTCCAAACGTAAGCTATTTAAAACAAATGTTATATTATATTTTATTGCTTTCAGATGACAGTTTTTCAAAATATTAATTAAAATATATGTTTTCCATTCAACTAATTAATAACAATAAATTTCTTAATCACTACCGATAATTTGATTGATAAATTAAACGTCTTTTCTTCAAATAATTTCACTGTTACCCAATAATGCATGAAAAGAAATATTTGGCTGAGAAGAACGTTATAAATGCCGAGATTCTAACGCTGCTGTAAGCCACTACAAAATGGTTTCATAATAGTTTTCGATCTTTGCTAATATGGATTGATTCAAGTTTTGTATTTCTTTTTTCACCATTCTGCAAGCTTTTTTCCCTTCATTATTCGTCCTTTGGAATCAATCGTTCACTAATTGTAGAAATCAGGAACTAAAATATTAGTTTAAAATTCACAACTAAATGCTAAAATAAAAACTCAACAAAATCGAAAATGAGTGAGTAAAATTGTCTAATGTCTTCTGAGATTAAGTATTACATTCACTAATCAGTAGTGGACATTTCAAAATAGGATTTGGCTTCCGACCAGCTATCTGGTGATAGGTCAGATCACCTGTATTAGATGTAGTTAAATAAAACCTACAGAAAAACGTTCTCCTATTGGCTTCATTCAATGCAGCATTCTACATTTTGAAAGAATATAGAATTCTTTGAAATTATTTTTTGGGTATATGCAGTTCATAACTAATTTATTTCGAAGTCAATTCCATAATGCACCATATTAGATAGGGGACTGCCATTTGGGTGAAAATGCTATAATACTGATATATTGATCAAAGGTCATTTTAACCAATTTAGAATTTTTATGCGTGTATTACAGGGTTTTGTAATTTAACATATGCCATGATAGCTTGGCAATTGTTTTGAAAACTATTTATACTTCAGGTATTAGGGAAAAATTGTGACATAATACAACAAATTTATTAAGAAATGCTTAACTTTTTATTTAAAATAAATCTAATTTTAATAATTATATATATATAGGTGTTTTCTATTCTATTAAAACTTATTTATATTTTTAATATTTTGTACTTTTAAATTAAATATATAAACTATGTTAGTGACACAGGCCAATAAAAATAGTTTTTAAAAGCTTTTTTCATAAATTAAGATGTTTCAAATATTTTTGGGGTGTTGTTCTTTAAAATTATTCAATCGTTTTTCAAGCTTTTCTTTAAGAAACACAATCAACTTTCATGACAAAGATATAAGAGTAATCGCTGTAAGTAAAGTTTCCTATGCTTTACAGAAATACAATGGTTATTTAAAGAGAAAAGCCTAGAATAGCATTCGAACATACATAAATTTTGCCTTGCGTCCTAGTTAAACTCTTCAAAAAAATTGAATAATGTGCTATTCAAATCGAGAATACACATAAGATGCAGCGACGAAAACTTTGTTAAATGTATTTTTTTCATGTGCACAGTTTCCGTTTCCGCAATTTTCTAAACTGGCCAATAATAGAACTTCGACATGCCAACCTTAAGGATAACGATGATCCTTATAACACTAATTATCGATTTTATCTTTCACAGAAATTTAAAAAAAAATGTAGAAAATTTACTTTGTAGAAATTTGTATAAATTTGCAGTAATTATGAAACAAATGAGAAAATGGTGATTAAAATTAATTAATGATTTTGTAAAAAAAATAATATTTTACTTTCTTTAAGATATTGATAAAATATTAAGATAATTCCTTTAAAATATCTTAGAAGATTTAAAAATATTAATAAAGAAATATATTAAAAGATTTAATTCATTAAAAAAGAAATAAATAAAAATTTATTTTTTAATTTAATAAATTGCTTCGCCCATCTAAATTGTTTCTTGTTATTTAATGTCTATAAAGTATTTTAATAAATAACTATAAACCTCAAAAAATAATGTAGGAAGTATCTTTTATATGCAATGCACCTAATAGTTTTTTTAGGTTAAAACACATCGGTATTCTGCAGAACTTATTCGATAGATCTCGTTAAATAATTAAACTGTGTTTAATTTATAAACAAACGTAATAAATGTAAATCATTAAAACGAGATCCACCTACATCGATATACATTATTTTCATTTCATCAGCTATATTTGAATCTGTATTGTAAATATGAAATTGAAGGAACGTAAATAATTATAATTTCATGAATGCCTATTAAACTTACTGAATAGCTGGATGCAGTTAACACAGCCGATTAAGTATCTAAATTTTCAGGTCTATTGAGCAAGGATTTCAATATTTCCTCATAAAGTAAGATAAAAAATAACCCTTATTTATTTTAAATATTAAGATTATCTTTATTATCAATTACTTGATATTCCATTCACTTTTACAGTGGGACCTTATTAAATAAAAATAAAACTACATTAAGTTTAAAAGCCCTTCCTATTTCTAGAAATGTCTTGAAGTGCATCTCTAATTAAATAAAAGGATGTGAAATTTACTTAGAAATCTGATAAAAAGATTAATTATCTTTCTAATAAAAACTCAATTCAGCAAATAAGTTACGGAACTTCTCAAAACCTTTAACACTTAATTGCTCAATGAAATAATGTTATTCACGAAAAATCTGATAATCAGTTTTTTAAGATTCTTTCCATTAATATTTTCATTATTTCAGTTTCGATAATAACATAATTAAACTAGGTAAAGCAGATATGAAAAGTAAATGTGATTATGGCTCTTAATTCAATATCGGTACATCTTTTAAGGCTAATTATACTTTGAAAGAAATTACGTAATTTGATTTACCCATTCTCGCCAGCAGCACACGCGAGAAATGTTCCAACTAAGTTAAGTGTTAACTTCTCAAGAAGTCGTTGCGCTAAGCGCTTATAAATAAAAAGCTAAAGCACAAAGAAAGTAATGTAGGTAAATGTAGATTTCATCAATTTCTTATCTGTTGGAAATGTTGAATAGAATGAGCGAAATTTTCTATTTAGTGTTGAATGAAAAGAAGTAGGCGTCTAAAAACAAAAACTGAAAAAGCATGCAAAGTATTTTTAATTTATTTCAAAATATGTTTATTTTGGTGCAAAGAATTTTATTTTTTGATTGCAGATTAAAATAGTAATTAAAAAAATTTCCCTTTTTGTCGCATTTGAATCTGGAAAGAAAACAAATGTAAAATTAGTTGAACCGCCTTTTCTTTCAATAGAAAATAAAATATTTCTTATACCAATGTCTTGAGAGTTTAGAAAAAAATTTAGTGAAATAAATTTAAAAAAAACAAAAAAACAAGATGAAATAAAATATATTTTACCCATAAATAAAATCAAAGATGAATTTGCATTTTTTCTGGGATTATTCTTATTAATTGTGGCTTATCTAATTTTATTAAAAAACTTATTAAAAATTAATAAATTAATTACTTTATAACATTTAGTATTCAAAGCTTTCTGCAGCAAGTAGAAAAGGAATAGTTCTCAGAACTTTTGACCTCTCTTTTTGCTTGAAGCTTTTTTCACTTTCTGCGGCTATTCAATTGAGGAATTGTTTTCATCTGGCAGAAATTTTGAGAGGCAATAAAATCCCTCTTTGTTTAAAAGTAAATTATAGCCTATAATACAATATTTTAGAAAGTAATTAAATTCATTTTTTAAAGGTTTATTGAATAAAAACAATTATTATTTTTATCCAAATATCATGGATATGTTGGTGCTTTTTGCTGATCAGTTTTTTTTTATGTTTAAATGTATATATATTCTTTTCTTTAGATTCCATAAATATAAATGTAACGTTAATCTTTTCTCATTAAATTTTTGATAAAGGTGATGAAAATATAAAAAAAAATCCAATTAAATTAAATAAACAAAGTTTTAAAAGCTTTGAATGCAAACTTTGGTTGCATTTTACACATTCTAATGTGGAAACTGGGGTATAATGTAATATAATGTAAAACAATGTAATGTAATATAATATAATGTAAATATAATAAAAACCTATATATCACTTTTTTATATATTAAGCTATATTAAAAACATTCCACTGCGTTAATTAAAATTATTTCAATTTAATAAACATCGTCATACTATAACCAAGTTACCTTATAAAATAATTTAAACTGGTCTTAACTGCAGTGGACTGCTTAAGCTTATGATACAAACACTGCAAAATCGTTTACAAGATCTTTTATGCTTATCGATTCCTGTGCACATAAATTTTAATGCAAAACCATTTAATTGAAAATAGAAGAAGAAAAAGCATCTTGATGTAAAAGTAAAGCATTTTCTTAATTTAATAGTAAGCTATTTCTTTATCTGCAAATAGGTTTACTAACATGGGAAACAACTTTTTTTTAAATAAAATATTTTCCTGATTATAAAACAAAGTTTTCCCAGAAAATTAAACAAAATAAGCTTCACCAAAAATATTACATTATATCCAATGATGATTCCAAAGGAGAAAGTTTATGTGGTTCTATCATTTCATGCCGTAAATAAATATTAAGTATTATTTTTTTTCTTCATTTAATGCGCTGAAAATTGATTTGTGTTTGTCGTTTTGGTTAGCAAGACTTTGTTAAAAATAATTTTTAAAAAATACAACAATTAAACGAGAAGTATAACAATTATTTTTTAGTAAAAGAAACAAAAATGTTTTTATAACAGATATTGTAATCATTCGGTAGAAGAAAAGGAGCCCCGTAGCAGATTTTGTGTAAGCGGGAAAACATAAAGGCGCTACATTTTACCCCAATTTTCATGAATATCCATAATGATTGCGTATGGACGGATCGCAACCGTCTTCTCGAAGCCAATGGATACATTTTCCGAGTTACAGGAACTTATAAGAGGATCTATAAACAGGAACTTTAGGCTACGCTTTCAAACCAATCGTTGCTTTGTTACAGTTGGTTCGAAATTCCTCCACACCCCTCCCCGGTTCCAAATATAAAATAAAAGTTAGCAATTTCTCCTAGAAATTTGCGTCAAAATGCTTACTCAATTGTAAATTTGCAATTTTAGTTTTATTTCCTACAAAAAGAGCAATTCTCCTTAATAAATTCGTTTTGCATTAAAATCCTCAGTAGGGAATTTCAGAACTGCTAATAGTAATCTGAATATATGTGAATTCAGTAAGCTTGCCTCTTTTGAATTTTAATATGATTTTAAGTTTATGTGTCAGCTAATTATAATGTATTTGTGCATTAAATCTTTCCAAAGACAGAGAACAAAGCTTTTTTTTAATTGTCACGAGTAGGACAGTAGTAGTAAGTTCTGGATATGTTCTCTTTGAATGTATACCATATTTAGTTCAAATTTGCTATATAAATTCATACAGTAAAATTTTAAATGATTTGCTGTAAAGTTTTACAAGAATTTTGTTATTTATGATTTATCCGATGAAGGGAATTTAAAACAATTAGACAGAAAAATACTTCGTAAGTTTTCCTTAAATTACTTGGGTTGCAATTGGTCGAACACATTTGAGAGCTATCGTGTTACTCAATATGTATATCAAAAATAAAGTATTAATATTATTATTCATTCACTTTTCAGTTGCATACTTATTTAGAAAAACAGAGAGTTCTAGAAAAAAAAATTTATTTCTTTTGTGTTTTATACTTAAGTGAAAAATAATCACAGGAGCAAATGTTTAACCACTTTAAATTTTTTCAATAAAAGTTTAGTGAACTCATCTGAATTATTTGATGGAAATTTGTGCTCAGCAGATTTAAATTGCTTGGGATATTCGAATTGATATTATAATTGAGTTTATAATATTCGAAAGAAGAATCAATATAATTGATTTTACATACCTCCAAATACGCAATAGTTTGGTATCATTTAACATGGCGGACGCAAGCTGTTAGCCTGTCTTAGACGGCAACGCTCTGAATCAAGGACCTAGTCCTCTCATCTCAGTAAGGGAAAGAAGAGGTCTCCCATCCACTTTGTGACATTGAATTAGATTAGACGGAAGTCTGGGATGTCTAGACAGAGAGTGTGTGAATCTTTTTTCTTTTTTATTTTCACTCTTGTGAATGGAAATTTAAATGTTGGAGGAAGAGCTTAACAAAGGTTATTCTTTTAAATCAGTTTGTTTTGTTAGAATATTGTTTTTTATTTAAAGAAATGGCATATTGTAGGAATAAATTTTAACATTTTCATCAATATTTAAAATTTTGAAAACCTTTACATATTAATCTGTTTTTAAAGTATGTCATGAATCTTTAAATATAATTCAGGTATTTTAAATCTCTTTCATAGTTGTTATACATTACAAGAAATGTTCATTTAAAAATATTGCCCCATATCATCTGAAATATTTAAATTCAAGAAACTTGCACAAAATTATATGTAAATAATAGGTACTTTAACCAAAATTTTAAAAAGTTGCACATAAATAAAACTATAAAATACATACGAGTGAGTATCAATACATGAGTGAGTATTTAGTGAATAATTACATAGAATTACATAGTGAGTATTTTAGTGAATAATGAAATTGTTCACTAAAGACATATCAATACAAAACAAATAGCAATCTAGTTGTTAGTTAACCAGTAATTTTTTTTGCAAATGATTTTTTAGTGGTACATTAGCTTATTATTTATTTTTTGACATTAGCTTATTATTTGACTTAATCTGCTATTTATGTCATGAAAATGAATATAAATATGTAAACAGTGATTATATCATTTAATGTACCATTCTGAAATTGATACATATTTTTATTCTCGAAAGTATGTTAAGGGAATATAATTAATAAAACAATCAAAATGTGAAAAAAATTTATTATCTAGTTGTTATTATCTTTATTATAAAAAACGTGGGAGGGAATGAATTCTCACACTCGTGTAAATTGAAATAAACTTATTTTATATAGCTTAAACTTTAATTCCAAATGATCTTGAATTTGGAATATTATTCAGTCGGGGATGATATTCTTTTCTGGAAATTAATCCTAATGTTTATAAATCAATAGACTATAAAAAATTAAAAACTACTGGTTTATAATTCGTAATATACATTCCAGAGCCAAAACATTATGACCACCCCTACATTTTACAATGAACTCGCCTGGATGACGTGGAAGGCACGTGATCAGGTGGAAGTGGTATTTAACTGCTGCTGGAGAGTCTGAAGAATCATTCTTTCACTTACTTCTGTGTGTGATGGGAAAGTCTGCGGATCTAAGCGACTTTGATAGAGGGAAGATTGTAATAGCTCGAAGGCTCGGAACAAGTATTTCCGAAACTGCATGACTTGTGGGTTGTTCGCGTTCTACAGTTGTTAGTATTTATTGCAAAGTAGATGAATGACGGTGAAACCAGCAGTAGACGACATGGTGTTGGACGTCCACACGCTATCAAAGAAAAAGGTCGTCTGAGACTGTCTCGCATGGTGAAGCAAAACCAAAGCCAGACAGTGGCTCAGCTGACAGCCCAATACAATGCAGGGCCAAGTAGAATAGTATCGGAGCACACTGTTCAGCGGACGCTGTTGGATATGGGACTACGCAGCAAACGTCCCACTCGTGTGCCTTTGCTGACCAAGCGTCATCGCCAACTGCGCCTGCGCTGGGCCCGGGAACATCGTGACTGGTCCATGGATCAGCGGGAGAGAGTTGCCTGGTCAGATGAATCACAGTTTGTCATTTATTACACCGATGGCCATGTCAGAATACGCCGACTTCCTTTGCGAACAGTTGCTCCCTCAATGTAAAGTATGTCATAAACAGGGAGTTGGTGGCGGTAATATGCTTTGGGGGATGTTCTCTCGGACGTCTCTGGGATCCGTGGTTGTGGTAGAGCAGACCATGAATGCTACAGGATATCTGAACATAATTGCGGACCAGTTGCTAAATTGTGTTGGAGTGATTCCAGGAACATGATGTTGAATTCCAGTTAATGTCCTGGCCGCCTAACTCACCGGATCGCAATCCGATAGAACACATTTGGGATGTCCTGGGACGGCAGCTCAGAGTTCAAAGACCACCAATTCGCAATATCTCGGATTTGCGTGATTGTTGCTTAAACATCTGGTACAATCTGTCTCCGGCCATCTACCCAGTACTTGTGGCATCCATTCCAAGGCGGGTTGAAGCTGTGTTGCGCGCCAAAGGTGGGCCACCACAGGTGGTCTTAACGTTTTGGCTCTTGAGTGTAATTCGAATAAAACTGATGAAACGCAAAGAATTAGAAGTATCAAGAAACGAGACAAACAGAAATTAAACACTATAAACTTAATTTAAATTAATTGTCCTAGATGTTGCAGAAGAACTACCTCCCCGTGGTGCACCTGGTAACACTTTTTAGTGGCTAAAATATCTACAACTTGGCATTTTTGTTAGATTAATGAAATCTGTTTCAGCATCTTTTGTTGTATTATTTTGTTCTTATCGTATGTTGTATGTTTTTTTTTTCTCGTTGTTCTTTTTTTGCTGTAACATCATAATCTGCCATTGGAAATAAAAGAAAAAAACTTTATTGTCCTGTTAATGCACAACATTTTGATTGATGTATTTATAATTCAAATTGATGCCGACTGATTTATTAATATATTTATATATTATATAGTTATGTTAAGAAATTAAACTACATTATAGAATATTTTTAACATGAAAAATAAACTGGAAAATTTACTTTCATGATTCGCAGAAGATCGAATATGTGTCTTCGTTGCTAAAATGTTGTGCATTAACAGGACGATAAAGTTTTTTTTTATTTCCAATGGCAGATTATGATGTTACAGCAAAAAAAAGAACAACGAAAAAAAAACATACAACATACGACAACAACAAAATAATACAACAAAACATGCTGAAACAGATTTCATTAATCTAACAAAAATGCCAAGTTGCAGATATTTTAGCCACTAAAAAGTGTTCCCAGGTGCACCACGGGGAGGTAGATCTTCTGCAACATCCAGGACAATAAAGGTAAAAATAATAATATTTTGTTTTTAATTTTTTTATTATATTATGTTCGTTTTCTTTATTATACGTTAAAAATATTCGAAAATTATTTGAAATTTCTTAAATGTAAAGATCAGTACTAAGTTTTATTTATATGCTTCTTCTTCTTCTTTTAAATTATTGAATTATGAATTATTGGTGTAAAAACAATATATAGCATGTATGTTTAAATCAAACTTAGAAAATTATTTCCTGCTATTTTTGTTTAATTTTTGATTTAATTTTCTCAAAATAATCAATCTTAATACTTTTAATAATATGTAAAACTTCATAATAGAAGTCCTTTCTACAATAGTTGTAGATAGTTCATAAAATGTGTGATAAGAAATGGAAATCGTAATTAGCATTTTAACTTAAAAAGTAAATAAAATAGAAAGCTACTTTGACAATCAAAACATGTATAAATAATTACAACATGTTTATATAAGAAAATCAACGTTTATTTGAAAAAAATTTGCTTAATAAGAAATTTGAAATTAAATTTTCGTGATTTCACTGCCCCTTCAATAGAAGAATAAAAAGTTTAAAAAACGAAGTAAATATTAATAATGTAACAAAATGTAAGACACTGGAAATGTATTTTTCTTTCTTTTGTTACAGATCTTTTACAGGGAATTGTCATTGGGATGTCTCCGTATGGAATTCAACAGATGAAACCCAACTGCTTAGATACACAAGCCATTCCCTTGAATTTCTTCTTGTGCTGTCGTGGACAATAAAGATAATGATAATTTTTATTAAGTTTTACTCTTGCTATTTCGTTTTTTTTTTCCTTTATTTACTTGGCATTTTTGTTAGATTAATGAACTCTGTTTCAGCATGTTTTGTTGTATTATTTTGTTGTTGTTGTATGTTGCATGTTTTTTTTTTTTTGTTGTTGTTCTTTTTTTGCTGTAACTGTTCATAATCTGCCATTGGAAATAAAAAAAAAACAACTTTATTGTCCTGTTAATGCAAAACATTTTGATTGATGTATTTATAATTCAACTTGATGCCGACTGATTTATTAATATATTTATATATTATATAGTTATGTTAAGAAATTAAACTACATTATAGAATATTTTTAACATAAAAAATAAACTGGAAAATTTACTTTCATGATTCGTAGAAGATCGTATATGTGTCTTCGTTGCTCTTCATCGTTATTTTCCGCTGATAAATAAAAATTTTTTTTTAATTCCATCTAAACACATTTCTTTTATTACAAGATCCCAGACTAATCTAAAAAATAATACAATTAATTTAAACTAAGTTTATAGTGTTTAATTTCTGTTTGTCTCGTTTCTTGATACTTCTAATTCCTCGCGTTTCATCAGTTTTATTCGAATTACACTCAAGAGCCAAAACATTATGACCACCTGTCAATAACGAGTTGGCCCAACTTTGGCACGCAACACAGCTTCAACCCGCCTTGGCATGGATGCCACAAATACTGGGTAGATGGCCGGAGACAGATTGTACCAGATGTTTAAGCAACGGTCACGCAAATCCTAGATATTGCGAATTGGTGGTCTTTGAACTCTGAGCTGCCGTCCCAAGACATCCCAAATGTGTTCTATCGGATTGAAATCCGGTGAGTTAGGCGGCCAGGACATTAACTGGAATTCAGCATCATGTTCCTGGAACCCCTCCAACACAATTTTAGTCTTGTGACAAGGGGCGTTGTCCTGTTCGAACATTCCATTTCCAGCTGGAAAAACAGAGGCCATGTAAGGGTGCAACTGGTCCGCAATGATGTTCAATTACCCTGTAGCATTCATGGTCTGCTCTACCACAACTACGGGTCCCAGAGAAGCACAAGAAAACGTCCCCCAAAGCATAATACCGCCAGCACCTTCCTGTGTATGACCTATTGTACATTGAGGGCCACACGGCCATCGGCGTGATGAATGACAAACCGTGATTCATCTGACCAGGCAACTCTCTCCCGCTGATCCATGGACCAGTCACGATGTTCCCGGGCCCAGCGCAGGCGCAGTTGGCGATGACGCTTGGTCAGCAAAGGCACACGAGTGGGACATTTGCTGCGTAGCCCCATATCCAACAGTGTCCGCTGAACAGTGTGCTCCGATACTATTCTACTTGGCCCTGCATTGTATTGGGCTATCAGCTGAGCCACTGTCTGGCTCCAGTTTTGCTTCACCATGCGAGACAGTCTCAGACGACCTTTTTCTTTGATAGCGTGTGGATGTTCAACACCATGTCGTCTACTGCTGGTTTCATCATCATTCATCCACTTTGCATAAGTACTAACAACTGTAGATAGCGAACAACCCACGAGTCGTGCACTTTCGGAAATACTTGTTCCGAGCCTTCGAGCCATTACAATCTGCACTCTATCAAAGTCGCTTAGATCCGCAGCCTTTCCCATCACACACAGAAGTAAGAGGAAGAATGATTCTTCAGACTCTCCAGCAGCAGTTAAATACCACATCCACTTGATCACGTGCCTTCCACGTCATCCAGCCGAGTTCATTGCAAAATGTAGGGGTGGACATAATGTTTCGGCTCTTGAGTGTAGTTTGGCGAATATTTAGAAATGAATCTTGGAAAGTTATTATCTACAGTCGATCATGATTCGAAATATTTTTAAATAAAGGAAGATAAAATATTTCGAAAAATAGGTTTTATGAATGTTGAAATTAAAGTAATAAGACACAAGTAGTAATCATTTATATATTGTGTATACTAATGAAATATAAATTGTTAAACTGACTGTGAGACCATAAGATTCCATATCTTTATCGATTTTTAAAGTTCTTTTTAACTTAATTTTTATTTTGAACAACGTCGTTTTGGAATCAGTTTTATTATTAAATTAGAAATCCTTCTTGCATTTTCATTTACTTAAACTGTTCAAAGAAGAATGAGAACGCGTTGAAGACGAAGATCCCTCTGGTCGAATATCAACCTCAATCGACGAAGCTCACGTTCAAAAAATTAAAGATTTGGTGCTTGCAATACGTCAATTTACAATTAGAGACCTGCTGATGATGTTGGAATTTCAAAAGGATCGGTCAATTCCATTTTGGGCCTCAAACGCTCCAAATCTCGATTGGTATCGAAAACACTGAATGCTCACGCTCACACTGCATTGATTCTTCGTGACTTTTTCGCCAAAAATGAAACCCATATGGTTCCACAACCACCGTATTCCCTCCGTGCGACTTCTGGCTGATCCCTACACTCAAAAGACCATTCCGGGAACACCGTTTTGAGTCGTTTGACGAGATTCAACGTGCATCGCCGTACGCCATCCCTGCCGATGACTGTTTAGCATGCGTTGAAGATTGGAAAAAAAGTTGGCATAAGTGCATTGTGTCCGGAGGGGATTACTTTGAAAGCGATGAAATAAATTTGGACAACTAAATAAAGAATATTTGAAAAAAATAATTTGTCTTACTTTTTGGGCACAGTAGTATACGTTTTTCTCCAAACAAAATTTAGTGCAAGTAGTTTGCTCAATTAATTCTGACATTTCAAAAATCGCTTGAATCACTTTTAATGTCTCACTAAGCCAAGCTTAACTCTAACATTAATGAATATTTTGACGTCAAATTTTACACCGATGTCGAGGACAGTGCCGGCGACCTAAAAAAAAAAAAAAAATTGAAATTCCACAAGCCCCGGGAATTTTGAATTGCAAATGGGTCTTACTTTTCGGCCACAGTAGTGCATGGTAATTGTATAAAAGGACAATTACTTTTTTTTTCTACAACTATTACAAGTGTTTACCTGCTAATATATACTTTGGTTATTTTAAACCATTTTTTTTCATTCAAGAGCCATAAATAGAGAATGTGTAAATTGTTGCTTGTATTATTTAACTATGTTTCTTTTTACACGAGGAAGATCAGCATGCAAATTTAAACAATTAATTTTTGAAACAATCGGCCTTAAAATATATTGAGCACCTTATTTGACATTTGCATCAACTTCTAATTTGTTGAATATTTTAAAAAATACTCTCAAAGAAGCAAATATTCTATTTCAAACACATAGTTACAAAATAATAACAAATAAAGACATAAAATGAGATACAATTATTTTTTATAAAAAAAAGTAAATATAAATATTTTACAGTAAATATACATGAAGAAACCATCAGAATTAATTTTAAATTGCAGATAAAATATACGAATTTTCACATTTTATTCAATTTACTGAAGTAATTTCCTCGAAAATTAAAGTTCATAAAATTAAATGTTGCTAGTTTCAATCTAGTCTGCTATGGAGTTATCTACAAATATCTTTACTGCAGATGTTCGGGTTTATGTAGTAGAAAACGGTACTATGATATAGATTTCGTTTTCTAATTTTAATACAAATGGCAGGCTGACCAAAGCTAAATGTTTTATTATAATGACTTAAGAAAAATTTAAGAAAAATTGTAATTATGCAATGAGATATCTTAATTGGTTTAATTATTTCAAAACACTGCTTCAGAGCCTGTGTTTTAATTGAAAATTATTTAACAAAAATATTATAGTTACATGGAGAAAGCAAGCTATTAAAGATTTCACACATAATAAGGTAAAATTTGTAAAATATTAATATTTGTTTCATACTCTGCTCTGATTTTGAAATGTGAGTATTTTAATTTCCATTTTTTATTTTACATTTCCAATTCAATTATAAACTTACAACAAAAACTGAAATTTAATTTAAATAGATATAAGGAAAATTGTTTTAGTGAACGAAACATTGTCATTGAAATTAACTTTATTCAGCAAGCCTGATTCATTAACTTAAGCATTTGTTCTAAAAAACTATTAATGAAAATATTAAGCGAAAAATTAAAATACTAATGAAATAAAAAGAAAGGTTGATAAATATGTTTATTCATATTTATATTTCATGCAATTTTATGCTTTATCAAATGTCATTTGGGACTCCAGGTTTAATGCATATTTTGACGTAATTCTCGAATAGTCCACTTAAGAAAATTAAATTTTTCTATAATTTCTAGAAAATCTATTTAGCACGAGTTGCGAAAATTTAGTAAATAAAGTTAAATGAGCTACCTGAAAAACGCTTGGTATTTGAGTCTGATAGATATCATTATTTAATTATTTAGAATTGAATCTAGCAGTTATTTATTAAAATGAATTCTTTAAACTATGATTGTCAAAAAAAAAACTAATTAAACTTAAAGAGTTTTAGGATTAAAAGAAAAAAAAAATTTTTTTACATTTTTTCATTCTGGAAAAACATGCAAAAACAAAAGAAAATTGTTGGAAAAGAAAAAATTTATTTTCATAATACTTTTTGTTTTCTATATTTTTGTAATATTTTTGTTTGCATTGTGTACATTTTGTTCGGATAGCTTTGGCATTCCTTTTAAAAACAAAAAAAAGTGTCAGAAAATGAGGAAAGAATCTTTCATGTTGCTTGTGCAGCATAAAACCACTCAAAGCAGCAAAAGAAGATCTACAGATAAACTAAAGAAATTGCTGTGACAAAGTATTTTAGTGACTTTGCTCTTTAATTAAACATTGAAACAGTTTATTGATTTTTATAGACAGTAATAGGTTCGATCGACATTTTCCTTAATGCATTGCTTCAATATATAGTGAATCTCAAACAAGATTAATATTGCAAAGAACTCATGTAGTTCATCTGATAGGAAGAATCTTAAGCAAATAATTTCTGAATAAATAGATCGTATAAAAATTTATTCTGAAATAGCATTACACTTTTAACATTAAATTGCTTTCCAACTTAAAATCATTGTTACATCTCATATAAATGATATTAAATATTGATTGATTTTCATTAAATTAGAAAAATGTAAATACGAATATCTTAGAATTCGTTTAAATACTTAAGAAGAGTACTTACTTTTGCACTTTTGTAATACTTTTGTTCATATCACCTAAAGACTCTTAATTTAATATGTCTCTGTATGAGGATAGAAAAAAAAAAATAACTGAGAATAATACAGGAAGTTTGTTTTAACTAAATGGTAGCTAAATATGTGGTAGTTAAAAATTTTCATCCAGGAATTCAACTTAAATAGGGTTTTTTTTTTTTTTTTTGCGAAGATTAAAATAATTAATAATAGTTTTTTTTTTTTTTTAAAAATAAATAAATAATTAAATAAGAAAGAGATGAAAATGGAATTTAAGTGTTTTCATTTCTACAAAACAGCTGGGCTGACAACTCCAATTATTTAAATAGCATAAAGTAATTTTTTTTTGCTATCACAAAAGTAAAATACAATTAAAAAATGAACAAAAAAAAAAAACTAGGCGAGAGGTAATTTATTTAATATATTTTTTTAAATTAATGTATATTTTTGGAGTAGAAATGCGACTGAACTGTTTAACAACTCTAACGTGAAACAACATTTAAATAGCCTTAATTAAACATTTTATTAAAGATGGAACATGAAATGATAGTAAAAAAAAATGTTAACTAAATGAAAACCGTAAACCAAAATCACAAAGAATCCTTTGCCTCGTGCCGAACTCGGCAGATAATAGTCGAAGCGGCGAACTCAAACGATTCAGAAAGCCCGCATAAATGGGGACACTTAACCCCCTTTTGCATGAAGTGTTGGGGGATCTTTCGAGGGGTGTGTTAATTCAATTGGAGACACTCTTTGCTTAAAGGGGCAGGGACTTCATCATGCCAGCAATCACGTTGCCGATAATTTAAAGAAAATCTGCATAAACTGACCCATTTTAGTCAGGAACCCGCGTAATAAAGGAGATTTTAAAACAAGTCACGATACAGAGATGAGTTCCGATTTACAGGCGGGAATTGTATTGTAAGGCAATTTTCATAACAGGGTTTTCATATTCTTTTAACTTAATTGACTGTGCACTAGAGAAAAATGTATTTTAAGTACTGGAATTTATTTTAACATGCTGGAGGCAAATAATTTATAGTGGAATTCAAATCTCCCAAGCACTCGTCATTTTGCTTGACTTTTTGATTTTCTTTAAAGTTTTTTCTTGTACTTAAAATATAAGAAGCTATTAAAAAACTGTGGTTTTTTTTTAGTATCGAGATTTTTCAACTGTAACAAAATATATTTTAAATACAAAAATTTTAATTTACAAGAATATATTTCCTTTAATATTAATAGCATTAATTAAATATTTAAGCCTAATTTTAATTTTTGTTATTAGAAGTACTAATCAACACAAATGGAGACATTTACCTTTATTCTTCATACTCAAATTTGAAAGAAAATACTTTCAAAGGGGAAAAAAAACCTTTAGTTTAACAGAAATAATTAATACCTTATATACATGATAAATAATTTGCGTCAAAGTAGTGTAGTAATTCAAGTTCACCCAAAATATTCAAATTAACAATTGTAGCCATTTTTTACATTAAAAATACACATGCACTAAATTGTACTACCTCTGTTAAAGGGCCGCCTGCTTATTTGTATTGATAATTTCGTTAAAAAAAACATATTTTTTTTTTTAAATACAGCTAGCGCATAAAAACACATATAATTACTGTGTGTTTTGTTCGTAAGTTATAAAGTTAATATTCTTAGTACTCAAATTATTTCTTTCCCAATTTCCATAAGTATTCATATTCTTTTAAGTTAAAATAAATAATAATTATCTGCATTTTTTGTGATATCTTGAATTAATCTGACATTGATGCAAAAAAAAACTTTCTTTTATATTTCCTACAACATGAAAAATATCTTATAATATTGATTTTCAAATTGCTTCATTAAAATCATACAATGGACATTTTCTTCATAATTCGTAGGTCAACTTAACTAATAAATTTTTCATTCTTTTAAATTTTCTTATGAATTATAATATTTCTTGACACTATTGACATTATGTAGCTATTTATTTCAAAATTATAAAACATATTTTAAAAATAAGGAAATTTTTCTCAAGAAATTTCATTTACATATATTTAGAAATCCAGTATTAAACCAACAATTGTAAGGCTGGTTTTTAAATTCTTCTATTTGAAATGGTGAATGGAAACCCTGCCATTTGCGGCTGAGAATGAAGCTCATGTCACACCATTTTTTTAAACACACATCGTAGACTTGATTCATTAAAACTCATTTTCAGGGAATGTTTCAAATGTGAAATGAGAGGGATAATTTTCTCTAAAGAAGTCCCGCCTTTTAGGTTGGAATTAGAATGGTTGATATGTAATTGGTTTGAAACTTTATATATATATATATATATATATATATATATATATATATATATATATATATATATATATACTACTGCCCACTAAAATTGCTGCACCAAGAAGGGACATGCTACAGATCTAAAATTTAAACGCCAGGAAGAAGGAGCTGTGATATGCAAATGGTTAGTTTTTCAGCGCATTCAGGCAAAGCAGGCGTCAGTAGCGACACCCATAATGTGTTTAAATGAGGAAATTGTTCAGCCAGGTTTCTCATACACAAATTGCACTTTAACATTGTTGCTTGGTGAAAAGTTGTTGCGATGTTATTTTGAAATACTTTCACTAATTACTCTCATTAAAGACATTCTTCATTAATTTATAATTATTAGTTCATTATTTATAACTTAATTTTGAAATACTCTCATTAAAATCATTCTTCATTAATTTATACCTAAAATCGTAACTTATATTTATATTTCAAAGAACGTTATCTTTTATTAAAACAGCTTCTATTGATATTGATTGCCGTAAGTAAATAATTTTTAACCAATATTTTGGGATGCATCGAAAGCTATGATATTCGAAACTTATTTAATAATGGCACATGTGTGAAACTAACTGTAAAAAAGAACTGTAATAAGGTACTTCATTCCGCGCTAAACTCATTGTAAAAACTTTTAAATCCAATAAGTCAAAAGTCAAGAGAGTTTACCGACCTGCCCGAAGGCTTACGGAGCTGATTGGCCAGAAGCCACGACAGTCCCCTACCCGTGGCAAGCAGGATTCCGCCTTATTCGGCTCCACGGATAGGGTGGTATGTAATAAGTACAACCACCCCCACCGCCTTTGGCTGCCCTCAACTGGGCTTGCTATACACTAAGGCATCAACGTTCACGCTACTGAACGTGTTCGAGAACACCCGCCGTGATGTGTGGATCTCTTAGCCATCTTAAGGATGTTACCGAGGGGCACCACGAGGAGGTGGATCCACTTCGCTCCCCTTAAATCCAAATAAGGAAAATGTATAAATAATTGGCAACTATCTTACCAATCTATCTACTTGATCCCAGTACTTCAATTTCCTTAGTTCAACCATCATCGCATTTCCTTTTGAATTAAAGTTTCAGCAGCTTAACAGCTGGAGAGTGAGAAGCGATGAAAACATTCTCAGCCCCTTCTCGTCACCCACAGGCTACCCCTACTAATGCACTTAGCGTTCCCCTCTTTCTGTTATTTTCTCCCCTTCACTCATGCAACCCACTCAGCTAGTTTGGAAAATTATTTCCGTTTCTCTTTTTCATTAGAGATTAACGCAAGTTTATGGCACGAGACGTCACCTAGAGCCCACCTACGCACGAATGGTCATAGTACCAAAAAGCAAATTTAAAGAACTTATTAACTTGATTAATTTTTGCAAGGCGGCGTAATTCATTCTAATTAGTTACCTAAGTGCCTTTCACAAGTAAAGAATACAACCAACGCTTTTTCTCTGTTCATCATTAAATGGCATGGCAATTTAATTGATTTTGTTCCAGCATTATATTTTTTTTTCCTTCTAATGCAGCTGGCAAACACTTAGACAGCTTGGTCTTGGATGCCTTAAGCACAAACGTACTCACTTTGCATTACCCAGGGGGTGCGTGTAACTTGAAGATAAGCCACGGACGCGGAGTAACAATGCCACCGCAACGCTCTACGATCCTGGTAGGACCGGGACCTACGGTTTAAAGTGGATTCCGAACCACTACAAACATCCATGGCACCACCGGGACTCGAACCAGAAACCTGTGGTACCAAGGGCCAGAGCGCTAGCCACTCGCTAGCCCTCCAGCATTATATAAATAGAAGCATTTTAAGAAAGCTTTTGGACTAAAATAGTTATTAAAAAATAAGTTTTGTTAGATTTAAAAGCATACTTAATTATCATTTTAATTAGTTACCTAACGACATAGCCTTTTAGCGTTAAAAAAATACAATGATTCCTTTTTTTCTGTTCATTAAATGCCACGGTACTTTCAAAATTTTATTTAATTTATTTTGTTTCAGCATTATATCAACATAATATTCGAATAAAGTTTTACTCAACATACAATAAAATGTTGAAGTTCAAAGATTCTGAAGGGGTGCTTAGTAGAATAAATTCTTAAATACCTGTCCCAGGGTATCCCAAATATACATGATTTTGTTCAGGTTCACAGAAACGTGTTGACTAAATAATTCAAAAACTATACCCTTCAATATTGTAATATTTTAGCTTTCTTCTGAGGTGTAGGGTTCGTAAAGGAAGAACGAGTCACAAACTGCAACTGCATAAGTACTAACAATTGAATCAAGATCGTTACCTCTGTATAATTATTTAGAGAAGTGATTCTTCAGACGATATGAAATTCTATGGTACTATCTAATGAAATATTTATCTACACACATACACTGGACTGATTTCCATCGGGTTAGAAATTTTTTCAAATCCCTTTGCAAACGAAATTTAGTGTAATTTAGTTAAAGGTTAATTTAGTTTAGTTTAGTTAATGTTAATTAAGGGTACAGATATCTGTTGATTTGCACTCCAACTAACATACATAGATGTATGCTTAATTATGCCTTACCTAAAGATGATGAAGTTAGGAGAACACACTGATACGATTAGGAAACACATTGAGTCAGACATACAAACATCACGTGTGAAGCCTTTCGCCCTCAGTTTATCTAAACATGTTAAAAAAGAAGATTGTAGGTGATTTGGTCTATTGGTTTCTTGCAGTTAGCTTACAGTGGCATACTTATGACAATTGCATTTCAATTTTGCCATTTAAAAATCCATTATAATCTTATAAATGCATTCCCCAGTGCAGAAGGGTTTATTTCAAAACACGTTACCATTTGGAATTGGCTCTGCACTACTTTCTTCTTTACATAGAAACCAAAACTGGTTGAAAGACAATACAGTATGTTATTTATTGAAGCTGGAGATCTCTGCCCACATAATTCATTCAGCTTATTTAAAATGAAATAAAAAAAATGCTGAAGTAAATATTTATTTAACATTTAAGAGATTATTTTATTGGAACCAGAAATATGAAATAAAATATTTAAAAACTTTTAGAATCATTTGAAAAACCTGTGCTGTAGAAAAGAAAAATTTAAATTCCTTCTTCTTCAGCAACAACCAATTTTGTTTCTCCTGTAGAGACTTAATTGCAGCCATCTACTGCCTTCCCAAAGTTCCAGAAAACTTTCAGAGTAGATAAATTAATTCCATCTCTCCCAGTTCTCTGCAATCCATCTCATTAATTGTTAAATCAAAGTTTTATTTTGTACTATAACAACACTCAAGAAATGAGAGGATATATGTGTGGGTGTGGGTGATGATGGTTTCCATGGAGACGCAGATTAGCTTTCGAAATAATAGTTTATGTGCCATATAATTACATCTTACCACGGACGTTTTAATAAAAAAAGCGCGTTGAATTGGATACAAGGAATATGCTATCTATCGAATGTCAATCTGAAGAAAAAAAAATGAATTCTTTTCAATTCTTTCTTGACAAATATTTAAAGAATATTTTTTTATAATATATCAAAGTTTTGGAAAATAAAACTATAATTGAAAATTGTGAAACTTGCAGAACTCCAATTTTAAAACAGTGATTTTTTTATAAGAGCAGATTTTATTTAAAAATATATCGAATTTATTATTTTTAAATTATTGAATTTAAATAACTTTTTTAAATAATTCATTCAAAGTAATTATACAGACCAACAATATTTATTTTTAATTATGCTATGTGGGAATTTTATTTCTATTTCTGCTTGCTTCTCTCTTAAAATTTAATTTTTTTGTGTGTAAACAAATCTTCAATAAATGCTGATGATACCAGAGCTCTGACGAAAGATGTATGTGAACACAATTTTCAATACATACATAATGCAAGGACTTTGATGCGGAATTAAAATATGTTCATCCTTTAAAAAATGCAGTGTTTGTTTAATTATTGTTATTTTATATCTAATAAAATATTTCTATAAATTTTAATTTCAGTTATTCATCTATGCAGAAATTTTAAAAATTATATAGTTTATAAAACTATAAACACAATATCAAATACTTAGCTTTATATATAAATTCTTTTTATTTTTGTTGAATATTTGAAAAATTAATCATGCTTGTTAAAAACTAAAAAGTTTTTAGAAATATTTTTACTTTTACTAGAAGAGTTGAAACGTTGTAAATCAGATAAAACACTTGATTTCATATAAATTATTCAATACAGGAAATTATAATGTAACTCACCAAATTTTAAACATTCTTGAGTACAATCTTAGTAAATATAACCGAAGAAAAGTTAAATTTTCACAATGCATTAAAAACTTTATTCATTTTTTTATTCATAACTGTCTTTTCCACAAAATGCAACTGTATGAGACTGTTTAAGCCGATTCAGATGTTGCATTTTTAAATTAGTAAACATTTAAGATTATAAAAACTTCATTGGATAAAGGAAAAGTAGTTTTCCAAATAGTTAATAATTTTAATAGAATGCAATCGTTTGAAAATAAAAAAAAATGCCGTTTGCCATAAGACTTAAATAGCTATTTATGACAATTCATTAGCTTGCAAACGATTTTATGTGTATTTGACGAAGTAAGGAGAAAAAAATTTTAATTGTGTGAATAGATACTCCCTTCACCTTAGCAATAACCCACTAATGTTAGAAAAACACCAGCCAAATAAAAATAATAAAAAACGACCTCGCGTGATTTCGAGCAAGATTTTAATAGTTTTCCAATTCCAAAAAGAGTTCATTGCGATCCCGGCTAAAAATGTAAACAAACTTCCATCTTTCTATCTAATATCAATTCGTCTATTTCTCATTCCGCGTCCGCCAATAGGAAGCCAG
>BPLQ01010019.1:2108-39569 GCA_021605075.1 Caerostris darwini
TTTTTTTTTTTTTTTTTTTTTTTTTTTTTTTTTTTTTTTTATTTTTTCAAAAAAAACCAAAATAAAAAAAAAAAAAAAAAACAGAGAATACCACAAAACATGCTAAAACAGAGTTCATTACTCTAACATATCTCTAGCCTCCCAATATCGATCGGCGAGAAAAGACTTGCTAAGAGCAGGACAGTGAAGTAGATGCGCGGAGTCCACGGCCTCTCCAGAGCTGCATATCGGGGAAGGTACCATTTTGAGTGTGTAAAGATGGCTTCGCAGGCAGTCATTTCCGGCGTACATAAAGAATAACTATTGCGGAATCCTAGCACAATAAGTCAATTTTTTTCTAAAATAACTTCTTACCTCAAACTATTGGAGTTTCGCATCCTTGAAAACACGTCAGTGAAATGATATTTACTTTATCTTATGCACACATCTTTTAAGCTTTCATGCAATTGAAACTCCTCTCGTAAGCGTGATTTCGCTCACTCACGCATGCGCCTTGCTACCCCACTACAAGGGCGCCCCTGGCGGAGTTCGGGGAGAAGCTTAATTCTTGCGCTTCTCTTGAGAAACATTTACTTTACTTATCTGACTTCGGTCATCTTTGCATTTTTTGGATGTTTATTCTTTTGTATTTTTTTCCTTGTTATTGTTATTCTTATTTTACTTGTACTTGCCTTGCCATTGGAAATAAAAATAAAAATTTTAAAGATAAAAATAAAAGAAATTTCTCTCATCACGAGAGAATTGATATTTCGCACAGTCCTGTGTATTCATTGGACTACAAATTCTCGTACTGAGAGGAAGTATATTACTTGATCCAGCGTGTAACTGAGTAACTTTATTCTTAGCTAGAAGTAGAATCCTTCCACTTAAATATGTGTCTTTAAATTTATTAATGTTGTATGTTAAATATTGTTTATCTTTTATTGTAATTGTGCTATTGATTACGTGCTTGTAAAATAAACAAGTGTGTACTTAAACCTGTGTTTTCTTCAACTCGACTACACCCGGATCCAGCTGCACAAGCAAACCGACATCTACTATAATCTGTAATTAATAATTTGACGATATATTCGAAAAATTTCTAAATAATTTTCTTTATAAAGTATGAATTTTCATTAACAAATTCATATTATTTTTAAGTTGTATACTATTATATAGAGGTGATCTTTTTAAATTTGAGAGATTTTTCATGTAAAATAAATAGGTGTATTATTTGCTTAGAAAATGTTGCCGTAATATTTTTTCTTGTTAATTTTAAATTTTGTTTGCTTATTACTAAATACCCGAAATACTTATTTACGAAAAATATATTTAAGAAATATATTTTATGATGTTATTCCCGATTATTAATTTTTGTAATGCGAGGACTACAATAGACGCGAACTTTTATTCGATTTGAAATTTTTCATGCACATGCATCAACAAAAGAAATATTTGACTTTTAAAGAAGATCTTAATAAAATTCAAATGAATTGATTTTATTACCAAATAAAAGTTCACCTTTGCAATATTTCCAAAATTTCATGTACACCAAATAATTGCAATTTGTGTCGCGATTGTTTGGAAACGTTTCCTTTGAAGACGGCTCTTATGGTAGAAAGCACTTCAGAAATTAAAGGAAGATTTAAACAAATATATTTGGTTTTCAAAATATACAAAAATGATATATTTTTTCGAAATTATTTCTTTCGGATAAATAAATTTGTGAAGAAATTTATATTTCAAATTTGTAAATTTCAGTATTAAAAGGAAATTCACTCTATTATCACGTTTTTTTCTCTATATTTCAAATTCATCAAGACAAACAAGAGTTTCGTATTTGCCAATTTACTTGAAAGCGGTAAGTGAGATCAGATCAAATTATATATGAAAAACATTAAAACCATTATATTAAGAAACTCATTTTTTTATTAAGTGGAATAACATGGGTTTAGATTGGATAAAATGGGTTAGATGTGGAGAACTTTTCACTGAAACATTTAAAAAATCATCAAAATTTATTGAAACATCTGTAAAAAAGATAAATCAAAATTATGAATCGTTAAATTCTAACGTTAAATGGATATTTATATTTTAGCCTTTTACAAAATAATTAGCACAATAATATTTCATTGATTGCAATTAATTTAATTAAGAATATTAAATTACGGTTTAATATCTGCAAAAGAAAGCACAACAATTAAAAGTATTGGATAAATAAAAGCCTTTTAAATTATTTTCCATAACATTTCAAAGTGAACACATATTTGAGTGACCAATTACATTTAACAATTGTACATCAAAAATAACTATTATGAAATTCCAGCAATAAGTAATTTTGTTTCTAAAATAACTTCTTATTTCAAACTATTGGAGTTTCCCATCCTTGAAAATACGCCAATGAAAAGATATTTACTTTATCTTATGCATACATTTTTTAAGCTTTCATGCCCATGAATCTCCAAGAAGCGTGGTTTCGCCCACGCAAGCATGCGCCCCTCTGCCCGCTGCAAGAGCGCCCCCTTGCGGAATTCGGGGAGGAGCGCAATTCCCGCGCTTCTGTTGAGAAACAGTTACGTTACGTTCTCTCATCTGACTTCGGTCATCTTTTAACTTTTGGGACGTTTATTCTTCTGTATTTTTTTCCCTTGTTGTTATTATTATTATTATTTTACTTGTACTTGCCTTGTCATTGGAAATAAAAAAAAATAACTTTCTCTTATTACGAGAGAATTGATATTTAGTACAATCATGTGTATTCATTGACGTGCAAACCCTCGTACTGAGAGAAAATATATTACTCGATCCATCGTGTACCTGAGTAAATTTATTTTTAGCTAGAAGTGGAATCTTTCCATTTAAATATATCTCAAACAAAAAGGTTTAGTGGTTTTTCTATATGTATTTTTAACATATTTTATAATTATTATAGTATAATTTCATTACTTTGCTCAATTTTTTCAACATGCAAGTTCTTAATTTATTAAAAAATTAAATTACTGTGAAATGCATTATGAAAAAGCATTTGTAAATAGTAAACATTCGTTGGAAGACTTTAGTTTTTCTGAATGTTCCTTAGAGAATTTTTTTTCTGAAATTTTGATGAAAAAAATAAAAATTCATAATATTTTTAAATTAGTGAATTTAAATTAAAAATTTTCACGAAACTGTGAGATTTCACTAAGTTCACAGATAATTTAATTAGTTTCTGAGACCTATTTTTTTTACAACAATTGTTTATTTTAACCTCAACACAATTTAAAACATTCATTTTATTCAGTCGACAATAAATCAATTTAATATCTTATGTACCCGAGTAATTTAATGTCATTCGTTTAACAGAAATAAATGCAGACAAAATTCTCCGGTAAAAATTGTTTGTGTGCATTTATTCCTGTCCCCAAACCCAACTTTTTTCTTAGTATTGTCAATCTTTTGTTCTGTGTCAAAGTTAAAATTTACTATCTCATGATTCGAGAACATTAAATATTGTAATAAAATGCGGAGAAATCATCTTGTATTCCGCTTTCAAATAAAATAATTTGGTTTATTATCAACAAACGAAAGTAAACCAAACGAATTGCCATGAAACAGGTGAATTCGTTACAACTGTTTAAACGAAATTCTGAAAGAAATATTTTTATCAATCAATCATTGAAAGTTAATATCATTTTGAAAACAATATTGATATTCAAATTGTTTTTTTCAAACTTTTTTAAAATATTGAAACAAATTAGAAAGTTGAAATATATTCGCATAAGAATCACTTATTTACTATTTAAAATTGAAGCCCAGTTACTTCACACTATTGAACAGTTTCCAATATTTTACGAAAATTATACACTGGAAATTCTACCTAAAATTCACTAAAAGTTTTTAATTATTCTGAAAAAAGGTGTCTTTCAGCAAAACCATGTGTGTTATAAATTATAATATCTAACATAATTGTATATTAATATATTATGTTATATATTATAATAAATTAATATATAAAATCTATAATATCCCCGTATGTTATAAATTATATATGCACTAAATAAATAATGAAAAATAGATAAAAATAGGGTTGACCTTTAGGATGCTAGTTCCTGCTAAATCAGACTTTGGAAATAAAACTGAGAATAAAGCCGTTGACGGTTTGATATGGAGAAGAACGATTGAATTCCCGTTCGCTTTGCCACTGTCTCAATTTGTCCAATTGTCAGTGTTTGTACTTTTTTTTAGTAATTCAATACGTTTTGTTTGTATAGAATTGTAGCTTTAATAATCCTTGTAATTAATTCTTTCTTTCTTTAATTAATTATTTTGTTTTACGCACTCTTGCCTTTCTTACAAGTTGTTTGGTTTCCAATGTAATCCAAGCAGGTTTAAATTTTATGGGAACGTTTCTGTTAAGCTGCCGTTAATATTTCTTTAGAAGAACATTAGGGATTAAAATAACGTTCACATTTTTAAAATAATTTGAAAATTAATTTAGCTTCATAAATAAAAATGATAGAAAAAAAAATATTTATTAACAGAAAAATTATTTTTTCCTGTATGCCTAAAAGCTCAACTTTTGTGAAGATCTGTCGATGTACTTAAGAAAATTCAAATGAATTGATTTTATTACCAAATCTTTTCATTATTTCCATAATTTCATTCCCTCCAAATAATTGCAATTTCTGTTCCGATTGTTTGGAAACGTTTCTTTTGAAAACAGATCTTATGGTACAAAACACTCAGAGAATAAAGGACGATTTAAACACATATTTGGTTTTCAAAATATTTGAAAATAAATATTTTTGAAACTACTTTTTCCGGGTAGATAAATTTAAAAAAAATATATTTAAAATTTCAGTATTAATGAGAAATTCATTCGATCATCAGGTTTTTTTTAATTTTTATTTTAAATTCATCAAAAGAAAAAGAGTTTGATACTTGCTAATTTACTTGAATGCGTTAATAAAATTCACAACTTGTCTATGATAAAGGTGATCTAATTCGATGCAATGTGTCTCGAGAAAGACTTAACGCATATTACTCGAAAACATTTGTTTACTTTTTAAATTTATTTCCTTAAAAACTAGTTTATTTTCAGCCATTTTTTTCCAACAAAATAAATTTGGACGACAACACGTTTAAAGAAACTATTCGATCACAAAGATTTATTTTTTTGAGTAAAACTGATGTATAGCTTTATATTTAACATGAACAACTTTTTTTTGACAAATTTTAAGCACAAGTTATAATAAATGATGTGTTTGTTTTAATAAAATAACTGGAAGTTAAAAAATTGCGTTAAACGAAATTTTATGTTATACATCGTTTTAACAAAAATTCATTATAAAATTATGTTGTTTTTTCATAACCGGTGAGTTATATTCTATAGTTTATTTTCAATTTTTACATCAATATATATTGATTAATTTGTTTCATGGAATGCTTAGATTATATTTAACGATGAAAGTAAAATATTTATTCTTTAATAAAATAACAGATGGGCTGAAAGGTTCGTAGGTTGACACATAGATGGCGCTACTATTATTTAATCCATAGGATTTTTAGTTAGCCCTAACCTTCAAAAGACAGGTGTATAAATTTGACAGCTGTTGAACTATTAGTATGTGAGTTATAGCCTTTTTAGTGAAGCAACTTTTGTTAGTTTGAAAAAATGGATAAAAAGGAATTTCGTGTCTTAATAAAGCATTGCTTTTGGGCGAAAAAAATACTATTGAAGCCAAAGCTTGGCTTGATAAACATTATTCGGACTTTGCACCAGGAAAATGAACCGTAGAGAAGTGGTTTGCTAAATTTAAACGAGGCGAAATGATCACCGAGGACGATGCACGCAGTGACGCCCCAAAGAGGCTGTACCGACGAAAACATCAAAAAAGTCCACAAAATAATTTCTGATAACCATAAAGTGAAGTTGATTGCGATAGCTGAGACCCTAAAGATGTCAAAGGAACGTGTTGGACATATCGTGAATGAATATTTGGATATGCGAAAGCTCTGTTCAAAGTGGGTGCCGCGCGAGCTCATAATTGGCCAAAAACAACAACGAATTGATGATTCTAAGCAGTGTTTGAAGCTATTCAATCGTAATAAACCCGAATTTTTGCGTCGATATGTGACAATGGATGAAACATGGCTCCATCATTTCACACCGGGGTCCAATCGACTGTCAGCCGAGTGGACTGCACGTGATGAACACTAAAAATGCTGTAACTTGACTAAAAATGCTATAACTCGCATATTAATAGTGCAACAGCTGTCAAATTTATACGCGTGTCTTTTGAAGTTTAGGGCTAACTAAAACTGATATAGATTTAATACTAATAGCGGCATCTATGCGTCAGCCTATGAACTTTTCAGCTCACTTGTTACATTGTTTTAATTTCTAACCATTTGGACATAAAATCTTTGACAACATTGTGATTCATTGACAAGATTACTGCGACAAGATTTGCCGCAGCATTTGGCATAAACACATTTATAATTTATTAAAAATTTATATTTTCGCTAACCTAGAATAATATTTAACATAACTCATTTTTAGTTCTTCTGTTGACAGTTTTAAAAAGCAGATTATATCTATGGAAAAGTGTTTTATGATTCTTAAACTTTTAATTTTTTTCTTTTTCCATGATAGACGTATTTTATGCATTAATGAATTTTTGTTTCCTTTCTTTGAAATCCATAACATATTTCGAGCTCTAAAAACAATTTCCTTTATATTAATTTCAGATCTTTCAAAATTACATAAAACTAACTAAATGACGAACTTTCTTTAATGTTATTAATGGGACAATTTGTCCAAAGAAACTTATGCAATAACTTAAGAAATGTTTCATTGCAATTTTTCATTTTCGCTAATTTATTGAGGTTAAGATGTAGCAAATCTGATTAAATTAAGAAAAAATTTACCATTTGCAGACTGTAAAATTTTGCTACCATCTTAAATTTATCAAAACAAATAAAAGCTTTAAAATCATTGACATTTTTAATTAATATTGATTATGAATATTTACTGCCAGGTATACAATAAGTTTATTTTTATGCTTATAAAAAAATATATAAAAAAAATAAATAAAGCTCATAAAAAATTTAATATAGTTTAATAGAACATTTTAAGGATACGATTTATTAATTACAGAAAATTTACGATTTTAAAATAGCATTGTTATAGATAAAGAGTATGAAGGTAAATATCGAAATTCTAATATCTATTAAATCTATTCAATTCTCAATCTTCTCAATTTTATAAGCCACAAATGCCATTTTTAATTGAATTTTATATGAAACAAAAAATATCACTGCAAAATTCGACAAAACCTTTACTAAATTGAAAATTAAAGCAAAACTTTGTTTAAATTAACATCCAGATTGTTATTATAAGACATAAAAATATATTCATACCAAGTAAACATTAGCATTTAATTAAAGACAAAAATGAATTACACTGTATGTTATAAAAGCTTATAAATTAGAAATGGTATTTAAAATAAAATATAAATTATTAAAAAACCACTTATCTTAAAATTATAAAACTTGTTACAAAAACTGTGTAAGAAATGTTTCTTACGCTTATATTCATTAAAATTTACAACTTCCCATAAGAAATGCAATTGTCAGGAGAAACAACAGAAATTGTTAATCATTTTTGTATAAATAAATTATCAAAATGCTCTTCTATTTATCATATTGCAATTTCGCTTTCGAATGTGTGCGCGTGTGTCTCTTTAATTCGTCTCTTCGTGAGAAACCTTTTCCACATGTGTCACATATGTGCGGTTTCTCATCCGTATGTATACGATAGTATCGCATTAAATGTCCTTTCAGACGAAACGATTTATTACACATTACGCAAATGTGTGGCTTTTGTTTTGAGTGAATCAATAAATGATTTTGCAAATGAGCTTTTAGAGTAAATTTCTGACTACATATTTCACATTGAAATGGTTTTTCATTCGTGTGGACACGCAAATGAGTTTTTAAATTGTTCTTTAGTGCAAATTTTCTCTTGCAAACTTCGCATTCGTGTGATCTTTTTTTTGTGTGCGTAAGCCCATGAGACTTCAAACGAGACATTTGATTACACTCTTTTTTGCAAATTTCACACACAAAATTTTTCAGTCCCAAATGCGTTAATAAAGGCCTCTTTAAATGTTCTTTTTGTGTAAATGCCTTTCGGCAAACGTCACAAACGTATGGCGGCTTAATACCCGTCTGAATACGCACATGCCAGGATAAATTTCTTTTTTGATGGAACACTTTACCACAAGTCTCACACTTGTAATTAACTTGTTTTGAATTCATGCTAGATGTTGACATGGCTGAAGATAAGAAATATAAAGCCAAAAATTGTCTTCGTTTCAATTCAGCGTGTTCTTGCGTAATATCTATGTTGATTGTCTTCAGCTGTTGTCCAATGAAGGTCTTTATATTCTACAGGAAATAAAAGTAGATATTAAGATTGAATAATATTGATATTCGTTTAAATATTTAACAATAAATTTTATTTATTCGCAATTAAATTAACATATTACCGCTGATTTTGTTTGATGAATAATTAATGTCAATCTTTAAAACGAGCCAATATATAAAACTATGCCGTTAATACACTGAAGTGACAAAAGTCATGGGATAGCAATATGCAAATTTTCAGATGGCAGTAGCATCGCGTAGAACAGGTATAAATGCGAAGTGCTTTCGCAGAGCTTTCATTTCTGTTCAAGTTATTCATGTGAAGAGGTTTTGACGTGATGATGACCGCACGACGGGAATTAACAGACTTTGAACGCGGAATGTTAGTTGGAGCTAGACGCATGGGTCATGCCATTTCGGAAATCGTTAGGGAATTCAACATTCCCAGATCCACTGTGTCAAGAGTGTGCCGAGAGTATGAAATTTCAGGCATAACATCCCACCATGGACAGCGCAGTGGTCGACCGCCTGCACTTAACGACCGAGACCGGCGACGTCTGCAAAGAGTCGTAAATTCTAACAGACAAGCAACACTGCGTCAAATAACCGCAGAAATCAATGTGGGACGTACAAGGGACTTGTCTGTTAGAACTGTGCGGAGAAATTTGGCTTTCTTGGGCTATTCCAGCAGAAGACCGACTCGAGTGCCTTTACTGACAGAACGACATCGCTTGCAGCGACTCTCGTGGGGCACGTGAGCATATCGGTTGGTCCCTAGATGAATGGAAAACCGTGGCCTGCTCCGATGAGTCACGATTTCAGTTGGTAAGAGCTGATGGTAGGGTTCGAGTGTGGCGCATACCCCACAAAGCCATGGACCCAAACTGTCAGCAAGGCATTGTTCAAGCTGGTGGTGGCTCCGTAATGGTGTGGGCTGTTTTTTCATGGCATGGACTTGGTCCTCTGGTGCGACTGGACCGAACATTGACTGGAAATGCTTATGTTCAGCTACTTGGAGATCACTTGCAGCCATTCATGGACTTCATGTACCCAAACAACGATGGGATTTTTATGGATGACAATGCGCCATGTTACCGGGCCACAACTGTTCGCGTTTGGTTTGAAGAACATTCTGGACAATTCCAACGAATGATCTGGCCACCTAGATCACCCGACATGAATCCCATCGAGCATTTATGGGACATCATCGAGAGGTCTGTTCGTGCCCAAATCCTGCACCATCAACGCTTTCACAATTATGGACGTCTATCGAGACAGCATGGCTCAATATTCATGCAGAAGACTTCCAACGACTTGTTGAGTCCATGCCACGTCGAGTTGCTGCACTTCGCCGGGCGAAAGGAGGGCCGACACGATATTAAGAGGTATCCCATGACTTTTGTCACTTCAGTGTATTTCACAATGTTTAAAAATATTTTTAGTGTTTTTAGAAAAACGAACTACTGTTTTTATTTAAATCGGATTTCTATAAATACTGAAATGGTCATTTTTTATTATATGGATCTAATAAAATTTATATAGTGCTTCTAAGTTATTATTTTTCGGAATATTATTCTTATATTGCCGAGTTGTTTTACTAAATTTTTATTCATTACAAAATTTTCCTTTGAATTATTGCATTTCATTATGCAGTAAACAAACGATGCTAAACATTATACATGTTAACCAAAGGTTACTCAACCGCAGTAGTAAATTACATGTAACAGGCTGATAGCACTAAAAGGCGGCAATACCTCAAAACATCCTTGATATTCGTCTTTCGATCTCTTTTGTTACGTTTCAAAATCTAATTTAATAACATCAAGATTCAAAAGCAAGATCAAGTATTTTAATGTGATACACGAAATCTATCCTGAACTCAAATGCATTAAAAATTGTTTGAACGTTAATTACCATTAGAATAATAAGCAATAGAATAAGTTGCAATCAGAAAAGTCACTTTAACATAACATAGTATAAAAAGTACTCGAAGTATTTTTTGAAAGATTATAATATTAAGAACTATAATAAATTAATTATTTACAGAAGTAACTATTGATAAGTAAATTGAAGAGAAATATTAATAAAGTATTTTTAAAATTTGTAAATCGCGTAAAATGTAGAGTCAATCATAATGGAGCTCTAATATTGAAAAGAACATTTAAACATCAGAGCATTCAAACCAGATTTCAGCAATGAAATATTGTAATTTGTTCCACAATAAAGAAAATGCACACCTTAATGGCTTAAATACGTATTTGAACATTTAAAATGCTAAAATCTCCTAAACAAGACATGTATAAATCATAACTGTTAAAAAGTTAATAAAAATTTAAATTACAAAAACAACGTTATATGTAATATAGACACCAATGAAATCAAATCGCACTAATAATCCAGAAAAATTAATAGATCAAATATAGTCAGTCACAAATATCAGTGTACAACTAGTAAAAATATCGTATTAGAAACTCGTAAATATTAAAAAGTCAAATGTACGGCAATATTAAGTAATATTTTACAGAAAAATGAAAACCAAATTATCTTTGCATACTATGGGAAAAAAAGTTACATTACAATCATTTTAACTGATCATTTTTCACATTTCGCAACTGGTGATGCGAAATATGGTATTTAAAGCGAAATAAAAAAAATCATTTCTCTTAAAACGCACCGACTCCTGCACCAATTCTACTGTACGAACTATTGTATTTGTAAACATACTGAAGCATCCTACTATTTAATAGATTAAAAACTTTGTTTTATACGTGAAAACACAAATCTGAATATTTTAATAATTGTTCCACATACTTCAGTCACTTAAAAGCCAAGCTATAAAAATCAACGTCGCCAATTTTGAATGACTTCATGAAAGTAGGAGTTTTTTGCAATGCATGATACTACAACTCACAGCATTGAACCAGCTGACCGAAAACATTCACCAAAACATAGCATTATAAGATTTCTGAACTTAGAAATGAATTTTTACGCTATTGTACAATTTGCAAGTTGTTAAAACCGACATAGAAATGATGCCGTTAGTCTACGTATACTCGTAGGACGGCCAAATAAATTAACATTAATATAAAGACAATTAAAATAAATACGAAAATTAATACTGAAACAAACAACTATTTTACCTTTACTTTTAATGAATACTAATATATACAATTACAATCAAATTCAGGATTTTTACATTGGCACTTAAAACAGAATAAATAAAAAATGTTTATAGAGAAGCAATCATAATATTACGCATACCTCAAATAAAATATTCCCATTAGTGTGTAGGCAATGATTTACCAGTAGCCTCAAAACCTTTTAACAAAAAGAATGCTCACCGGAAATTCAAAGATGGACATAGATATAAATTATAAATTATCCATGTAGCCATTCTCGCAGCAAAAAATTGTGTACCAGGCTCACGCACTGTCGCAGATCGTGCGCTCTGCTTTCAACGGGTCTTCCTTTCTGCCCGCAAAAACTCCAAAAAAGGGGGTCCCACCAAACCGACCGGTTCTTTTGGACCTGACCGTGTGACCGTCTACCATTCCTGGATTCATACAAAAAATAAAGGAAATACCCCTTACCCACACATAACAGGATAATTACCAGTTACAACACAAGTATTCAACATTCTTAAAAGACACTATTCCATTAACTTTTTTAAAATTACAAATAATCATTTCCCGAGTTTTATACCTGTTATTATATAGAATTGAATCTATGATATGTATGAAGTATTTTCAAACAACAATAGAGTTTTCTATATCTAGAAAATGTCAGTGTAATTTTTTTTTTTTTTAAGTTAGATAAATTTTACTTATAATCCTTCTTCTAAATATCCGAAATATTTATTCACAAATAATACATATTGAAGAAATATTTCATGAGGTTATTCCCGATTATTAATTTTTAATGCAAGAATTACAATAGACAAAAACTGTTCTTCGATCCGAAATATTTCATACACATACATCAACGAAAGAAATCTTCTACTGGAAAAAATATAAAATTTTTATATAGCTATAGAAAGCCAATATAGAATAAAAACTATTTACCTTTAACTTTCAAGATTCAAAGGCCTTCCGAAATGTGGTATTTTCTGTAAAACTCTTTGCTTAAAAATTGTTTTTTAAAATGATTTAATGCTGTATATAACAACATCTGCATTAGTATATTTGCGCATACGTTGCCATAACTTTTAAAGAATTTTGAGAAATTAATATCCTTCAATTACAGCGATCTTCAGTTTGGCTTGTTGCTCTACGATCATTTTTTGCACACTTGAGCTAAGCAGACCGGGACTTACATTTTAAAGCGGATTCTGAACTACAAACAACCATTCATGCTACCACCGGGATTCGAACCTGAAAGTCTGAACTTGACCAACAAGGACCACTGTTCAAACCTGAAAGTCTGAACTTGACCAACAGGGTCCACTGTTCGAACCTGAAAGTCCTTAACTACTTGACTAACAGGCCGCTCGCGCACTTCTGATTCTACCCAATGCACAACTCGATACTATTTTTAAAATAGGCTATATCAAAATTAATATTGTTTATTCTGGGAGCAGATTTTATGCACTAATTTTTGATTTCGAAATTTCTTTTCAAACCCAAAGTGAATTAAAATCCTAATTCTACATTTAATTTTCATAATAGTATACTGTAGGTTTCATCAACATTAGGATAGTTTCGCATCTAATGGTCTGAGAAAGTTTTCTATAATTAGGCTGCTTGGTTTGGTTTTCGCTCTAGGTTATCTTGTGCACATGAGGGTTAAACAGACCGGTACGTACAGCTAAAGTGGAATCCGAACTACTTCAAACACCCATAGCACCGCCGGGACTCGAAACCGAAACGTGTGGTATCGAACACCAGAGCGCTAGCCACTCGTCCACCAGGCCCCTTAAAACTAACCTACAGTTACATGGAATATATGCGTATTTAAATAAAAATGTTTAATGTTTTCCTTATATGTGCTTTTATCATGAATTACAGGTATTATAACTCAATTTCTTTTTGCTCAGTTTTTTCATTATGCATTATCGCGATATTTAGTGTAAATAAAATTATCGCGATATGTAGTGTTTGAAGCATTAGTAAATATTATACATTCGTCTGAACTTTACAATTGTTTCTGAATTTCCCTTCGAGATTTGTTTCTATAATTTTGATGAAATTTTTTTTAATTAATAACATTTTTAGATTATAGCATTGAAATTTAAAAAAAATATTCAAGAAACTGAACGTTCGCATTGTGGACAGCTGTTTTAATTAGTTTCTATTAAAGTATTCGAAGATTAAATGTATTCAAATATTTATTTTTTGAGTGAAACTTATATATTGTTTTATTTTTAGCATAAACTTATATGGACGAATTTTTAGCAAAAATAATATTAATAAAACTAACACGTTAAGCGAAATTTTAAATTGTCCCTTGGTCTAACAGAAATTCCTCTTATAAAACATTCTATTTTCAAATTGTTGCTTTGATGTGAGTTATATTTTTTATAGGGGGCTTTTGATCTCTATATCAAGATATATTCTGATTAATATATTTCATGGAATGACTAATGTAATTAATAACGCAAGTAAATATTTTATGTGTACTCTTTAATAATGTATAGTGTTTGTTTTAATCCAGGTCATTTGGACATGAATACAATGTTTTGCTACGAATGCAGGTTTGATGCAGATTGAGCAAATAAAAGGATCCTGTTAAATTGAGACTAGATTTGACGCAACAATTTTGAATAAGCATATTTATCATTTATTAAAAATTTATGTTTTTCGATAACCCCTTTCGGTTACAATATTTAGCATGACTAATTTTATTTCTTCTAATTTGCACTTTGAATGTCTAGAACAGGGATGGAGAACACACGGACCGCGGGCCACATGCGGCTCACTTTGAATATTTTTCGGGCCCGTAATATTTATCACACTTTTACAAAATATATTTATTTTATAATGACCAACGTTGTGAAAACCAATGTATTAAAAAAATATATTATTTGTCGATCCATCTATTCAAAAATTAACTGCCGAAATTAAAATCAAAGTTAATTTTTTCTCATAAAATATTATTCTTGAGAATATAAGGCAGATAGTGCCTGTTTCATTTATGAGTTCGCAGAATAATTAAATTATATTCTGCGAGTTAATGATCTGCTCGTATCTTGGAACATCTAATATGACATGTTCTATGTTTCACTCTAAGCGACGCAGTGACCATCCCTAGATACGCACTGTTGATTGCTGACAGCAGAACAAACCAGCCTATGAGTTGAAGATGTTAGCACCTTTAGTTCAACTTACACCTGCGAATTGTTTTTTTTTTCTAAAATGAAAGTGACCAAACACAAAACACGCTCAAACATAACTGATGCAAGACCCATTACGATGTACAAATACAGAAATTGAGATCGATTTGCAAAAGTTAAATGAAAGAGTGGAGAAACTTATATCGTACTAGTAAAAACTATAGCACTATATGCTATAGAAAACTATAGCACTAGTAAAAAATATATATTTTTAATGATTTCATTTTGCTTATTTCGTTTATATATATATATATATTATATTTCATTTTTAGTGTTATTTATTTCTCTACAAAGAGCGTTTAGTATCATTATTATTACATTATCTACGTTGACATGCAAGATATATATATTAATTAGATGTATATAATATTAAAACATTTATATTAGTTATAAATCATCTCGATATTATACAAAAAACATTCAGGTTCCAAGAACAATTTCTTTGATTCAATTAAAACATTTTCAAATTCTCGAAATATTTTTTTATATCAAGTCAATTTATGCTATATGCTTCCAATATGAAAGGAAGTAGTACATTGTTTACAAGTTTCAGTGCCAAAATGCTGTAGTCCGAATTATAATAAAACAAATGAAATGTTTAGAAATACTGACTGATTAATACCTATTATGAATATTTTGTGCAAGGTTTATTATTATTTTTATGCAGGATTTCATTAAAAAATTTAAAGTTTGAGAGAACCTTGCAATGATATCATTAATTAATCGCATCATATTCACGATCATAAAAGAGTAAAAAAAAATTGTGGATAACTAATACTGTGAAGCTAAATATCGAAATTTTAAGAAGAAAATTGTTCAGTATACCTATTTTATAAACGAGAAAAGACATTTGTTAAGTGAAATTTTCGTTATACAAATATATAATTTCTAAGGAATTTTTATAAAAGGTTATTAGCACATTTTTATAAGCATATTCTTAACTACATTATGTAATAAACAACAAATATCGTTGCAATGTTCCACAAGAATTTTATTTCTACGAAAATCAAACACAGCTTTTTTTTTTTTTTTAACGAGATTCATGTTTTAATTGTAGAATTTAAAAATACGCTTTCATAACAAGAAAATATTTACATATATATTCAAAGGACAAAAATGAATTACACCATATATTATAAAAGCATACAGAGAAACATTGGAGTTAAAACAAATTAAAAATATAACATGTCATAAAAGCAATTTGTGTTAAAATTCTAAAAACTGTTTTGCAAACATCTTAAAAATATAACTAAATCATCGTTCCGTAAAATTTAACACTAGACATAAGAAATGGAATTATCAGGAACAACGAAAAAGGACGTAAATTTTTTATATAAATGAATTACCAAAATGCTATTCTTTTTACCATACTACACATTCTTATGTGTATGCATGTGTCTAGTCAATTGACATCTTTGCGAGAAACATTTTCCACATGTGTCGCATGCGTTTGGTTTTTCTTTCGTATGTATACGATAATGTTGCATTAAATCTCCTTTAATACGAAACGATTTATTACACCACGTGCGGTTTTTCTTTTGAATGAATAGATAGATGTTTTTGCAAACTGTCCTTTCGCGTAAATTTCTGATTACAAATTTCACAATTAAATAGCTTTTCATTCATGTGGCCATGCAAATGAGTTTTTAAATTGCTCTTACGTGTAAATCTCTTCTTGCAAACTTCGCACTCGTAAGGACATTCGTTGGTATGGATTCGGTAGTGTACAAGCAAATTACTTCGTTGCATAAATTTTCTTTTGCAAAATTTGCATTCGTGTGGCATTTCTTTAGTGTGCAAAAGCAAGTGAGATTTTAAACTAGTGATATGAACAAACTTGCTTTCGCAAATTTCACACACATGATTTTTCTCTCCAGAATGCGTAAGTGAATGCGTCTTTAAATCTCCTTCTCGTGTAAATGCCTTTTCGCAAGTTTCACAGACATACGGCTTTATACCTGTGTGAATACGCACATGTTGTGACAAATTGCTTTTCTGATGGAACCTTTTACCACAAGTTTCACACTAGTAACACTCTTTAGCGTTAATGCTAGATTTTGCCATGCCTGAGGGTTTCATAAAAAAATTATATAAAGTCAAAGTAAAAGTGTCTTCTCTCCAATTTGGCGTTTTCTTGCGTAATCGGTTGATTATGTCCAACTATTGTCCACTGAAGTTCCTTATATTCTACAGAAAAAAAAGTAGATAATAAGAATGAATAATATTGATATTTGTTTTTGTTTTTATTTGTTTTGTGATAGTAATTTTTGTTACGTTATTAAATCAGTATATTATCCCTGATTAATGACATTAATTATTCATTAAACGAAATCCTTTAAAACAAAGTATGACAATATAAAAAATATGCTTATTAATATTTCAGAATATTCCAAAATTATTTTTAGTTTTTCTGAAAAACAAACGACTGTTCTTATTTAAATCGGTTTTCTATTAACACCGAAATAGTCATGTTTTAATATATAGATCTAATATTTATAAATTATTCTAACCTTTTTTGCGAAATTCTTTTATTGCCGAATTGCTTTAAAAAATATAAAATATAAATTGTTATTCATTATTAGAAATTTTCTTTTGAATAATTTCAATATGCGGTAAGCAAACGATACTAAACGGTGTTCATATCGTCAACCAAATTTTACTCAACCCCTATAGTAAATTAAATGTAATGGTTAATAGAACTAAAATGCGGCAATACCTCAAACCATTCTTGACATTTGTCTTTTGATCTCTTTTCTTAGATTTCGAATTTACAGAAGAAATGCTATCGACAAGTAAATTGAAGAAAAATATTAATAAGGGTTTTTTATATTTAACTTTAGTGAATCGTGTAACATGCAGAGTGTAAAAAAAGCAATGAAAATTGAAAAATTGAAAAAAATTACATTAACAAGACACCAATGAAATGAAGTCATACTAATAACACCAGAAAAAGTTACTAGATTAAATACAGTCAGTCCCAATACTCAATGTACACCTATTAAAATAACAATGTATTAGAAAATCAAATATTAAAAATATCAAATTTAAGGCAACATAACATTTTATAAGTTAATATTTTATTATAAATAAAAACTAAATTACCTTTCCGAACTATGTAAAAAAATCGAAATTGATGTTACGAACATTGCAATGGGTCATTTTTCATATTTCTCAACTGGTCGAAATGGGATAAGTTAAGTAGAAATAAAAAGAGCTTTCCTCCTAAATTGTAATGACTCCTGGACCAATTCTGTTGTACGAACTATTGTATTTGTAAACATACTCAAGTATTCTGCTTAGTGATAGTTTTGATATTTTCTGTTTTATACATAATGAAAAAACACTTTTTTTAATAATTGTTCCATAAAATTTAAGATCTATAAAAAAAAGCTACAAAAAACAACGTCGCCAATATTGAATGACTTCATGCAATTATAATTTTATGTATGACGAAAAATTGCCAACACACCGCATTGAACCAACTGACCGAAAACATTTACCAAAAAATAGCATTATAAATTTCTGAAATTTGAAACTGTATATTAGCGTTAAAATTCCTTTCAAAATCTTAACATTCCTAAAAACACTATTCCATTAACTTTTTAAATTTAAAAATAATTATTTCCCGAATTTTAAAAAACACGAGAAATTTAATTCACGAGAAGTATTTATTATCTACATTAAACAATAACAGCGCATCTTGCAATAGTCAGGCACAACTTTCCACTAAAAAGTTAGACGTGATAAAATAATTATTTTTTTAATAAACACAGATTGATTAGTTAAAATTTAAATTATGTTCTATATACACAGCAAAGTTTAATCTTTCTCCATAACGTTTTAAGCAATAAAACACCCATTGAATTAATATATACAATGGTTGATATTGTTAGAGAATATCCCTACCGAAGGACACTAGCAAATGAAATTGGATCTAGTAGAATGATTAATTGAAGAAATGATTTAAACTACAAAAAATATTTTCTTTGATGACTGACATTTTGGGTAGTTTTTATGCAAAATGATAATATTGTGCAAGTAAAATCTCTCGGAATTCCCTGAACTGCATTAATATAAAACACTTAAATCGCGTTGCGAGTGCCTGGGTGGATGCAATAATAATAGCCTGCTTAATCTTAACGGATAAATAGTTGAAGTCCACTTGAATTTATTGCACAATGCCATGCATCACATTATAAGAACGTAGCGGTTAATTGCACGAGAATGTGAACACAAAAAAATTGACGACATAGACTTAAAAGATTCATGTAGCATGAAATAAACCGTGTTCTTCATTTGGTAGTGAAGATAGAGCAAGTAAAATTGGTAAATGAATTGAGTTAAATACTGATGAAATTTACTTGGAAGAGGAGATAGAAGACGTGAAATATTTTTTGGCGATGCACTACTAAAAACTGATTAGTGAAAAAAAATTTCTCAAACAGATTTGAAAAGAAAAGGAAATTTCCTCTGAAATCAAGATGTGACTGAAGTGGAAAAAGAAAGCTCGAGCTCATGAGAATAGCAGAACTATTCAATGCATTCGTTTCCAGAAACTTCGAAGAAAGTGCACGAGCTTTCACATGCATGCATGTGCATGCATTTTAGTGACTGACAATTAGTAAAAACTACACCCATGTACAACTAATTAATAATTTTTTCCAAGCGTTACAATAAAATTAATATATACAATATTTTAACAATTTAATAGTGATTTATTTATGTTTTAAATATTTACGATATCTGTAAGCATGCTCCGGGTCAAATTCATTGATTTTAACTAAATATTATATAGAATCCCACTTTTGAAAATAATGATTTAGGTTAATAACTTTAATATGGAAAAGCTTACCATTGTTAACAAAATCAATATTGCATTAATAAGGAGTATTTTAAAGAGTGGCAATAAATCAGAAAAATATAAAATATCTTTCAACACAGCAATTGTTTAAAATGAATACAATCCTGTAACCTGAATACAATAATTTTTCTTAAAATTTTGTTATTATAATTGTCTGCTTAACATATGAAGCAAGTTGAAATACTCGATAGTTCGTAAATAAACCAAAAATAATTATGTCAAGTAAATTAATATGTGTTTCTATATGATTAAAATAGATTTCTTTATCATTTTTATATTTTAAAAGCGTTATACATAAATTTAAAAAAAGGAATATTAAAAAATATTTTATATTTTACAGCATTTCTTCATTTTAAACGAATTATATTTGCTTAACATGTTAGAGCGGACAATTATCACTATCTAAGTGAATCATTAAAAATATCTACAATAAAATAATAAAAATTTTAATTTCCTCTTAAAATTCAGCCTCTCATTTAATTCTGCTTAAAGTATATGTAATTCTATATATCTAGTAAATAAATTTCTGACTAAAAAGAAAATTACGAACATTTGAAACACATCAATTACATAAATAATTCAATTTTACAAAATACAAGTATTTAATCAGAATTAATAAAATAACAATACATTTTAATTTACCAAACACCTTCTGCGTGGATGCGGGTTTAATACGTCTCTTTGCTACAAGTATTAGACTTGTAAATTGGAGATTCACGCTCGCTAACGTTGTATTATCTCAACTTACTCAAATGCTATCGAAATAAGAGATTATGTTTTTTTTAGTTTGAATATAATATAACAAAACATTTATATTTTTTAGTCTCTGTTGCAACGAAATTTTTTACTTTCTGTAAGTATTTCCTTAAGTTGTTTCACTATAAATTCAACATCTGTCCAACGTATGCAACTCATTTCATTAAATGTTTTAAGAAATGTGATGTCCCAACTAACCATCTCTGTTTCGATGGCACATTTTAAATGGTGCACTAATTAAATAAGACGAAATGAATCATTTAATATTTCTAAAATCATCTGGTATAAAAACCTCGTCATTATAATTTCATTAAGATTAGTTTACTTTTACATCTGAGATTACTTTGGCTCTATTATGCAGGAATATAAAAAATATTTGAAAGCGTACCAATATTAAAAATATCTTTTATCTAGAATGGAGTGTTATTTTATTTAATTGTACAAAATATTTAATTCTTGAAAATTGAATATTTTATTAGAAATTAAAAAATAGAATCATGTATGTGATTAATATATGTTTCGTATAATAGAAAAAAATCCTGTATTTTACTTCCTTTCAATGTTTGTAGTCTGTTTTGTGGTGGCCTGAGAGCCTACTGGTTAGTGCTCATCCGTTGGTTCTTCAGAACTTCAGGTTCGAATCCTGGCGGTGGCATGGATGTTTGCAGTGGTTCGGAATACACTTTAAGCCGTAGGTCACATATGACAATAGAGCGTCACGGAGTCCAATTATACTTCTCACTCACATCTTACCCAAAATGTAAAAGAGCAACTCAGCTCTAGGCACAGTGATGTGGTATGGCGTGGTGTAATAGTAATAATAGTAGTGAATCGGAATCCATGTTAAACTGTAAGTCCCTGTCTAATTAATCTAAAGGGTGTGCTTTGTGCAAATCTATTTTGCGACTTTTGTCTGGATATCCGTTGATTTTGTTACAAAATATAGATGCTTTATTTTACTTTCTTTCAATGTTTGTAGTCTATATCGTGGTGGACATATGGCCTACTCCCAAGCATTCTGATCCTTCGTACCACAGCCTCCAGGCTCTAATCCTGTCGGTGGTATGGATGTCTGTTAGTGGTTAGGAACCCACATTAAAATGTATATCGCGATCTAATTATCTTAAAGTGTGCAAAAAATGACCGTACAGCAACAAACCGAATCTATTTTGCGACTTTCATCTTTACATCATTTGATTTTGTTAAAGGTGGACGTACTGTAATTCCTTCAATACTAGGCTTGAAGAATCCCAAAAAGTGCAAAAATTGTTGCTTTATACCTGTATTTCTTGCAAAAGGTTTAGTGTTTTCACTAAAGTGAATGTTGTCTTCTCTAAAATACTATTCTGAATCTTCAATAATGCCTTATTACGGTTAATAGCAATACATAGAAAATGCTTTCTTAATTTTTCATTAGATTAAATTTACTTGTCGATAAAAGTGTTAAAAGAATTTTCAAACATCCACTTTTACTAGGCAAATTTTATTAAATTCTTTTCTCTAGAGTTTGAATCTATTCCTACGCTATTTTATTTTATTGAATTAATATGGGGTCTGACTGCCGAGTGACTAGTATTCTGGCGCTTGTTGCTAGTGGTTTCGATTTCGATTTCCAGCGATGCCATGAATGTTTGCAGTGGTTAGGAATGCACCTTAAACGGTAGGTTCTGATGTGATATGAGTGTAAAGCGATGACGTAGAGCTGACAAACCTAAACCGTAAAAAGAAAAATGTCTCCAAACCTGAAATCTGTCTGTAGACAGATGGCCTTGGCCTACCATGCGCTGTTATTCCAATGAAGAAAAATAATTAATTTTAAATGTTTTAAAATATTATTCTCATTTAGCGACAATATTCATTTGCGCATTTTGCAATTTAAAAAATTAAATAGGCCTTTTTGAAGAAATTACATTTTAAGCTGCAGATCACGTGCTGCGTTTTTCTTTCTCACGGAATTTGTACAAAATATAAAATCCGTGAAACTCCTCGTAGATTGTGTCGCTTGGTGACCCCGCGAGGCATAGTAGGTAGCTTCAGCAAAATAACTTTGTGTAATATAATTTTTGCGTTAAGCTCCTTAATGTTAGGATTATTTGAATGTATCATGCGAGGTATGACTCTTATTTTTAAAGACACAAATCAACATAGATTGCTCTATGTTATGGTTTTGCTTAAGGGCTGCTTAAGATTTGGATTTATTTAATTAACGGCTATATTCAGGAAACCTCGGAAAACACCTAAGATTGTAGTAGTTTTTAAGAAACCCTTCAAATATTTAAACTAAGAACAAATAAAAGTGAAAAAAATATTAAAATATTTATTTCTGTAGTATATTTTTCAATAATAATGCTTCTGTATATTTCTACATATGCGGATTTTATGTCTCATAGACTACACACCCAAATTTTTTTAACGATGTCGTCATTTTTTTGGTTGAGTGAAAGCAAATACAAGGAACACCTGGGCAAATATTTAGTATTTATTAAAAACGAACTTTGCGTGTTACCATTGTTTTTTTGTATTATTGCATTATCTTATCAACAAAGTCTGATATTTAACGATGCACACAATGATTTCCAAGCATTTATAGCACTTGAGGATGCATTTGCGAGGCAAGTATTCTGGAGCTGTGTACATTTCTTTTAGGTAGTACATTCGTATACGGAGAGTGTTCAATGCAGCCCAACATCCAACTGGTGTTTTCCTGCGCATAGAGTATATTTAGTTTGACAATTTTATTGCCCTTTGCTTTATCAATCAATAAATCTGCGAACATTGTAATAACGGATTTCCAAATGATTGATTTTAAATTTCCCGACATTTTTGTTAATAGGCTAGTTGAAAAAAATACACATGCTCAATTTAGCAACTGGAAAATAGTGTCAGTGAAATAAATTAAACTTTTGGATGTTTTAACTGCATAAGTGAAAAATATATCTATCATAATGACTTTAGCACAATTATATATTAATCTTTTAAAAAAATTTTTGGTAAGTTCTTATTAACAATTTTTATTCCTACTACTGTATGTTAGATATGTTTATGGTGAGTTATTTCTATTCTTTATGTGGTTAACATAAATTATAAAAATAATCATTTTGCCTGAGATATAGTTCGAATATTTTGGCCACTTCTCTTAAAGATAAAAGATTTATTTCGAACAGAAATATTCAAATAAAGGCGCTTTAATAACTAATAAATATAAGCATGAAATTTAGAAGGTGATTAAAAAAATCTAAGAAAAAATTCCGTCTGTTATAATATGTTATGTTCAATGTTAATCGCCGCGCGCTTTGAAGGCCCTCGCTGCCGATGACATTTTAGCATGCATTTAGGGTTGGAAAAAAAAGTTGGCATAAGTGCATTGCGTTCGGAGGGGACTACTTTGAAGGCGATGAAATAAATTTCGAAGAAGAGTTTTTGAAAATAATAAAAATGGGTCCTACTCTTTGGGCACAATAGGACCATCAGCCATCCCGATACAACAACTCATAGTGGAGTCCACAGTCCATCTGTAATTGTTTCTTGCTATGAAGGTCGCACAGAAAATCGCTAATTTTAGAAGATCTTATTATCCATGACACTGAATATCTGCTATCAGATTTGAGTAACTGGGCCTGAATGGCCGAGTGGCTAGCGCTCTGGCGCTCGGTACCACAGGTTTCGGGTTCGCGTCCTGGCAGTGCCATGGTTGTTTGTAGTGGTTCGGAATCCACTTTAAAAAGTAGGTCCCAGTCTAACAGGATCGTAGAGCGTTGCGGGGTCATTGTTACTTCGCGTCCGTGGCTTCTTTTCAAGTTACATGCGCCCCCTGATTAATGCAAAGTGAGTACGTCTGTGTGCAGCGCTTGCCTTAAGGCATCCAAGACCAAGCTATCTAAGTGTTTGCCAGCTGCATTAGAAAGAATGATTTGAGTAACAGGTTGTCCTAATTAGTAGAAAACACTAATAGCTTGTAATATAAAAACCCACAGCACTGCTTATCTGCTGTTAAAATTGAGTCATAAGTTGTTATATACTTGTCAAAGATTGTACATTCGTCTCACCTGAAATGAAAGCCATAACTCTTCCCGTGGGAAAAAATCTTTAATATTTTGAAAGATTATTAAAGTATTTAGATATGGAGAATTTCGCAAATTAGCGGTATAAAATCACACAAAATCTTGTTACTTCAATGCATAGTAGATTTCAAGAAGTTTTCCATTCTCAAGGTCAAATCACGCGGTGTTAAATTATCTTGAAATGAATAACTTAGGTAAATTGTTTTTCATTGAAATATACGTACACCTTTTTCGTATTTGATTTTCTTGAAATAAATTACATTTATTTCACAATTTTTTTTTACATAAATTTGTTAACACTTTTTGAATTCAACACAAAAAATAACGCAGTTATGTTTGGGGTGTGTTGACGTGTTGTGGACCTAGGTAAGTGGATCTTCAAAAAGTGAGAACTGATCCTATTCTCTGGTCTATTGTTTAGTTTTCAAACGTATTTGAGCTTTAAAAACATCTGCTTTAATAATCCTTGTCTATATTATCAGAAATATAGATGACTAGTTTTAAACTCTTGAATTTTTCTTTTTTTGAATTTTAAACTTTCCAATGCTTTTTTTTTTTACTATTACTAAAGTTAAATTGACAGGAAGGCTGAAATGTTCGTAGGTTGACACATAGATGGCGCTACTGGTATTAAATCCAAATGATTTTTAGTTAGCCCTAACCTTCAAAAGACACGTATAAAAATTTGACAGCTGTTGCACTATTAGTATGTGAGTTATAGCATTTTTAGGGAAGCAACTTTTGTTAGCTTGAAAAAATGGATAAAAAGGAATTTCGTGTGCTTGCTTTCGCATTGCTTTTTAGCGAAAAAAATACTATTGAAGCCAAAGATTGGCTTGATAAACACTATTCGGACTTTGCACCAGGAAAATCAACCTTAGAGAAGGGGTTTGCTAAATTTAAACAAGGCTAAATGATCACCGAGGACGATGCACACAGTGAACGCCCCAAAGCGACTGTTACCGACGAAAACACCAAAGGAGTCCACAAAATAATTTCTGATAACCGTAAAGTGAAGTTGATTGAGATATCTGAGACACTAAAGATATAAAAGGAACGTGTTGGACATATCGTGAATGAATATTTGGATATGCGAAAACTCTGTTCAAAGTGGGTGCCGCGCAGAGCTCCCAATCGACCCAAAACAACAACGAATTGTTGATTCTAAGCAGTGTTTGCAGCTGTTAAATCATAATAAACCCGAATTTTTGGGTCAATATGTGAAAATGTATGAAATATTGCTCCATCATTTCACACATAAGTCCAATCGACAGTCAGCCGAGTGGACTGCACGTGATGAACACTAAAAATGCTATAACTCACATACTAATAGTGCAACAGCTGTCAAATTTTTACACGTGCCTTTTTAAGGTTAGGGCTAACTAAAAATCATATGGATTTAGTTCTAGTAGGGCCATCTATGTGTCAGCCCATGAACTTTTCTGCCCACTTTTTATATAGATATAAAATTAATCTTTTAAGAAAAACTCACAATTAATAGAAACACAAAAGAGGATTTACTTAACTTGTGATTTTAAATAATTTTTCATTTCGTTATCCTGTATAAATAACGGCAAAAAATGTATGTTTCAGGAAGTCTATTTCGAATATTGCGATATTTTTTGTTGAGATTAAGGGATCCAAAGCAATCAGGTTAATTTGTAATTAGAATACAAAAAAATAAAAACGAAAAATATTAAAAAAATGTATTTATAAATTTTATCGTTTCATTTAAGCAGAACAAAAGAAAAATACAAGTTAATTCTTAGTATAATTTCGTAATGTATCAAGAATAATTTAAACGTACATTTAAAACGTATCTCTAACGTATCTCTTCTAAACGTATATCACAAAATATGTTAAAAAGGGTTTATACGTTTTCACAATCGTTGTCTATATCATCAGAAATAAATTTCTATGAACAGCTTTCAACAATTTGAAACTTTTGAATTTTTAGCTTTCCAGAGTGCTTTCGTTTTTACAAGTACTAAAATATCTTTTACGTAATTTGTGAATTTAAATAATTTAACTTCATATCTATATGAGGTATAAATAATGTCATGAAATGAATGTTTTAGAAACAAAACAAAGTTTTTTTAAAAAAAAAAATAGTATTCAGGTTTTAATATAGAATGTAAAAATAAGCATTCGTAACAAGACAATATTAAGATATTTATTCAAAGGATAAAAGTCAGTTACATCATATATATTAAAAACAAATAGAGGAACAATGGTCTTTAAAATAAAAGATAAAAATACAAAATATTATAAAATCATTCCTTTATCATAACATTTTAAAACTGGTTATACAAACTGCATAAAAATATAAACTTATCAATTAGTGAAATTTAATATATTTAAATTATTAATGTATTTATAATTATAATTAATATATTTTGAAATTTACATATTAGAAATGGCAATGTCACAAAGAGCAGCGAAAAGGCTGTTAAATCTTTTATACAAATGAATTATTAAAAGGCTCAAATGAATTATGGCAAGCTACAATTTCACTTACGAATGTGTGCGCACGTGTCTCCGTAATTCAATTCTTTGCGAGAAACTTTTTCCACATGTGTCGCATGCGTGTGGTTTCTCTTGTGTATGGGTACGATAATGTACCATTAAGGGCCCTTTATGACGAAATGATTTATTGCACAGTGGGCAAATGTGCGGTTTTTCATTTGAATGAATCAGTAAATGCTTTTTCAAAGTGCCCTTTTCAGCAAATTTCCGATTACAAACAAATGGCTTTTCCTTCGTGTGGACCCTCAAATGAGTTTTTAAATTGCTGTTCTGTGAAAATCTTCTGTTGCAAATTTCGCACACGTGAGGCCTTTCGTCGGTATGGACTCTGTAGTGCAAACGTAAACTATTTTGATGTTTAAATTTTCTTTTGCAAACTTCGCATTCGTGTGCCATTTCTTTAGTGTGCGTAAGCAAATGACACTTCAAATCAGACTTGCGAATAAAGGTTTTTCTGCAAATTTCACACCCATGATTCTTCACACCAGAGTGAATAAATGAATGCACTTTTAAAATGTCTTTCCGTATAAATGTTTTTTGGCAAACATTACAAACAAATGGCTTAAGACCTACGTGAATACGGACATGTCGGGATAAATCACACTTACGTCGGAAAGCTGTACCACAAGTCTCACACAGGTAATATTCTTGTTTTGAGTTAATGCTAGATGTTGGCATGATTGAAGGTATATAGATAAAGCCAATTTAAAAATTTTATTCGTTTCAATTCAGCGTGATCTTGCGTAATCTGTATGTTGATTATTTTCAGCTATTGTCCACTGAAGCTCATTAGATTCTGCAAAAAAAAAAGTAGACATTAAAAATGAATAATGCTGATATTCGTTTAAAGAGTTAACAGTAAATTTTATTTATTACTAAATTAGTATGTTATCACTGATTAATTACTTTAATTATTCATTAAACCAGATCCTTTAAAAGAAAAAAATGGCAATATATAAAACTATTCCTGTTAATATTTCACAATATTCCAAACCTTGTGTTAGTTTTTTTCTGAAAATCTAACTACTGTTCTTGTTTAAATCGGATTTCTATAAATACCGAAACAGTTATATATTTTAATATATGAATCTAATAACATTTACAAGTTATTTCTAACGTTTTTTTTTTTCCTAAGTTCTTTTATTGCCGAATTGTTTTGCTAATTTGTTATTTATTGTAAAATTTTCATTTGAATTATTACATTTCACTGCGAGTTAATCAAACTACACAGAACAGAATTCAGTTGATAACCAAATATTACTCAAAAACAATAGTTGATTATATGCAATGGGCTGATAGCACTAAAATTCGACTATACATTAAAACATTCTTGATATTTGTCTTTCGATCTCTTTTCTTACGTTTCAAAATATATAATATCAAGATTCAAAAGCAGGATACAATATTTTAATGAAATGCATGAAAACTATGCTGAACTCAAATTAACAAAACAATGATTTTATTATTATTAGAATAATAAATAAATAAATTACAATCGAGAAAGTTGCTTAAACCTAACATAATATAAACTACAAAAAGCTCTCCAAATATTTTTGAAAGATTTTCAACATTAAAATGGCGGCCAAAAAGTTTTAATAACTATGATAAAACTTTGATTTATAGTAGAAATTGTATCGACAAGGAAATTGAAGAAAAATATTAATAAGGTTCTTTCAAATTTAACGTTGATGAATCGTGTATAATGTAAAGTGAATCATAATGGAGCTCCAATATTCAAAAGAACAAAAATATGATCAGAGGATTCAAACCAGATTTTGTCAATAAAATATTTCAATGTGTTTGGCAATAATGGAAATGAAATCCTTAATGACATAAATGTGTAATTAAACATTTAAAATGCAAAAATCTCCTAAATCAGACAGAGTATATTATAACTGTAAAAAAATCAACGAAAATTTAAAATTTGCAAAAACAATTGCATAAACATAGGATAGATACTAATTAAATGAAGACACGCTAATAATACCAGAAAATGTTACCAGATTACTGTCTGTCACAAATCTCAGTGTACACCTATTAAAATAACAATGTATTAGAACATCATCAATATTAAGAAAAAATCAAATTTAAGGCAACATTACATTTTATAAGTTAAGTAATACTCAATTTTAAAAAGAAAACTTTCCAATCTATGTAAAAAAATCTAAAAGGACGTTACGAACATTGCAATGGGTCATTTTTCACATTTCTCAACTGGTCGAAATGTGATAAGTTAAGGAGCAATAAAAAAGAGCTTTGCACCTAAATTGCCATGACTCCTGGACCAATTCTGTTGTGCGAACTATTGTATTTGTAAGCATGCTTATGTATCCTGCTGAGTGATTGTTTCAAACGTGAAAAACGAATCTTAAATTTTAATAATTGTTCCGTATACTTTAAACATTTAAAAAAACAAGTTATTAAAACAACCTTCCCAAAAACAGCGTCGCCGATTTTGAATGACTTCATGCAATTATAACTGTATGTATTACGAAAAACTCCCAACACACAGCTTTGAACCAGCTCACGGAAAACATTCACCAAAACAAAGCATTATATATTTCTCTACTTAGAAATTGTATATTAGCGTTAAAATTCATTTTGAAGCCTTCAATATTCATAAAAGATACCATTCTATTAACCTTTTAAAAATAAAATAAGTATTTCTCGAGTTTTAAAGAAAAAAACATGAAATTTTATTCATGAGAAGTATGCACTATCCCAGGGGTAGGCAACGTGCGGCTCGCGAGCCGCATGCGGCCCTTTGGATGTGAAACTGCGGCTCTTTAGTTCCATACGCAAATATTATTTATTTTATAAAAAAAAATAAATAAATAAAAAATAAAAACATTTTAAAACCGTTCTGAATCGAATAGCGAGGAATCTGAAGAACTGTTTCGTGATCATCATTTCACACCGGAATCCAATCGACAGTCAGCCGAGTAGACTGCACGCGATGAACACTAAAAATGCTATAACTCGCATACTAATAGCGCAACAGCTATCAAATTTATACACGTGTCTTTTGAAGGTTAGGGCTAACTAAAAATTATATGGATTTAATACTAGTAGCGCCATCTATTTGTTAACCTATGAACTTTTCAGCCCACCTGCTATTTATTGTTGGCAATTTACCCTAATTGCCAACAAAAAATTTTGTGGCTCTTTAAAAACTTTGAAATTTGTAAATTGCCATTTTTGGCTCTTCCGACTCAAAAGGTTGCCGACCCCTGCACTATCCACATTATAGTAAACAACACATTTTGAATTTATCTAACGTTACTTTCCATTGAAAACTTGAACGAGATAAAATAATTAGGGTTTTATTAAACACATATTGATTAGTTAAAAATTAAACTGTGTTGTATATACAAAGCAAAGCTTAATCTTTCTCCATAATGATGTTTAATCAACAAAATAGCCGCTCAATTAATATATACAATCGCAAATATGCTAGAGAACTATATGCTCCTTACTGAAGGACATCAGTAAGGAAGTGAAATCGGATCTAGTAGAACAATTAATTGAAGAAATGATTTAAAATATAAAGAAAAATGAATTTCTTTGAGAAGTGAAAATTTAGATTATCTTGTTGAGTAAAACAAAATTATGCAAGTTAAACATCTCGGAATTCCCTGAACTGCACCAATATAAAACTCGAAAATTATAAAGCGAGTATCCGGGTGGATACAATAACAGTAGCATATATAATCAGGAGGGGGCCTGAATGGTCGAGTGGCTAGCGCTCTGGCGCTCGGTACCACAGGTTTCGTGTTCGAGTCCCGGCAGTGCCATGGATGTTTGTAGGGGTTCGGAATCCACTTTAAACTGTAGGTCCCGGTCTAATAGGATCGTCGAGCGTTGCGGGGACATTGTTACTCCGCGTCCGTGGCTTATCTTCAAGTGACACGCGCCCCCTGGGTCATGCAAAGTGAGTACGTCTGTGCAGCGCTTGCCTTAAGGCATCCAAGACCAAGCTGTCTAAGTGTTTGCCAGCTGCATTAGAGAGAAAAAAAAATATAATCAGTATGGATAAATAGTTGGAGTCCTCTTGAATTTATTGACAATATCGTGCATCAAATTACGAATGCAGTGGGTTAATTGCTAGAAAGTGAAGAAATCTCGATGGACGACATACTTTTAAAGATTCAAGTAGCATGGAAGAAACTGTACTCTTCATTTGGTGCTCAGGCGGCCTGATGGCGAAGTGGCTAGCGCTCTGGTCTTTGGTACCACAAGCTTCAGATTGGAAGGGATGACATTGACCTGGCAGTGACATGGGTGATTGTTAGTGGTTCAGTACCACGTTAAACTATAGGTCCCAGTCTGATTAGCTAAAGGGTTCACATAATGACCATAGAGCGGCAAACCAAATCATTTGGTAGTGAAGACGCAGCAGGTAAAATTAATAAATGGTATTGAAGCAAATGCTCATGAACTTTACTTCGAAATGGAGATAGAGGATGTAAAAGAATTATTGGCGGTGCATTAATGAAAGTCGATTAGCGAAAAAATCTTCTCAAACTAAAATTTCATCTGAAATTAAAATGTGGATTCGAAGTGAAAAAAAGAAAAAAACTCGAGCTCATCAGAAATGCAGAACTATCCAATTAATACGTTTCAAGAAACGCCAATTTTAGTGCAAATGTACTTTGGTTACATTTTTTGTTAATTATTACAAACTACATTCATGGACAACTCATTAATGCTAAATTCTATGGCATTACAATAAAATTAATATGTACAATGTTTTAACAATTGAATAAGATTTATTTACTTCATACATATTTAGAATATTTTTACGGAACTTTCGAAGCAAATTCATTGATTTAAACTAAATATTATATAGAATCCAACTTTTGAAATTGAGAATTTAGAGTAATGACATTAATACAGAAAAGGCTTACCATGTTAACAAAAGCACTATTGTATTAATAACGAATATTTTAATATTTATAATTTGCATTTAATAATTTAATTATGCAATCAATTAGAAAATCTGGAGAAAATATTTTAACACAGTAATTGTTTGAAATGAACCCAATCCTGTACCTGTTAAATAATTTGTCCTATTTTGTTATTATAATTGTCTGTTTAATATATGCAGCAAGTTGAAATACTCGATAGTTTGTAAATAAACAAAAAAATTAACATTTCATGTAAATTAGTATTTGTTTCTGTTCGATTAAAATAGTTTTAAATCAATTTTATATTTTAAAAGCGTTATACACAAATTTTAGACAAAAGGAATATTAAATAAAATATATTTTATATTTTGCCACATTTCTTCGTTTTAAACGAATTATATTTACTTAACATTTCAAAACGGGCAATTATCACCAATTAACTTAACTAAAAAAATATCTACAATAATATAATACAAACGTTCTTTTTAAAAATTAGCCTCTCATTTAATTCTGCGTAAAGGATTTGCAATTCTATATATCTAGAAAATAAATTTTCGACCGAAAAAAATATGAACATTACAAACACATCAATAACATCCAGAAATGAATTTCGCGAAATACAAATACTTAATCAAAATTACTAAAATATCAATAACTTTTAACTTACCACACACCTTCTGTGTGGATGCGAGTTTAATGTGTCTCTTTGCTTTAAGTATTAGACTTGTGATTTTGAAATTAATTATAGTTAGCGTTGTATTATCTCAACTTACCCAAATGCTACCGAAATAAGGGATTTAGTTTTAGTTTTGATGTGATATAATATTAAATTTATATTTTTTAGTCTCTGTTGCCACGAAGGGTTTTACTTTCTGTAAGCATTTTCTTAAGATGCTGCACTATAAATTCTACTCAATGTTTGGAACTCATTTCATTAAATGACTTAAGAGATGTGATGTCACAACTAACCACCTCTGTTTCGATGTCACATTTTAAATGTTGTACTAAATAATTACGATGAAATATATCATTTAATATTTCTAAAACAATCTGGTAGAAAATCCCCGTTATTATAATTTTATTAGGATTAGGTTACTTTAGCATCTATTAAGCAGGATTAAAATATATCATGCTTAGAAAATTTACTAACATTAACAATAACATTACTAACATTAATCTAGAATACTAACATCCAGACATTTAGTAACATTAATCTAGAATAGATTAGTATTTTATTTATTTATACAAAATATTTAATGCATGAAAATTGAATATTTTATTAAAATTTAAAAAATATATATAATCATGTATGCGATTAATATATGTTTCGTCTAAGGAAAGAAATCCTGTATTTTACTTCCTTTCAATGTTTGTAGTCTATTTTGACTATTGGCTTGATGGACTACTGGCGCTCTGGGACCCCAAAACTTCAGGTTTAAATCCTGGCTGGGGACGGGATGCTTGTTAGTGACTCGGATTCCACGTTAAATTGTAGGTCCCAGTCTAATTATTCTCCTTTGTACAAATCTATTTTGGGGCTTTTGTCTTGACATAGATTTTGTTAAAATATACTTATTTTACTTCCATTCAATGTTTGTAGTCTATATCACGGTAGACAGATGGCCCACTCGCAAGCACTCTGACCCTTGTACCACAGCTCAGGCTCGAATCCTGCCACTGAAGCAGGAATGTTTGTTACTGATTAGGAACCCACTTTAAACTGTAGGTCATAGTCTAATTAGACCGTACAACGACAAACCAAATCTATTTTGCGACTTTTGTCTTGACATCGTTTGATTTTGTTAAAAGGCAGATGTAATAGATTCAATACTAGATCTGAAGAATCATAAACCGTTTAAAAAATTGTTGCTTTATACCTACATTTCTGGCAAATGTTTAATGTTTTCCCTAAAGTGAATGTTGTCTTCTATAAAGTAATATTCTGAAACTTCAATAATGCATTATTACAGCTAATAAAAATGCATAGTAGACATTTCTTTTTCCCGATTAAATTTATTTCGTTAAAAGTAGTAACATGTAGAGTGAATCATAAAAGAGCTCTAATATTTAAAAGAACAACAACGTGAACAGAGGATTCAAACCAGATTTTGCCAATAAAATATTTAAATTTGTTTGACAATAATGGAGAAATGATATCCTAAATGACATAAATGCGTATTTGAATATTTAAAATGCTAAAATATTCTAAATCAGACAGGTATATATTATAACTGTAAAAAAGCCAATGAAAATTTAAAAATTGCAAAAACACAACTACATAAACATAGGATAGACACCAACGAAATGAATTCACACTAATAACGCCAGACAAAGTTAGTAAATGAAATATAGTCAGTCACAAAACTCAGTGTACACCTATTAAAGCAGCAATATATTAGAAAATCGTAAATATTAAAAAAGTCAAATTTAAGGCATTACATTTGGTAAATTAAGTAAAATTTTATGAAAAATAAAAACCAAATTACGTTTCTAAACTAGGGGAGATTTCATAGTTAACCCCCCCTCCCCAATCTCCATTTAGAGGTTGGAAACCTAACAATGCAGAGTTCCAGGCATTAGAGATAAAGGTCTGAGATGTAATTCTAGTACGAAGGAATTTTACAAGCGAAATTATTTACAAAACATGGCAATGCAGCAAAAGTGACGACTGATGTTTATTTGGAGTACCTAGGGTACCTGCAGTACCCTGTACCTCCATATCATAATTTTGGCTTAACATTAAAAATATTGAAATAAAAAATATGTAAATATTTAAATAATTATTTACAAAACATAGAAATTATAGTGAAAATAAAATAGGTTTTGGTTTACATTAAATGAACAGTAATGAATAAACATTACATTATTTCGATTAACATTAAAAACATATAAATATTAAAATAAATAAATAAGATCACATAAATGTTAAGATAGATAAAGTTTTTAAAACAAGGTTCGCTGGATGCGTTCTTGTAAGTTAAATAACACTTTACAATTAATTAATTTCAATATTAAATTAAAGTACTAAGTGATTCATTATCATTATTATTAAATTAAGATAATTTTTAATACGTACGGTTGACAAAATGTTAATGTCAAATAAATAATTTAAATACTTACATTCATTATTAATTAATTTTTAAAGATAAAATATATACATAACACCATATGCATAAAAAATTAGTATAAAAGGAAAATGGTAAAATAATTAGTATAAAAGGAATGCTTAATACACAAGACACTATTTGAACGACGCCTCAAGACAAAGAAAACAATAATTGATAAGTAATATAAATTATAATTGTTAAATTGATTAAAATAGGTTTTAATAACATCTAGGAGATAACAAAATTAAATGCATTTTAGAAATAAATATATATACTTAGCAGATGCCAATGGATAGAAAATGAAAGAGCAAGAAACACTTCTTAACGTGTTTCCCGCGCAAACGAGTAGCGGGCAGTAGGGTTACAATAAAAATAAAAACGCGTTCCGTGCCATGCCAGAAAAGAGAATTTATCGTACTGTGCTGTGTTCTAATCTATGCAATTTAATACACAAAAAAATCAACGGGTATTGTTTTATTGAGCGGAGTCCGTGGTTTTTTTTTTACCATTTTGATTTTTTTTAGCTAATAATTATATAATTAAAAAATGTAAAATTATTTATAAAGATGTCCAAGACAATTTTATTTCTAAGTGAAAATGAGATTTTCAAGAAAAGAAAATTGTTTGGAATTCTATAGATTTTTCTTTCTTTGTTTAACATTGCTTTTATGCCTTTTTGTCCTTACATTAAATTCTAAATATTATGAGTAACCCATCCGATTACATTTTTAAATTTTATTTATTTTTAAATACTGTGAAATTAAAAAATATTGTACAATTGTATATAATATTATATAAGCCCGATTATAGCTTGTATATTTTTATTTTTACCGCGTTTTTTACCCATAGTTGAGATCAACAAAATAAATACATCGTCTGGATTTAATGATGCTACTGTAACGCATGTTATGATATATATAATAAAATGCTTTAATATATTGTTTTTAGATTTCAGTATTTACATGTAACTTTGGTTGAATTTGAAAAGAAATAAAATAAAGATGCATAAAATTTATTAAATTTTAGCAATAAAAATTATTAAATCAAAAAGAAATTTTTTAATTTTTGGGACTGATGCATTACAAAAATCAGTAGCTAATCGGGTCTTTTTTATTTTTTTAATCTTTTACAAAACAACAATTGACAATTAGAGGTTAGTTAAGTTTTGTCACTTAAATTCACTTTTTCATAAAATAGAAACTTTAATGAGTAAAATACGTAATTTTAAAAATATTTTAGATTGCATTTTAATCCCATAAATGCTTTCCAGGATTATCAATATATAATTACATTCATGAAAAAAAAAAGGATAATTATCTTTTTATTCTGGTATAAACAGCTCTTGAAACGGTTCTGTATTTTAAAGTAAGATATAGACATTGAAAAAAGTTGAATCAGAAAACTTACACTATTTGAAAATTTAAGCATCGAGACTTAGATATCCAAACGAAATTTTTAAAGTTATTTTTACATAATTCAAAGATAATGTGAAGAAATGAACTGGTAGACAACAAGTAGGACTTGGCTACCGACAGATTTATCTTTCTGAGAAACATCATTATTTTACAATAAAATCAATTGAACTAAGAAAGAATTGCTTTTTATTGCATTTTTTAATCTTCATTTAATGAATTGATGTGAAAAAAGGTTGGTTAATTTGAATAGATTCGTGATGAATTGATAGGTTTCAGTACCGGAGTGAAATATGGATTAGTTCAAAATCAGCGAGTTACCCAGTAATGCATTGCGCGGTGTTTGTACCACGTGTCATGGCCAATCGTGACGTCGTCTGGCCACCGTGGCCGATATTATTGATTGCGTATGGCAAAGATTGCGGAATAGTGGTGAAATTATTAAAAGTATAGCGTAGCTAGTGTTTGTTTGGGTTATTCGTAATATATTTCAACGCCAAAATGGCTACTAAAAAACGCAAAGTTGATTCAGCATGCCGTGCTTTTAATGATGAATGGAACCTGGAAATATTTTTTTACAGTTGTAAAAGATAAGCCAGTGTGTCTCACCTGCAATGAAGCTGTAGCAGTCTTCAAAAAATATAACATTGCCCGTCATTTCACATCTAAGCATAAGAATTCCAATTACGGATTACCAATTAAGCTTCAGGAAATAAAATTTTTTTAGTTTTCTGAAATTAGAGAACTTTCCAAAAAATCCTTTTAATTTCTGCGACAAAAATGAAAATATTTTTTTTTTTTTTTTTTAAATCTCTCTGGAATTACAGCAACCGCGTGAGATGAAGTCAATCTAGCATCTCTCACTAGCTGTAAAAAATAATAAGTAAATGAAGGCTGGACATTAAATAAAAACATTAAATTTAATTATGAAAAATACTTAAAATTAAAAACCAAAGCATTCGAAAAAGAAATCATTAGCTGTGATCTTGAATGGAACATGCACGGAGTCCGTTTTGTCCTTCAACAACATGCGCATCTTTCAGACAGCATGCGCATTCTTCAGACAACATGCGCATTCTTCAGACAACATGCGCATTCTTCAGACAACATGCGCA
>BPLQ01010022.1:0-317972 GCA_021605075.1 Caerostris darwini
GCAACAACAACAACAACATCAACGATACATTTTTAATCATGTTCGTGGTATTTGACTATTTTCAAATAACAAAGCGACCTTTTAGTTTACAGTATATGATTTTTTCCAACTGTTAATTTTTATTTTTTTCGTTAAGTTAATTTTTTATTTAATGTAAGGTGAAGTAAACAAAAAGCTTGAGAAATTTTTATTTGCAATTACTTGTCTATTAGAGTAGACAACAATTAAATCTCATTTATTGTAATTTTGATTTCTTAAAATTTACGAATTTCAATTACTGGAATTTTCTTGTCTATCTTATCCGATATATAAAATTTGAAAAGTACTGAAAGTATAGTGATTAATTGAATTAATGTAGTTAGATATTTATGAATTATAATGAAAAACATATCAGTAAAAATATTTAAACCCAAATATATTGCATCGTAAATATACTTATGGAATCTACAGCAGTTTTTATATAAAAATTAATTATGTATGTATATATTTTTAGAAGAAATTCATAATTTTTCTTATTGATTTATTCTATAAATTTTTCAGGATCCTTTTACTACGCCGTTGCTTGTTTTGGACTTTATTAGAGTTAATAATATTACGGACTTGATCTATATATGATGCAACTTTAGAGATTTGCAACAACAACAACAACATCAACGTACATTTTTAATCATGTTCATGGTATTTGACTATTTTCAAATAACTTCAAAGCGACCTTTAGTTTACAGTATATGATTTTCCAACTGTTAATTTTTATTTTTTTCGTTAAGTTAATTTTTTATTTAATGTAAGGTGAAGTAAACAAAAAGCTTGAGAAATTTTTATTTGCAATTACTTGTCTGTTAAAGTAGATAACAATTAACTCTCATTTATTTTAATTTTGGTTTCTTAAAATTTATTAATTTCAATTACTAGAATTTTCTTGTCTATCTTATCCGATATATAAAATTTGAAAAGTACTGAAAGTATTGTGACTTAATGTAGTTAGATATTTATTAATTATAATGAAAAACATATCAGTAAAAATATTTAAACAAAAATATATTGCATCGTAAATATACTTATGGAATCTACAGCAGTTTTTATATAAAAATTAATTATATATGTATATATTTTTAGAAGAAATTCATAATTTTTCTTATTGATTTATTCTATAAATTCTTCAGGATCATTTTACTACGCCGTTGCTTGTTTTGAACTTTATTAGAGTTAATAATATTATGGACTTGATCTATCTCTGATGCAACTTTAGAGATTTGAAACAACAACAACAACATAAACGTACATTTTTAATCATGTTCATGGTATTTGACTATTTTCAAATAACTTCAAAGCGACCTTTAGTTTACAGTATATGATTTTCCAACTGTTAATTTTTATTTTTTTCGTTAAGTTAATTTTTTTCGTAATCTAATTTAATTTGTTTTCAATTTTTTTTTTATCTTTTGTTTTCGAATTGTATATTTATAGAAAAATTGTTAAATAATCTGATGAATAAAAGACAACCTCCAGATATATTCGAAAATTTCTAACCTATTTTGAAAGAAGTGCATTTTCTATAGCCTATCTCGTTTATTTACATGATTTGTGGCATTATTTATATTTCTCATCATATAAGGAAATTGATGGTAACTTTTTAATTGCAAAATTTATTATTTAAACGAATGCAATGTCATATTTTAATCATTGTAAAGTTGATAAAAAAAAAAGATTGGTTTTAAAATAAATTGCATGGACTATTTTAAAGGTGGTTTAAATGTTGATGCATTGTTTGATTTGAAAATGTTTTTAATAATAATAAAAAAAAAAATCACTAACGCCAAATGAAAATAAATGTGGATCTAGACTTTTCGAAAGACTTCTGAAGTTAAAAAAAATCAATAAGCTTTGAGATGAATGTAACGAAACATGCAATTAAACAACAAAATGCCACATTATTAAACGGCATTTCTTGAAATTTCTAAATCTAATGATATCAAAATACGTTTATGCGCAAATATGTTTATAACCCTTGTCAAATTTACAGTAAACTCTAGGAAATTCGAAATTATTCCATACAGTTATAATAATATGATAACGCGTGTGTTTTTTATGTTAACACGTGTGACGTTTTAACAAAAAAAAAAAAAAAAATCCAGATGTAACAACTGGAAAAAAAAAAAAAAAAAAAAAAAAAAAAACTACAATACAAGGACAAACTATGAAATTGAAAAAAAATAATTACCACTTCAGAGCAATATTTTTATTCTAGAAACTTTTTTTTCCTTTTTTTAAATCTTTTCTACAGTGACCTTTCCCTTACCACTTTTTCTTCACCGATGTCCATTTTTTAATTTTTTTTATTATTATTATTATTGCTCTGCCAGGTCAGTGAACTGATGCTATTCGTAGCAAATACTGCCGTGTTATGTTTTTTACAAATGAAAAGTGGCGGATTCCAGGTTGAACTTTGCCTCAGTTAATCCTTTACTTTCTTCACAGTGAACCTGTTTAGATTTCCGAAGGCTACTTGTTATGATGTTCCTTGTGGGCTATTAAACTCCAACCAAGTTCAACTGATGGAAAATGAATGGAAGTTACTGTAAAGGGACAATTTTGTTTTATTCTTTCGTAACTCTGTATTCGTCGATGTATAAATCATTTTCGTAAAAAATGAACCAGTATTTATTATAGATAAAAATAAAACTGCTATTTATTAAAAAAAAAAAAAAATGTGGGAGGGGGAAATATAGATAATTTGGCAAGTTTATTGCAAAATCGCTACATCATATGATGTTTAAAAAGTTATTTTAAGAATATATTTATTATAACATTTAATTATTTATTTGAAGTATAATATTATTTTTGATATATATTTAACTGATTGTTTAAATTTAATAAACATGAACGACGACAGCATTTAAAATGATTATTAATTATATGCATTATTAGTTTTTTCTAAAACATAATGCACCAACGAAACTAAAAAATCTCTGCCTAATGGCCAATTGGCTTTGGCCTTCGGTATCATTGGCTTCAGATACGAATCCTGGCGGTGGAATTGATGTTTGTTAGTGGTTCGAAATCCGTGTTAAACTGTAAGTACCGGTCTAATTAGCCTAAAGTGTGCACAAAAATGACCTTAGAGCGACAAACCAAACCAAACAAAATTATAAAAGCAAATCTGACATTCTCATTAAAGTAATATCTATCTGTGTAGTAGGATGATGATCATAATTTTTAAGTATGGCATATTTTATAATATTTATAAACTTGCATAAGTATATATTTAGTAAAACTGTTTTAAAACGTAAATACCAACTGTCGAAATTAATATTGTAAAGAAATACATTTGCGTTTGGCTTTATTTTAATATAAAAAGACAATACATATTTAAAAAAAACCTTTTGACGATTTTTTTTATTTTATAACAATACTCATCATGACATGATACTTTCAAAAAGAAAGGTAGAAAAAAAACCTGTTGTTGATATCTTATTTAATAACATTAAAAAACTATTCGTAATTTTTTTTATTTTTACGAACGATAAGTAAATATTCATAATGCCATCATAAATATCAGTACATAACTATCCATGGTTTTTTTAAAATTTTCTTTATAATCAGGTTAAAAACGTCTTTAAATTTGATCGATCACATCTTTATCAGTATTTCCCATTCATATGGGCATCATGAGATGGATCATCAACACACAGACCGTTACTAGTTATTGATTGCAAGACATACGGATTCAAAACACATTTTCAACCCTAAGAAAAAAAAAAATTAAAAAAAAAAAATTGTTAGGACGTGCCTTGTTTTTCTAAAAAGAAGAAATTCCCATGCGGCATTCCCCATTGACGTATGTGTACGATCAGATAGCCATGACTTGCTTTGGGGCAAAAGACAGGAAAACCAGTTTAATGATAGTGGCCATTGATAGAATCTCAACATGAGAAAGTGCAACCCATCTGTCCAACATTTATTAGACCTTATATTTTAACCTAAGGCCTAGGAGATGTTGCACCAAAGGTCAAATATTGCACAAATCGAAGAATCCAGATTGATTGTTCTAGTTCAAGGTATTAATCATTATGTCTGCATTCTTTTTTTTAACATCTTTTGGATTTGGTGTACTCTTTTAAATTATATTTCGCAATTCAAAAACTCTGGCATTTCATTATAAGGAAAAAGAATTTGACAAATATATATCACACTAAAAGATATGGCCCTCTCCAGTGAAATTTTGTATTTTTTATTTTGATTAATTTAACTAAAAAAATCACTGAAAAGACACCCAAAAAAATGTCACATAAAAATATTGGTCTTATAATATAAATAAACTCAACTTTTCACCACTTACAATTCTAAAATAAAAGCCTTCGATTTTGTTTTAAAAAATTGTTTTTATTTTTGTAATTTGAATTTTTTTTAACATTTAATTATTATTTTAAGAATTTTCATATTTTGAATTGTGTTTAAAACATAAACCATATATACTTCCTGTCATATTTGGCAATAATGCATTTAATAAAGTATTTAATAAAGCAGTTAATAAAGTATATTTTTATACAAGCATTTAATAAAGTATTTTTATAAATTTAAGAAAAATGTTTCAATAGGATGAACGTTAAATACTTTTACTTTAATTAACTTAAATTAAAAAAAAAAATATCAGCAATCACTGAAAAGATGCCCAAACGAAATTTTAATAAATATTGTCACTTACAAATAATAATGGTCATATAACATAAACGAGCTCAACATTTTATCACTTGCAATTGTAATGTTTGAAAATAGTTAATTAAATTGAAATTAAAATTGTTTAAAAAGATCTTGAATACATAAACACATTTTCATAGATTTTTTTTTTTTACAATTTAGTAAAGGTTATTTCTGGAGAAAATTTTTTAAAAATTTTTAATCATATCGAAAATAGTAATAATTGGTACTTACGTATTAACGCCACCGCAGCTACAGATTTGGCGGTTTTTAAGTGGCGCCAATCTACACTTAAAATTTTTGTGACAAATCATAAAATATATAAAACACTTTATTTAAAACCAAAACACTTTCAAAATTGAAAACACTTTATTTAAAAACAAAGTAGTCAATCGGATTTCGGTGGAAAATGGGCCGATATAGAGTTTAACATAGATTCAAAACAGTCTCTATTTTGGCGCATTGGCAGCTTTTTATTGGCGCATTAGCGCAACTTATGCTGCGGTGGCGTTAATACGTAAGTACCTAATAATTTTAAATACACTGAATTTATAGTTTTTAAAAATTAATTAGGTATAAAATATCAAATCATTATAAAATATTTTTTTTTAAGTAAAACATTTTTAATAGTAATAACAGTTGATAATTAAAGCAGATCTTGATAATAATTAGATTCAAAAGAATTTCAGGAAAATGTGGTTTTACCATAGTAAGGTTAAGTTTCATTGTTTCTTCATAAATATTTGAAAAACATATTTCACAACAAGCTGAAATCATATTTCATGAATTTCTTTATAATTAAGGTGCAAATGGAAAACATCCTTTACCAAAATGAACCAAGCATACTATTAAAATTAATCTGATGCATATAAAAAATAGAAATAATAACCTTGACAATCTAAGAACAGGACTAGAGAATTAGTAAATGGGACGCAAGGTGGATTTCCTACACATATCAATCAGATTCAGAGTGCCTGAGGCTTTTAATAAAGTGCGATGGAAGACTAAATTGAATCTATTGCGTATAAAAAAGTCAATCTTTGTATTTATAGATTCTCAATTCAATCAACCTTTGTGTTTACAAAATCCCACTATTTTAGATTTGTCTTTTGTGAATTTAGCTGAGGCATTTAATAAAGTGCGAGGGAAGACGAAATTGAATCTATTGCATATAAAAAAGCCAATCTTTGTATTTATAGATTCTCAATTCAATCAACCTTTGTGTTTACAAAATCCCACTATTTTAGATTTGTCTTTTGTGAATTTAGCTGAGGCATTTAATAAAGTGCGATGTAAGACTAAATTGAATCTATTGCGTATAAAAAAGTCAATCTTTGTATTTATAGATTCTCAATTCAATCAACCTTTGTGTTTACAAAATCCCACTATTTTAGATTTGTCTTTTGTGAATTTAGCTGAGGCTTTTAATAAAGTGAGATGGAAGACTAAATTGAATATATTGCAAATAAAAAAGCCAATCTTTGTATTTATAGATTCTCAATTCAATCAACCTTTGTGTTTACAAAATCCCACTATTTTAAATTTGTCTTTTGTGAATTTAGTTTTGTAATTTAATAAATGAATTAATAATTAGAAAAAAAAACAAGAATTAGTAAAATTGTTTCTTTTTATCGATTTTTAATATTCATTATTGAGAAAGTTTGTTTACAAATATAGATTTATTCATATAGGCTGATGCAATATATATAAATGCCCTAAATGCAAAAAATCATTGTAATATATTTTTGTAATGCCTATGTCTAAAAAGCATTGTAACGTCTTTTCCAGCAATATATTCAACAACATAATTAATCATACTTTAAAAATGAAAAATGATTCAATAAAATACATAATTCTAAATATGTGTTCTTGAAACAATCATTGGCAGATGTCTTGATAGTCAACAGAAATGAAATTTTTGTGTTTAGGTAATAAATAAATAAATAGCATAGATACAAATGTTAATCACCTGTACCTAAACCAGTAAATTATTGACATAAGTTCTTATTTCCTAGTTGTAATAAATTAGAAAAGATTGAATAAAATATTTAAGGATTAATTTGTTTCATTTACCTAGAGCCGGATCCTGTTCCTTGATTTAATTTTTTAACCCGGATTCGGGAAATTTTAAAAACTAAATAATCACCTATGTTACGATTTTTAAAAAAAATGATCTATGATAAGGCCTACCACGGTCTGCGAATTTATGTACTATACCGCATATTTTGATTGATTTTGTTAATCTGAATTAAAATATATTTACTTCGTTTATTTCAGTGACTATAATGCTTAAAGAAAAATGTTATTTTTGTTAGTAGAAAGTTTCACAGCGGAAGAAATTTAAGAACCTGGCTCTACGATTTGATTTGCCACTCTACGATCATTTTATGCTCACTTTAGGCTAATTAGACCAGGACCTACTGTTTAACGTGGATTCCGAACCACTAACAAACATCCATGCACCATCAGCATTTGAACCTGAAGCCTGTGGTACCCAAGGCCAGAGTGCTGGCCAATTAGCCCTCAGCCCACCTGGTTCTATGAAAGATGATTTAATTTAAGGAATAAAGATAATGTTAGTCATAAATACACTAGTTCCCAAAAATTAAAAAAAAAATTTTAATGTAACTTTGGAATTTGAATTTTATTTATTCGAATTTAATAAAATGTGACAGAAATGTTAATCAAACAGAGCTTCACAATTTAGGCATAAACGAAAAATAATAGGCGTATTCTTTATTGTGAAAATACACAAAATAGAAACATACTAGAATCGTAGAATATGTGATCAGCTTCGATATGAAATGTGATCACCCAAAACAGTTACACAAGTACAACCGCAGAGTTCTATACTCAAATGACAATTTTAACTGACTCAGTTGGCAGGAAATCCCCTTTCTATGTCAAAGCTGTTCGAAAACTCTGAAGTATGTCAATGTAAATGTAGCAATACGCCTAGAGCATCTGAAATATACTAGAGCATCTGAAACATGGCCAAGCGTATTACGTGTTGGACGTAAAATAGACATCCCCCCAGTCAACTTTTGGGTGGTCGAGTATTTTCTTCCTAAAGCGTGAATAACTCACGAACTGCATCTGCATAAAGATATGCAATTAGAAGTAGAAATAACTATAAATAGAGTGAGTAATAATAATAAATAGAGTGAGTAATAATAATAAATACAGTGAGAAATAACGGTGTTTCTTAGAATGATATACATGCCAGTACGACCATTCAAAAATATGTTTGCACCTCCATATACATTGGAATTCCCAAATTTTCCTCTTTCATTGATTTACTGGGATAATAGCAGTCTTCTTGCCTTCTGCCAGATCAATAATTTTCTTTAATAACTAACAAACAAAATCTAGACTCATCAGTAAAGACGACAAACTTACATAAATTTGCACTCCAATCGACGTGTGTACTCAGCTTTTCATTTCAGTGGCGTGGTGTGAGAGATACATACAATGGTAATACATACAACCATCCTTTGAGAAGCCATATGCACACAGCTGGGCTGAATACCAGATTTCCAGCGACTGCTACAAGGTCATGAGCTGGTATAGTGGATCTTTGTCTCCTTGCGATTAGTTGAAAATATTGGTAATCTGAATCACTTTTAGCATTAAGACTTCTTTGGGTGTACTTTCTAGAAGTTGTTTCTGTTCTTATAAATGCATTATACAGTCTATGAATTACAGAAAAGCTTAAATTCAACCTGTTTTGGATAGAATTAACCCATGTCTACTACCATACAGTGGCTTGCATTATAATGCTACAGATTAATGATGGTATTTATCAAACTTGGCTGAAATTTTACTACTCATTTCTATATACAAACGCTTTAAAAGTCTCGTTTTCAGCCACGTGTTCAATGAATTTAAACGACAGCAGCGCCACTAATTTGCACATTATGTTTAAATGTATAATGCGCGATATTTATGAAAGTTTACTTATTTTTCCCGCGTAATTTAAAATTTTAATTATGGCTACTAATATACAAAATGTATGAAGTGAGAAAAACAAAAGTTTCAAAATCTTTGAAGGAATTGTTACTGATACGATGTGTCAGGAAATTTTAACCTCTGAACCTCATGTGTGGTTATAATTTGCCCTTGAGATGTCTCTTCCGTCCATGGATTGGAATCATAAGTTTTCGATTATTGACAGGCACTCTAAACTAGGATATACCGACGGCGAATTACTTTTCCCGCTCATAATCATCTTGAAAACTACTTAATTAGCAAATAATAATGCAATGACTGAATGTTAGCTTTTAAAACTTCGAAGTGATGTATCGATTCTTAAGGAAGTGAAACATTTTTATTTAATAAGGTGACAAGTTTTTTTTTAAAAGTTGAATTGAAATGGAAATTGGAGTCTACCATGAATCTCGATTTAAGTAGGAAATTTTTTTGTTGATTATTAGTCACTCTGTTTAAGAAGGCTGAATTACTCGATCGTCCTTGAACGAAATTGACGACGTAATTTCCAGAGTTTAATACCTTTGTATTAAGTAACACTGTTCTTCGTGTAATGTTGACGGAAAATTATAATTGTGTTTTTTTTTTCTGTACGCAATTTTTGTCAATGAGCTTTTATATTTCTGTATAAAATCAAAGAGACATGTGGCTTTTAAGTAACTAAAACTTGTGATTTTTAAGTGTTTAAGTAACTAAGTTTTGAAAAAGCAAAATGTAATCATTCAATGTACATTTTAAATAATTAAAAGTCTATAGCATTTGTACTTTGAAATATTTGAACACTTAACGTTTCAAAATTAATTTTTGTCTTTGACATAAAAAAAAGTAGTGAAATTCTAACAAAACTTGCTATTTGCTTAATTTTAACCATTTAGGCTAAATGGAACTTTCTTTGTTGAACAAATTTAACCATTTACGAAAAATATATATTAATTAATAATACAAAACATGAAATATTATTTTCATAAAAAATTATTAAAAATTTTATAAAAATCAATCATACAATTTTTTTCCACCATCATAATCTTACTAGATTAATAACAGAAAATATTCAAGAATTATAATTTTTTTATAGTTAAATTATAAATAATAAGTCTTTAAGTTTTAAGTAATTAGAAGTCAAATTTATTGGATAACTAAACATTTGTACTTATTTTTATAAGTTTGTTTTGTGTAGTCAAAATATATCAACTAATTATGTTAAGTGAATTAATTCTGCAGTCATTACATGCATGAATACATACCTATTGAAAGAAGAAGAATAGAAAAGAAGAATATTCTTTAAATTATGAAATTAGATTATTTTTTATTCATACTTTATCTGTTTCAGTACATTTTAATTTATTTGTGGATACTGATGCCATATTGAATGCTGTTTGTTTCTTCGCAGACAGCATATGATGCATATTTTTGGCAAATGTCATGAACTATTTTTGGTTTATTTTCTTAAAATGTGTTGATTTGTTTGTTTAAGTATTAACTACAATATTTAAATGTTTTATTTACTATTTTTCCATCAGTTGAATAAATTTAAAATTTTTTTCCATATTTATTTTTTGGAGTGCTCTTTCTGTTTCTAACATTTCAAATGTAAGTTGAATTGCAGCGCAATTTCGATTTACAATTTCTATTCTCTATGCGTTATTTCTATTTGCTATTTAACTTAATTAATATGCATACATTGGCATTATGTAATTCAATATAAATAAAGTAGTTCTTCATATTTGACAATTTATTCATTTTAAATTTTGAATAAATCCCTTTTTTGTGCTGTGAGAGAAAAAACTTTATTTATTTAACAAATAATAACAATTTTAAATGCAAACTGAAAAAAGTTTACAAGTTTATTTAATTAAAAGTACTTGCTTTAGATCCAGCAATGGTCAAATTAACTTTTAAAGAGATTTTTCTTTTACAATACATTTATTTATATGTACATCTTATAAATATATGCTATTATGTGTACCACAAAATAAATAAATATATTTTAATGCGTATTTTTCAATTAATTTCTTTTCTACTTATCGATAATTGATATTAGTACGAAATTAGCACTGTTAAAAATAAAAGGTCAAAAGTTGTCATTTAAATAATTTTTGACCAATCAAGTACAAAAGGGATTAATTAAAAATTACGTATATAAGAACGAGCATGTTATTGACAAATGATCTAGTTTTATTCTGAAACAAAACAGGAAGTACAGAATAAAATACTTTTAAATGCTTACATTTTTATTAAATTAAATCTGAATCATTTTTTAATCTTTCAGTAAAATATGAAAATCCTTCAAACAAATTAACGATTAAATTTATAAAGTAAAATGGACATATGAAGAGGCTTGTCGGAAGAAAAGCAAAATCTTGCAAATTCCATTGCTTAATTGTAAAAATAATTATAATAAAATAAATAAATAAAAATAAAAACATTTTCTTTTGAAAATAAACATATTTTGTAATATTTTATATACTTTCTGAATTTGCCGCAAATTAAAAAGTATTTAATAAGCAAACTAAAAGTAATGTAAAATTTTAATTCGTACATTTTTTAAAAGTTGATAATTTATAAAAATATGATTTTTTTTTATAAATTTCATTTTAGACGAAGTTTACTTCTAGCTGTAGTGTTAACTTCTTATATCCATTTTTAAAAAAATATTTTTTAAGTGTCGTGTCCATAACAAAAGGCGCATATTATATGTCCTTTATTTCAAAACTCCTGTTTTAATAAATAGTAAGTAAAATTTAATTAACATAAAAAGTACATTCGGAGTTTAAAAGTTTAGATAAATGAAAAAAAAAATTAAATTTTTAAATAATTCGTTTTCATTTCGTTAATAGTTAAACTTTAAATTTTTTTTGTTAAAAGTATTTTGATAAGCACTTCAATAAACAAAATTTCGTTTAAATTGCATGTGTTTCATACATTCATACGAACAAAGAAAAAGTAGTACAATTACTATCTTTTAATTAACAATAAAAGTTTTTAAAAAAAACTTGGAAAAAACAACCTACAATAACAAAGAAATGTAAAAAAAAAAAAAAAAAAAAAAAAAATTCATTTGTTTACCAAATGAAAATAGGGTTAGCGATTAACTTTTTATTCTTTTTAAATTAATTCCAAACAGATAAACATAAACCCGTTCTAACTACATGTAACAGTACATTCGAGATCTCAGCAAATTTTCCCAGTTTATTCCCTACTAACGAAATGTTTACGAATTATACGTATTTTGGATAACCCAGAGCAACCCTTTAGTATCAGAAATCTCTTTTGACCAACCGTGATACGTCACCGTGACGTCAACAAGTTGGACCCGCCTCCTTGTTTTTTGTCCGGTTTTTTTGATTACCACAACGTGTTTTCACTGATGCCGGTTATTTTCATCTGTCTCTATGGAATGCTTTTGAACATCACTTGGGTCCAAACATTGAGCACTGTTTAGCAGATCAAGGGAGCACTGAACGTATATTGTTTGGAAGGTGGTAAAGGAAGACTTTTTAGTTTTGATTTATGATAGGATGAAAGGTATGTTTCATTTTGGAAAATAATATTTATTTTTTACAAAATAATTTCAAAGTCATATTTTAAAAATTATCTAGTTGTAAATTAGTGAGAATTAATAATAATTTATAAATAATAATTAATTTAGAATTAATAATTAATTTCTAAATAAATTTTTTAAATGTTTACGGATGAATATTTGAACGATTTTATTTTGTAAAATAATTCCTAATTTAAAATTCTACTTTTTGAATGCTAGTAGCATTTCTCTTAAGATAAATAAATGGCATATTTAAATTTCAAAATATTTATTAATGTCTGAAAGTGGATATTTAATATTGGATATTATATATTTCATATTTTATTTATTTTCTATTTGATATATTATAATTTAATTCAGTTAAATAATCATAAAAATTAAAATGGATTATTTGCAAATTTTCTTCGTATATTTTCGTGTAGAATTAGGTATAATAGACTTCCAATAAAAAATAATTGTTTTAAAATCAGCGATTTAAATTGCAATTTTTAAACAATTAACTTGAATGTTTTTAAGTAAAATTTCAATTATACATTTAATCATTTTGCTTTTATTATGATATATCTTAAACATTATATATTATGCTTCTGTTGCCACATTAATTTGTATAGTTCTGGACAACATTTTGGAAATATTGTTTATGACTTGTCCTTTATTGGCTTGAAAGGCTTCAATTACTATTGAGATTATAGACTGCTAATAAAAAAAAATATATAAATTGGAGCAAACCAAACTAAAATTGTTGAACTAAAAAAGTTTGAAACTAAATTGCATGTTTGTACAGCAAATAGCAAGTATTTAACATTAAACTTTCTCTATTATAAAGCGCACACACACGTCTAGATAAGAATAAATCCTATAATAACACCCCAGGTCTACATAACTAATAAACTTTTATAACACACACACACGCATGAACTTCTAGATAATGAATCCCGTAATAACACCTCAAGTCTACATAAATAATAAGCTTTTATCACACACACACACACACATATATATATATATATATATGCGTGTGTGTGTGATAAAAGTTTATTAGTTATGTAGACATTGCTGTCACACGAAAGATTCATTGTGCGTGACATATTCTTACACGATATATATATTAAAGCGTGATTAAATCTGAGAATTGATGAAATTGTTAGTACGTTGAGTATTTATCCACAAAACACATGGGAAATTTTACTTCGTGAAAAAATTATTTGTGGATTAAGTTTTGTGTTTTAATGTTTAGCGTTATTATATCATTTGCAATTTTTGAGATATCTTCCCTCATTTTATTTTGAAATTTGTATTAATTTGTTTCATTACATAAATATATATATATATATATATATATATATATATATATATATATATATATATATATTAATTTTTGTTATTGACGTAATGAAACAATAATATATATATATATTTGTATTATTATTTCAATACGTAAATGGCAACAATTATGCATAGCGTACAATATACCATACCCTTAGTCACGTGATTAACGGGTTTTTTGTGGCTTAATATTTTTTGTTAATTTTTAATTTTTGCTATCACATTTCTTACAAATATTAAAATAACATATTTTAGCGACCGCATTGAAGAGGGGGTTGTAAAACCAAAAACATAAGAACATTTATGTAAAGCGCTTTAACTTAATTTTATTTAACTAACATTGTAACAGTCTAACAAGATAACTTGGATTAGTTAATGACCAATTTTTAGTTAAATTCAGCGTATTTTAGAAAAGTGTACTAAAGCATATTTATATGAGACAAATGAATTGATGTATGTAGGCAGTGTTTAAAATTAAGATAAAAATTTGCTTTATATTTTTAAGATGACAGAATTAATCACAAAAACATATTTTTTTGTTCCAGTTTAAGAATGTACTTTTTCTTTCAGATTTCAAATAAGCATCGACCAAGAATCGAAGAACTTTGCCCATAATTGAGAAAGTATTTATGCTGAGAAAGACTACCCAATCAGTTTACGCGAGCTAATACATTTCAGGAACATAGACATGAAGTTCATCTGTATTTGCGTCGTTTTTGTCTTAATTATCTCAGCAGAAGTAAAAGGACAAAACTCGTCAATTGTGGAAAATACAGAGCAAAACCCACAAAACCTCACTGTCTTGCAGCAATGGCAAAACTTCGAAAAGAACATTAAGAAAACGGCCAATTCTGCGATCAAGATGATTTTACCTCGCCTAATGGAAAGTTCTGGACAATTGAATATTTCTTCTCAATGTATGCGAGATGCCATGAAACTTATCGGTGGTCTCAAAAACGTGAAACCATGGGCAATGCGATGTAAGTATAAAATTTATATTCATAAAACCAATTATTTTTCATTACTACTGTGCCGAAAAAGTAAGAGCAATTATTTTTTTTCAAAAACTCTTTATTTATTCTTTCACATTTATGTCATTGTCTTCTTCCAATCCTGAATGCATGCTAAAAAGTCAGGAATGGCCTTCAAAGCGCGCGACGATTCACGTTGAATCTCTTCAATCGACTCATAACGGTGTCCCCGGAGTGGTCTTTTGAGTTTAGGGAATAGCCAGAAATCGCACGGTGTGAATACGGTGGTTGTGGAAAGATATAAGTTTCCTTTTTGGCGAGAAGGTCACGAAGAATCAATGCAGTGTGAGCTGGCGCATTCTGTGTTTTTGGTACCAATCAAGGTTTGACGCGTTTGAGGTACAAAATGGAATTGACCTATCCTTTTGAAATTCCAACACCATCAGCAAGATCTTTAATTGTAGATAGATGGTTTGCAAGTACCAAATCTTTAATTTTTTGGACTTGAGCTTCGTCGTTTGAGGCTGATGGCCGGCCAGTATCGGTGGGCCTTTTGTTTTCAACGCGTTCGTTCTCTGCCTTCTTTGATTAGTTTATACGACTTCTAAACATTTCTTTCCGATATAGGAATGCTCATCGAATACCTTCTGCAACATTCTATACGTTTCCGCAAACAAAATTGAATGCCAGTTCTTCGCTTAATTCAGACATTTCAAAAATCGCCGGAATCAGTTGTAGCGTCTCACAAAGCCAAGCATAATTCAAGCACTAATGAATATTTTGACGTCAAATTTCTCACAGATATCAAGGACAGTGTCAGCAACCTAAAAGAGAAAAAAGAATTGAAATTCGATAATGCCCCGGGAATTTCAATTTGAAAATTGGTCTTACTTTTTGGACGCAGTAATACTTCACATAAAAATAAAACACTGAGAGTTATTGCGCATTTGATTTAAATAGCAACATCAAAAGAAATTAAACGGAAATAACTCATTATAAATAATCTTCGCATGTTGGTTGATCATCATAAAGAGTAACCATTTTTTTTTTTGTTTTTTTGTCATTTTCATCAGATTTCGAATAAATTTAGAAACAAAATAAGAAAATAATAATTTTGACTTGCTTTTCAAGGACAAAGATAACCGTTAAGTTCTATGAAAAAGTGGATGTTGCATTAACTGGTAAAATTACTATTGTTTTTATGTTTAGCGTTTTTCTTACGAAGTTCATGGACTTGAATGAATGAATTGGTAATGATATTGCAATACTTGGGATAACTTGGGGAATCATGCAATATTACCAAGTAAATGGAAAGTTATCACGCAATTTTTCTGAGTAAATGGATGATCAGCATGCAATAGATTTTAATAAAGTGCAACGTTTTTCTAAAAGTAAATATTAAAATGCAACATCTTTTATTTATTTCTTTTCTAGTGCGTTTTAATAGCATAGCAAATAGAATTTACTTTTAATAAAATATTAAAAAATTATCTGGGAATATGCATAAATATATTAAGAATTGTAACTATATAATATTAGCGGGTAAATTTAATACCAACAATATTTGAGCAGAAAGAATATTAAACGTTTACATATTTTTTTAATTAAAATATTCATTTATATATATATATATATATCATTTGTAATGAAATATGGCTTTATAAATAAGAATAAAATAGCAGTTTTTATTAAATGGACATGAGCTGACCGTAAACAATTTAATCATAGAAATGGACAAATTTATTATAATTTTTAATTAGAAATAAAACAAAATTAATCTGGAAACAAAATGTAGTAAATAATCTTATAAAATATAATAACAATTTAGACATACAATGCACAGTCACGTTTTGTTTAAGATGATGTGAATCCAAGTATTTACGGCTATATCAATCTTATTACAATTCATATATCTATAATAGTAATCCCTTAGATTCGTGTCTGTTTCAATGCCATATTTATTTCAAAACCATGTCACAAAATAAAAAAAACAAGCAGATAAACGCAACGATTTTGTTAATATAAAGGACTTATATAACTTTAGAAATATGGAATTGCATACAAAATTTTGGCATTATATAAAAGAAATTTTGCACCAATGGCATAGTAAAGTTATAGCTAATTTTGTTTGGTGGTTATAGGAAAATTAAAAACTCTAATAAAGAAAATATTATATCTTCTGCAAAAAGAAAACTTTAAAATTGTAATAAAACTTTAAAAATATTTATAAAACGATGGATTAAGGAAATAATTATATTCCATATCTGACAGCCTTTCGTTGGCATCACATTAATATTTTTGCACATGAGTTGTAAAAGTAGGGTTAAATATAAGCTGTTTAATAAGAGGGATTTTAAAAGTAATTGTCTTTAGCACATATTTACCCAATTTAATAAAATCTGATTAATTCTATTGTTATAAATATGATAAAAATAATAAGCTTAACAATATAAATGTTATATATACTTTTTGGTAAGAATAAGAAGTTGACTATTAAAATGCACTACATTTGACTATTGTAAATCTGTTTTGTTGACAATTGCTAACTTGGTGACTTGGTCATACATTTATGATTAGTTTCATATATAAGTTTATCAATATGTTGTTGTTGTTGTTTCTTATCCCACTTGGCTGGCCAAGCCCACGAGCCCATATGGACTCATGATTGAAGGGGAAGGAAGCAGCTTCTGTTGTGATGGAGCACCCCGTAGGTAGAAGCCTGACTTTTGCTCCGTGACGCTCTTACAGTCATAGAAGACCGGGACCTACGGCTTAAAGTGGATTCCGAACCACTACAAACATCCATGGCACCGCCGGGATTCGAACCCGAAACCTGTGACACCGAGCGCCAGAGCGCTAGACACTCGGCCATTCTGGTCCCAAATTTGCCAACGGCACGCAGTGTTCCCAGGTGGTCACCCACCCAAGTACTGACCGCGCCCAATGATGCTTAAACTTCGGTGATCTAACGAGAACCGGTATATTAGTTTATCAATATACCAAGCATATAATTAATAATGTTTGATTGTTGTTTATATCATAATCTTCCTTTTTCTTAATTTTTTTATGTTTACCTATTTTCTGCGTTTACTACAGTTGTTGTATAAGTTGTATAATAAGTCTACAGTTTTTGTAGTGCCCGAGGAGAATGTGCATGTTTTAAATAAAAGACTCAAGTTGATTATATTAATTCCTTGATGGATTATTCTGAGTATACATGTATCTCATAATTCTCTTTTAGGAACATTTCGAGTTAAACTCATGTGAAAATTAACTTTTGATTCTGGACTTAAAAGAATACTTTGGGCTAACTTGTATTAATCTAAAGCAAAAACGAATTCACTCGAGATATCATAGGTCTATTAACAGTCACTCTATCGCGATTTCATGTTGTACGGATCTTTGATTCAAATGTCCTTCAGTGCCTAAAAGATTGGAGAGGAATTGCATGTTGCTTATTTATTGCTGTTTAATGTTTGTATTCCCTTTTCGTTATTTTTTCATAATTCATGAAAGTAAAGACATTTTTAGTAATAAAAACATCCAGTATCGTAAAGCAATCTGAGAAGTCTGGTGATGAATCAGAGATCCAAGAATCTAATTAGGAAGACTAAATTTAAACTGGAATTTCTATAATGAAAAGTAAATTGGATTGAAAATAAAACCTGATCCATTACGGGGTAATGAAATTTTCTTTTGTGTAATAAGAGTTTATCACGAAAGTTCATTAAGATACCAAATTTTTTTCCTGTGTAACTAGAAAGTTATAAAATCTACAATAATTTATTGAACACACAGTTTATCTTATGGTTGTGACAGGATTTTGTCTTACAATAATAAATTTTCTTGCTAATGTATGGATCCTAACATATTTTATTTTATATAAGATAAACGATTAAAAGAGTTATTGTTATACTATTTTTGCAGTTATCGATGCCAGCGGTAAAATAATGAACGGAATCCTTGTTGGTTCCATGTCTGATTTCGGAGCCTATGACGAATGCGTGGATACCGTGGCAACCAGTGACAGTAGGAGAGACAAAGGGAAAGAAATGTTCAGAGGACAGTACTGTACCGTCAACTTGAAACCGCCCTTGCCACCTAAAGCGAATTTTTACAAGCTAGATGAAGTTTTGCCTGAATTGAAGAACTTTTCCCTAGGTGGAACGGTAAGCATAATATTTTGTTGATCTTCATAAAATATTACCAATGCATATGCAAGAAATGTATATTGTAAATATCATATGTACAGTGTGATCCCTTAAATCTATGCACATATGAATTTATCAATAATTTTTGAATAAATGAAAGTACATACTTGTAATTACAGTGGCGCATAGGACAATTATCGTTTTGCAAATGGAATCATAGTAAAGGCACTTAAGTCATTTTTTTTCAATTCCTTCTATTAGCTCACATTCTCCCTATATATATCTTGTTCAAATTTTCAATCGTTCATAAAATACTTTTTATTCATCCACTCAAGTTCAAATACATTTTTTTAAACTTGTAGTGGATGGCACTTGATGTTAATACAGTTTTTTCAAATATTAATTCGTTCATTAAATTTAATTAATTCATTTTAGTTGTTTTAGATTTAAGTCGCATTTATCTACCAATAGATGGCGTCAGATAAACTTAAAAAAAATGAATGAAAATTATTTATAAAGGATTTTCCGCATTATAGAGAAAAAAAAGTAGGAATTGACTTTAAAATTTTGTTTTTTATATTACTTGTTTTATAAACTAAAACGGCGATGTACTTTGGCATCAATGTCAATTGATGAATTGTGTCATCAATTGAACATTAGACATTGATGTCAATTGGCATCAATGTCAATCGTCAATTGTCTCATCAATGTCAATTGATAGGAACTGATACCTCTTGTTAGTATCAGTTCCTATCAATTTGTACAGAATTTTTATATTGTATACATAACTTTTCAGTTTCTCAAATATACCCGGATAATCTTCGAGATTTTCTGGCAGAGTTTGAGGTAGAGTTCTTTAATATTCTTTGTAATCCCTTTTACTACTGTATAATTATCATATCGATGCATATTGCTACAGCACCAATTTCTTCAATAAATTTCGATTCATCTTTGACTACTATATTTCTCGCTATGAATATGTTTTCAAATTTAATATACTCTACAGCATGACTAATTTTTGAAATTATATTTAACGACAAAACTCTTTTTCTCAAATGAAAACGACAAGATGTTACTGTTGATATTCACGCTAACAAAAATAAAACTAAAACTGCAGATGTGCATGTGGTTTCATCTGTCCAGTATGATATATGTTATATATGTTATGACTATATGTTAATTTGTTTCACAAATATGTGCTTTCATTTGTAAAAAAGTTATTAATAAATTCATGTAAATCTGAATTAGTATTTACTACAGTGAAAACATTTTAATTAATACAATAAAAGTACTAATAAAAAACTAATTAATTTAAATAATATTAACCATAAAATATATGGGTATTGTTTTGAGGAGAGTGGGTCATCGATGTCCTGGAACACTTTCAATGTTTCTTATTGGTTCATTTTTAAAAAATTTCTATCACAAGCTTTTCTTATTGGTTTATTTAAATTACTTCCACGTACCTTTTTATTAAATTTCTTTCGCGGGTTTTTTTATAAAATCGTTAGAAATTATATAGTTCATTATTTAATAAATAATATTTATTGTTTATATTTCATTTGTTTATTATGTTTATATATTATTTTTACATATTATTTAATTATTTATTATCTGATATTTGATAGTTATTTTATTTATTTATTTTTTTGTAATTTCTTTCACGTGATTTTATAAAATCATTTAGAATTCGATAGTGTTTTTATTTTTTATTTAATCTGCTTTCTTTTTTTAGTTTGAACCATAACTGATAAACGTAATTTATCGCTTGAATATGATTTATTGATACTTTTTGTTTAAAATTGCTGCTATGCGTTTTGACCTACAATAAATTCTAAATTTTATGGGTAACCTGTATATCGGCTCATTGGATTAAATTTCTTTGATTTTTAATTTTTTCCATCAGTTCTTTTTTTTGTTTCAAAGACAAAATAAATAAATAAATAAATAATTCGTATTTAATGCGTAATCATACATTTTAGTTTTCACCTTCAAAAATCTCCATAAGCTGGTCTAAAGAAATTAGCCGTGCTACTTTTATCGTAATATATCGCTAAAATACAAAGAATACATTCTTTATCTAGAAATATAAAAAGTGAACTATTTTGTGTTTTATTTAATTATCCATAATTATTGATTAGAAAGCAAAATCACGTCCAATTGCTATAATTAGTGTAATTACAGTTTTATAAAAGTGAATGCTGTCTAAGTTAATGATATATTCATTTTACCACAAGGGATTAAATATCATGCAGTATTCTTTGAATTAAATCTGGGAAATACAAAGAGTTATTGACAAGCTAATGTTCTTTATTATTTCCATACTGATGTGAAAACGTGGTTTTAAAAAATACATGGAATTGTAGGACTTGTCAAACAAGTTCGTGAGACGGATACTTACGAAGTTTTGAACTAGCAATCAATTAAGTTGTCTTGATTTTTCAAGGTTCATTAACACATAAAAAAATGTGATTGTTAATAAATTAACTTACTAGGAAATGCTTTTCAATTGTTATAATATCTAAATATTTTTCTCGGTTTCAAAGAGTCTTTTTTGCACCTGTTATTTAATATGCGAGTCCCGTAATGCAGGTTGCATAATTTCAATTTTTGAATATAAATAGAGAGAATAAAAAAACATATATATATATTATAAATTTAATTCACAAATTTGGGACCTGAATGGCCGAGTGTCTAGCACTCTGGCGCTCGGTGCCACAGGTTTCGGGTTTGAATCCCAGTGGTGCCATGGATGTTTGTAGTGGTTCGGAATCCACTTTAAGCTGTAGGTCCCGGTCTCCTATGACTGTAAGAGCTTCACGGAGCCAAAGTCAGACTTCTACCTACGGGTGCTCCATCACAACAGAAGCTGCTTCCTTCCCCTTCAACCATGAGTACGTATGGGCTCGTGGGCTTGGCCAGCCAAGTGGGATAAGAAACAAAAAACAACATAAATTTAATTAGTTTATATAAATAGTACAAAAATATATGCATTCTAACTAATAAGCGTTGTTAATATTTCTAACATAAGTCGTGCTTTAAAAAAATTGTCTATAAGATTAATTTTGCTGTTAGATAAGAATTAATTTTATAATTTGAAGTTGTAAATTAATCAATTAATCAATATATTAATTCATTAATTAATCAATTAATTAATTTGTACAGAATGAGTTATAAATAAATAAATAAAATAATTTGTACTGAATGAATTATAAAATAAATAATTGATTAATTTGTAATGAATGAATTGTAAATTAATTAATTAATTTTGTATTTAATAAATTTTAAATTTTTATTAAAAGAACAAATTCAACTTGATTAATTTTCTTAACATAATTTTAAATATCATTTCATTAATGTTTAATGCTGATTTTATATCTAAATAACATGTTAATATTTTATTAAGGACAATCCTTAATTAGTGAATATTTTATATTTTATTTAAATGTTTAAATTACCTTAAAATCGGTAAGAACATTAAAATAAAAAAATAATCCCTTAATGGGTTATTCTTTTTTCAGATTCAGTTATTTTCCAGAACAAGTTTATTTTATTAAAATCGAAAACATGGAGTGTAAAAATTATGAAGTAATTTTTAACCTGTTTTACTTATTATTTGAGAACTTTAGTCCTCATCAGCAGACTTGTTTTCAAGATCCTTATGGGATCCATCGCTGCTATTATCACTAAAAATGCTTCTCTTTTAAAAAAATAATGGAATTTGAAAAAAAAATAATGTAAACGCAATGCAGCAATAAACAATAAAAGCAACACAGCTCATTTGGCCAGTCTTTTTGATACTGAATGACATCAAATGACTGCGATACAACATACAATCGCAATAGAATGGTTGCTGCCAATGAACTCGTGTTTGTCTTCGAGTAATACAAAGTAGCCCAAAATAATCAGTTTAGTCCTTAAAAACAACTATTCAATGAATTTTAAAAGGATAAATTAAATTGATAAAAAAAATAACAAATTATGTTTCTTACACATAGTTTAACAGACTATGTGTAAGTTAATGTGTGCTAAGTTAATAAGCTATGTGTTAAATTAACACCCAGTTAAGCAAGTATTGAGTTCCATATATATATTTATTAATATTAAATCTTTTAATATGAAGATTGTTTGTTAACTATACTAACCATTATTTGCAGGTCATAAACGAAGGTGCAAAATATGCCCACTTTTTCCACTTTTTATCAATGAGACTGGGAATATGCGTTCCATCAGGATGTACACTGAACGATATTAATCAAGTGGCTCAGATGGGTAAAGTGGAATTTGCTTATTTAAAAAAGTTTTACTCAAAAATTATAAATAACTTAAATAATCAAATATAAAAATAATTAAACATAATTAAATTTAATTATTATAATTATATATAATTATAGTAATTAAATATAAAAATTATAAAAAAATTAAAATATTGTTATTTATTTAAAAACTCATTTTTTTATCATTATTAGGCGTAAAAATTTATTCACAGATAAGGTTTATAATATGCATATAAAGCATATATGACATAAAAGATTAAAAGTTGAAGTTTTTATTTAAACGTCATTAACTTCCTCTAGCATTACATTTTTTTTAAGTAAAACATTACCTTGCAATCGATCTCGGTAGATTGTTGAATGGCAGATTGCTCGCTTGATTCCTATGATTCGTTAATAGGAAGTGACGTGACCTACATTTCAATATGAATTATGTAGTATGACCTTCTGGTTTAGAAAAGGAGTAACTCGGAAATCCTTTCTTTTAAATAATGATAGTTTAGAGGAAATATCTATGAATGGAATAATTTTTTTTTATAAATGTTTAAAATTAAATTTTTTATGTTTTTATTTCAATTTTGTAATAAAATTGTACAAGTGGACAGGAAAATTGCGTTAAATGATAATAGGGAATAATGGCAATAATAATAATAGGTAATAATAAAGATAATAATAGGTAATAACTATAATAGGTAATAGCAATAATAATAATAGGTAATAACTATAATACGTAATAGTAATAATAATAATAGGTAATAACTAACTAATTATTTTGCAAATCTTATTTATTATAGTACTGGAATTATCAAAACGTAGTTGATGTAAAATAAAGTAGTTTGGGTTGAACCAAGTTGTATCTGCAAATTATTTGACTGACATCAACAGTTTAAATAGTGGAAAACGGGATTTTAATAAAATTTTATTTTAGCTATGATTATTATACATGACTCAACAACATTTATAAATGATGTTTAATTAAATACCCATTAATTATAAATTTCATTATTAAAACATATTTAATTAACAGCCATTTGTCTTTATATATTCAAATTTGTTGGAAAAATAAACCAGGATAATCTTAACGAATGAGATAATTCATATAGCTTTGTCTTACTTAATTTTTGAATAATTATAACACGAACATTATAAATAATTTGATGGATTTTTTGATCGAATTTCAATAATTCACATAGATTAGTCTTACTTAATTTTTATATAATTAAAACATGAACATTGTAGATAATTTGGTGCATTTGTTTAAAGATTATTTTGATAAACTTATAATCTTAATATTTTTTTAGTGGGCAAATCCTTGTCTCTTAATGTCGAAGCATCAAGATGTGAGGTGAAGAAAGAAAACAACTATACTCCACTCATCATTATTGTAATGTGAGTTTTGAAGATAATAAATATATATTTTAATTAATAGTAATAATACACTTGGAATTATTTAAAATTTAAAGTTATGGTAGGAATTTACATGGTGTAATATGATAAATATAAAAAATAACTATAATACTAATAAAAGACCTAGAAGTTTTAGTTGAAGTTTAGACAAGTTTTTAGAAATAATTATCAATTGTATATGAATAAATAAACTTTTTTTTTCAGGTGCATTTACAGCTTTGCTGGTTTGCTACTAGTCATAGGATCATTTATTGATATTTATTCGTATTTTAAAGGCACCACATTCAAGAGTAAGTAAAACAATAAACATTTATTCATTACATTCGATATACTTTTCCCTATAGAAATTGTAGACATTGATTCGAGCATCATGGTTGCATGCGTTATATTGCTTTTGCTTGACTTCTATTTCAAGGAATCAGCAATATTCTGAAATGGGAAAACATATTCTCATAGAAAAGTGAATATAACATTTCTATTATATATGTGATATGACATCCGTATTTTCTTGCGATTTTATCAATGTTTTTCGATATCAGTATGGAAACGTTACCGACAAGACATTATTGGCTTCATTTTTTCTTTTGAAATGCTTGTTCTTACTGAACAAGCATTTCATTTGATATCTTCATGGGACTGCAATTTTAATTAACTGAACGAAATTAAATTTTCTCACAAAACAAAAAATTATAATGAATAAACAAAGCAAATGTTTGAAAAATGTAATTAAATTGATTTGTTCTTTGAGAAAAATGTTTTGATATAAATTTACAATTATAATTGGAGGAATAGTTTAGAAATATCATTGTTTAAACAATCTTAAACTACATATAAGATATATTTTTTATTAGATCCAATGTTCAAAAATAAAGTAATAATAAGGAATGCATTTTTTAGTATTTGTTTAATGCAATGCAATGTAATTTTATGTTTCGATTTGATTTAGGTACTGGAGTTCGTGTATTGCTTGCGTTTTCTATTATGTCAAATTTCAAAAAGTTCACCAACACAGAGACGTCTTCAGAAACCTTGAGTTGTTTGAACGGCATCCGGTTTCTTTGCATGTCATGGATTGTTCTGGGTCACACTTATTTCATTGTTAATTTCCAAATGTTCCGTAAGTTCCGTTCTTCTACCTTTTGTATAGTAAACATGCATAATAATATGTAGTATAAGTTATATAAGCATAATTAAATATAGAGACAGATTGATACAATACATTTTAAATAACTGCTGTCACAATAAAAATAAAAATAAAAAATTCCCAATGTTATTACCTCAATATCTTTCTTGATTTCCAGTTCTAGTATCATATTTAGCGTATGAAAAATTTTTTGTATTTTCAATAAAAAGCCGAATATTAAATAATTAAAAGTTCATAAGAGTTATTAAGTATTATGTTGTCTGAGTTTTACAACTTGAAGATGAAAATTTTATTTCGAGAATGCTTGAGCTCTTTCAGTTAATCATGGTAATTAAGTTAAAAGATTCATAATTCACAAAGTAAAAAAAAATGTAGTGAAATTTTGAAAAATCTTCTTTTCATGTGACTAGAAGTCTATCATGTCCTGTATTATGTTAAATTAGAGCTGTTACTACATAATTTTGTTGTGTACAGTTTACATGAAAGTAACCTAAAAGTATTTTAATAGAAAAATAATATTCTATTTAGTTGGTTTGGAAAAAGTGAGAGCGTACGCCAAAGATTTTGCATTCCAAGCTGTCATTAATGCAACTGTTGCCGTGGACACATTTTTTTGCATTGGGTGAGTATTTAACAATTTGTAAATGCCAATTAAATTTTGCTAAATTTCAGTTGAAAATTAATATCCTATTTAAGATTTATTATCCCACTTCTAGCACTATAAGTTTTATCATTTACCACAGACTTGGAGACTGTCAATGCGAGATGCTGTGATCATTCTTCATCAAATCAACTCGTTTTTCAAGCCATTATTTTGAAAAACGGCGTGACTGCTGAGTGGATGCCATTATCGATAACCAAATATTCTCCCATTTGCAAGATATCAAGCACTCATTAATATCTTAAACAAGTATCAAACACTTACTACTGAACCACAAGTGCTAAATTTGGCAGATAAATGTTTATTATTTTATTTTCCATGGATTTCAATCATTTCAATTATCGAAACAAATATTGTAATTGGATTAACTAAATTACAGCGCTTATTTGTTAGTTTAATAATGAAGCGATGATTGTATTTATAAGAAAATCCTCGAGAATCAAAAACTATGGAATTAAATTAATATAAGTATACATATTTATTTAATCACACGTACATATTTCATTGTATTGAATTATTCAATGTTTTAAAGTCAAGTTTAAAGTAAAGTTTACATTTTTTATTTTTCAGGGGTTTGCTTGTTTGTTATTTAACCATCAAATTAGTAAAAGTTAATGGACATCCTTTCAACATTAAACTGTATATTTTTCACAGATTATGGAGGTATGTAAGAACGAAATTTAATCTTTCTTTTGTTTAGATGAAGTAACATAAATAGTACTTTGTAATTGAAATCTGAATTCAGTTTATCAATGCAGATGTGGTTTTGATATATTTTTTTTGTTGTTATTGTTACTGTTTATTCTAGTGGTTCTCAAATCAAAATTTTTTTCAGTACTATTAATTTACTTATTATTTAGAGGGAAAAAAATATAGATCAATTGATTGTGAATACTCTTTTATAGTTTCTGTGTTTATCATGAGAAAAATAATGCATGACATTTTTATTGACTTATATTTTAATATCCTTATTACGAGAATAATATTGTAATAAATTTAAGGAAGAATAATTTTATTTCTTTACATATCATAGAAAGTTTAAAGAAGGAACAATTTTGAATAATTGAAAATTATCTTAAGGAAATAAGAAATAATTAAGGAAATAAGATTTAAGAAAATAAGAAATAATAATAAAATTTATCATAAAGATAATATTTAACGAGTTTTAATTTCATTTTATTTTTTAGGATACTGCCTGTCTACGCTTTTGTCATACTATTTATGTTTCTAGCAGACTTGTTGGGATCTGGTCCCATATGGTATGACACCACGCACAAATATCTTCAAGCTTGCCATGACAACTGGTGGACGAACTTAATATTTATTAACAACTTCTACAACTCTGACAATATGGTATGGTCATTTTAAAATGTATGATTTTAAATTCAAAACATATAGGTCGATCCAAAAAATAATATTTATTATGAAAAATAGCAATTTATGTCATGTAATTTGTTTTAAGGCATTCGTTATTTATTTTAAGGTATGCTATTAAAATTCATTAATTACATACATCATTAAAATTAAAACAATTTATATTAAATAATTTTTTTTTTACAAAATTTATTGAACCAAGACCGTGAACCAAGATCTTGTATACTGTATGCATCTAACAATAGTTGGAGGGTGTGTCTTATGAGATGGGTCTCACACGATCCCCCATCTAGCCTTACTGAAAGAATTTTCCTGCCTACTAATTTACTTGACTACTCCAGTATAGTTACTGAATCTTTTATTTCGACAGTTACAGTTAACGTTTCGAACTAACCTTATTCTGTTGCAATCTTGTTCCAAAAAAAAACAGCAAGCTATCCACAACTCCTCAAGTTTCAATGTTAAATGACATAAACTTTAATGTTAAATAACATTTACCAAAAAATTAGATTAAAAATTAAAATTAGAGATGATTATACACCGCCCAACACCTTGAAGACTTGGTCGTATAATGCAAATTTTAGAGAATACGCAATTGAACAAGTTATGCAATGATCTAAAATATATGTTGGTCCCGTGGTCATAGATAGGGTAGAAGGGGAAAAATGATGCTTGAATTAATAGTCGCTACACAATTTCGAGAAGTTATACGTTTCAGAGGTTTAGTTTGGTTTATAGATCTACGGTCATTTTGTGCACACTTTAGGATAATTAGACCGGGTCTTACAGGTTAACGCGGATTCCGAACCAAGCAAACATCCATGTCACCTCCAGGAGAAGTGACATCCAGCGAGAAGTGATGCTACTTTCTATTGACCATCCTCTCATATTTCATTGCTGTGTAAAATTATCTTGTAAATAACATCACTTATTTATATATGTATGTTAGAGCCCTGATGGCCGAATAGCTAGCGCTCTGGCGCTAGGTGCCATGGATGTTTTTAGTGGTTCGGAATCCACTTTAAGCCGTAGGTCCCGGTTTCATATAACTGTAGAGCGTCACAGAGCCCAATCAGACTTCCTCTTACCCACAGCATTCCCTAACTGTAAAGTGCCAACTCAGTTCTAGGCACAGTTATGTGGTGTAGTAGTAGTACATTTGTAAGTCTGTATGCCAATTTTCATCACATTCAACCTACTCTTTTATGGAGTTGCATTTTTTATGCCAGGCAATGTATTTTGTTCCAATCATCACAATTTGAAATCAAGCTTAAGTGCTTTAAATAAATGTTGTTTAGCTATTTCTTATGCATGTTATACATTTTAGATTATAACTGGCACATATTCTTGCAATTTACTCTATTCAGTGCGTAGAAAGCAAATGAGTAAATTGAAAAAATTTTTCCACTTGATATTTTCTACATATTTAGTGTAAAAAAGAGAGATTGAATATTAATTTATAAATATAAGGCTAGAAACGGGTTTATTTGTGTCTAAACTATTTTTTTTGTAACTGTTTGAAATATTTATTTTATTAATTTAATCAAAAGTGTTTTAATGTAATTTTTTCTTTTTTCTTTCAGTGTATCCCACAAAGTTGGTACATCTCATCTGATATACAACTATACGTAACTGCTTTATTAATCTTAATACCAATGATAAGGTAAAATAAAACTCTTTTTTTTAAATGATATCAAAATTAAAATTAAAAATAATACACGGTGAAAATAATCTTAACTTTTTTTTGTTATTAAAATACTGTGTTTTTTCTAAACTAACGATTAATCTTTTTCTTTGTTGTTATAATAATTATTTTGTAAAATAAGTTTTATGCTGAGCCATAAAGCAAATTTAAAGCAATAGTTTAATATACATACTTTTTTTCTCCTTGAAATTAATTTAAATAAATTTACATTGGGTTTAATTTTGATTGTATTATAAATGATTAAAAATATTCATGTGTATACAATAGCTATAGATGTAAGGATTGGACCTTTTCATTATTATTCATTTTAACGTATTTGAGATGATAATTAAATTTGGAAAATACCGATTTAGGTTTGGTTTGGTTTGCCGCTCTACGATTATTTTTTGCATACTTTAGGCTAATTAGGGACCTACAGTTTAACATAGATTCCGAACCACTAGCAAACCTTCGTGCCATCGCCAGAACTAGAACCTGAAGCCTGTGGTACCAAGACCAGAGTTGAAAATACTGGGGAAAATATTATTAGGTTGGTGCATAATTATCAGGCGTTTCTTTGACTTGCTATATTTTAATAAAAATTTACAATATTTTATAAATTTATGAATGAAAATATCTTTCTAATTTTAGATTATAAAAATGCTTTTCGATTAACATAATCGCACTCATTTTTGGGTTGGGTTCCACCAATAACAAATCCCATTTAAGATGATTTTTAAATGAATGATTCCGCTTCTGTCCCAACAAACACACCATAATGCCTTCTTACAGTGCACGTCCTTCTTTATTCCTTTTGGTGAAACTCATAACGAAACGCAGATCTTCTTTCTTTTGAAGTTTTTGAAGAGAAGCCGTGATTCCTCCCCAGTGACAAGATCTTTCAGAAACAGACCCCTCCCGTTTCGATGAAGCAAATCGGGGAAAATTTGGACACATTCAACACAGCGTTGTCACTGAGTTCGTGGGGAATCCATCCAGCCTATTTCCATACCTTTCCAAGCTTTTTGATATGCCGAACGATAGATGAATGGCCCATATTGAAGTTGTCGGCCAGCTTTAGATTTGTTAAGCTTTAGTCCCTTTCCACGGCTGCCAAAAGTGCCTGGTCGTCGAAATTCGATAGTCGACCTCTTCCTGGCTTATGTTCCAAGCTAGGGTCACCAGATTTGAAACAGGCAAACCGTTCCCTGCATCGACGTTAGATGATTGTGCCCTCATCGAAAAGTTCGTTGAGATCGCGAAAAGACTGCATCCTTTCTCAAAGTGGTACAGCATAATACGACGAATATGAGTATGATTATCGACACTCATTTTTAAAACCTAAAAGTAGAAAGATATTTTCCATCATAAATTTATAAAAATTGTAAATTTTTATTAAAATATAGCATGTCAAAGAAACGCCTGATAATTATGCACCAACCCAATATATTTAATTTTTTTAACCTCCTTAGACACTCAAGTTCTCTTTTGTTATTCAGTTATTCAAATATGCAAATGTTACCAAGTTACATTTAAGCCTGTTCTAATTATTACATGTTTCCCCTTTAGATGGCCAAAAATTGGCATATCATTAGGCGTTCTGGGAATTATTGCTTCTATTGTATATTCGGGAATTGGAACTTATGTGAATGAATATCCACCTACAATGCTGTTTGCTCATCCAGATCCCGAGTAAGTTGTACAGATTTTACCTCAATAAATTTTAAACATCCCTAGAAATATAATTTTATATTATTTTATGAATTTTTATCTTATTACATTATTTTTTTTTTGTATTAAATTAGGCAAAGAATAGGCTACTGGGCCCATTTCTACTTCAGACCGTTTGTTCATGCTGGCCCTTACTGCATTGGATTGCTTGCTGGCTATCTCTTAGCCACCAAGCCTAACCTTAAAATACCAAAGGTAAACAATTTCTTAATTATATAATCATATTTAATATTCATTAGAGTAACATATTCCTGAAAAATTTTAATATTAATTAATTAATTTCTGGAAAATCTTAATATTTTTAATACTTTTGGTATACATAATCTTTTTCGTATAACTTTCTTTAAATAATGCTGTGTAAAAGAACATTCAATAAATTCAACATAGTTTATCTTAATTAAATATTTTTTTTTAGTTGTAGCTGTAAAGTTTTATAAATATAATGTCATGTCATGGTTAAAAAAAAATAAAAATCATGTAATAAAACTTAAAATGTAAGACTTTTATTCAAAGAATAATTTTTTTATATTCAGCAACATTTCATCAAATATTAATTAAGAAAGCAATAATGCATTATGTATTATATATCTTTTTATATTCCGTATTTTATGGATTTATTGCCAGTGATTGACATTGTACATTGTCTTGTACATTCATGAATTTTGAAAAATAGTTGTTATCAATGACCTCTAATCACAATTAGCATTAATTTGAAAATTAAAATAAAGGGAATCTTTGTTAATGAAAGATTATCAAATTATCTTCACATGAATACACCCAAAAATATATAATAGTATTAGATAAATCTATAATTATCAATTTGAATTTATAGATAGCTCAATATAACTGAATAATTGCTTCATATCTAGAGAAACAGGTGCAATGATTTGCTACTTATATGATGTAACATGCAAACTACTTGCATCAATAATAATTTAACCGTTAAATATCGATGTCGTTCATTATCGTGTTCAATAACAAAAAAGCATCTATACAATAACTATTATATTAAAAATATTTTAATTGCAATGAACAAACTGTGCAATTCTTTTTTTTTAAATTACATGAAATAGTTCTGAGGCAATTTAAATAAAAATAAGAAATTATGCAAATTAATTTCAATCAAGATGTTACCTAGGGATATATTGGAACTCAATCCACACAAATTTGGTCACTTACCGTAGAAATAAAAAGAACATACAAACAAATCAAAATTATAAAGGGAAAAGACCAGGCATTCTTAACAAAAAAGGACAAAAGACTTAAAAACAGTTAGATAAGTTAAATGTTCTGAGGATAAAATTTTAAAAAGCTAGAAGCACCCTTTTAAAAGTCCATATAATCAAGACATGTTTTCTCTGGCCCTCCAATATACAAATCATTCATATATCGGAGTTCACAATCCCTATTTTGGCCAAGCCAGTCGTGTGCGAGTGTCGTGTCACCAGTAGTTCATAATATAAAATTGGTAGCAACCTCTTTGCGAGTTTTTCTACTAAATTTTGTCCAGTTATCTTCGATTGTCTCTCAGACTTTGGTGTTAGATACTAATTCACTAATACGCGATGACTTAGATTTGTTCCGGAGTTCCTTCCTTTGTTCCAAGTTCTAAAAGAATCAAGAGGGATAGGGCACTATCCAGTATAGGGATGGTCAACTCGCGGCCCATGAGATTTATCACACTTTTACAAAATATAGTTATTTTATAATGTTCAAAGTGCTGATAAGCTATCTTAATATCATCTTATTATGATGATGGAATCCTGGTTCAAATCTTTATTCAGTACACAGTTTTTAGGATTCAATTCATTCGTGTCTTAATAAATGAAATTTCTGTCCTCAGGTTGTGCAAGTTATAGGTTGGAGTGTGGCTTTCATTTGCAACTTCTCTGTGTTGTACGGAGTTGTAGAATGGAACAGGGGCTCTGATCCAACTTTATTGGGTGGACTGTTGTATGCCAGTCTTAGCAGACCAGCTTGGGCATTTGGAATTGCCTGGATGATCGTGTGTTGTGCAACTGGACATGGAGGTAACAATATTTTATTGGATATTAGTAGATATGTTCCAGCATTGCTTAACTTCAAGGAAATTATATATATTTTTATTTGGATCAATTTATTAAAAACATCTCAGCTAAAACTTAACACTTACTTAAAGAAAACTTTTAACGAAAACATGAAGTTTGGTGGTATTTTATTAACATCAGCACTAAACAGCGTCAAGTCACCAGACTGCGCCAGCCAAGAAGTATTAAACAATTAAAAACATAATATTTCATTGTAATTAAAGAAAATTTTAATTCATGAGGAATTTTAATTCATTTCATTTAATTAAAGAAAAAAGACTAATAAAAATTATTTCAGGCTTTCTTGCTGCGGATCAGATAAATAATAATAATCCAGAGAAAAAAAAAAATTGAATTTCTACAGCTTATTATATGCTGGACATACCCATATCCAATTTTATATATAAGAATTAAAATGCAGTTTATATTGGATATACTTTTATTTAATGAGTTCAAAATATTTTGTTTGTAATTAAATAGTTTATAATCCTGTTAACTAGAGTATTAATGCATTACATTATAAATCTATCATGCTGGACACCAATATGTAAAAAAAATAATAGTTAATTTTAAGAATTAATGGATTAATTTTAAGGTTATTTTACTGTTTAATTTTTTAAAATTCTCATAAATTGTATGGATGTGCTTAATGCATGAAAAATGTTTTTTTTACCAATAGTCCATATACTTTAAAATATAAAGTTGTTTGAATAAACCCCATAAATTAATTGACATATTTGATTTAAATGTTGAATTTTCAAAACCAAATTTATATCTGGCAGATAAATTTTATTTTATATTATTACTAGGAAACTGTTTCAGATAAATATAATAACTATTTTTTAAGTCATTTATATAAATGGACTTATTACAGTTATGATATGGACTTACTATAAATAATTTTTTTAACAAATCTTTTTGACATTTTTTTATTTGAATCTTCCTTACAGTTACAGTTTAAATTTCTGTTCGTCGTTGATTAACCATATAAAATACTTTGAGCCGAAATTTTTGTGTGCTAACATTATAAAGGATATGTTTTCTGGAAATATATTACGCTTGAGATAACTTAAGTTTTTAAAGATAGATAAACACTCATTGAATTTTTATAAAAGATTTTTAAAATATATGAATTAGAAAAAAAATAATGATTATTTCTTCAAGCTTTTGTTTTTAAATTAAACACTCAAAAAGATACTATAAAAATATCAACTTCGTAGAAAATTAAAAATCATGATATAAAATTATAAATTAAATATCATCATTAGTATATCTTTCACATTGAAATGTAAGAAAGGATTCACTTTTTTAATGCAAAAAAGTTCTCTGTTTCTCTGTTATTGTATTATAATAAACAAACATTGCTAATGCAGTTATTTATTAGTAATTTATTTTATTTCCCAGGAGTTATTAATTACATGCTGTCGTTGAAAGCTTTCATTCCTTTGGGAAGGCTCACATTCATTGTTTATCTCATTCACCCAGTAGTGCAAATAGCCGCTGTTGGAAATATTCGCACTCAATTACAGCCAGACCACTTCTTGGCGGTAAGAGTTTACACTGTTTTTAGTTGTGAATATAAATTACTATAGATATAAACTATGAATAATTTGCTGCAAATATAAAAATTATCGATGCAAACTTTTATTATTAATATCAATTCTTGTGATTGTTATTACATTATGTAGTGTTGTGAGTAATAACTAAGTGGGTGGGGTTGGGTTGAGACTTCAGACACAGCTTTGAGAACTCGCAGCTTTATTTACACAAGCACAAATACTACACACAATTAACTACGGACAATATTTAACACATTTAAAAGCATATTGTAGTCGATGTCGGTTTCTCTGTGTGTGCAGCTGGATCTGGGTGTGGTCAAGTCGAGTCCGAGAACACACAGATTTATTTTTACAAGAGCACAAGCACGAACACGACATACTACAATAATTAATATACAACAGGTAACACATTTAAAGACATATATTTATATTTAAGTGGAAAGATTCCACTTCTAGGCTAAGAATAAAGTTACTCAGGTATACGCTGGATAGCGAAATATACTTCCCCTCTGGGTAAGAATCTGTATGCTAATGAATACACAGGATGGTGCTAACTATATCTTCTTTTGGGGTGAGAGACTATATACTAAAGTGTCTGACGTAGCAGCTAATTACACAGTTATGGTAGGATTCCACTTCTAGCTCTCGGGATGAGAGTTCATATGTAACGGCAGTACCTGTTTTGCCGTATGTCCTTTCGGGCTTCAGACACAGCGGAGCGAGAGTCTTGATGCCTACTGACGATTTCTTCTGTACGACGCAAGGGTCGCTCTTGCAGTGCGTAGGAGGAAACATGGTTGCATAGGTGGAACCGCAGTTATAACATAATTATGAATTCGTGGAAGAATTCTACTTCTAATCTGAAAATAAAAATACTCAGGCACGATAAATATACTTCCTCTCCGATTGAGAGTCTGTAGACCAACAAATAAGCAGGGTTGCATTGAAAATATTTTCTCTCTTGGCGAGAAATTAGAAATTAAACGTTTCTCAGAGGCAACGCTGGTTGCACTGTACTTCCTTTCGGGTGAGTTCTCAAGGCCTACTGGCCATTTTTTCTGAACGCCATAGGAATTCTTGCAGAGTGTAGGAAAAAGCACGATTACAATTTTGATATTTGATGTTTGAAATCTATTATTATCTACAAAATGTATTACCTAGTATTTTTCGATGTATTAAAAAAAATGTCATAAAAAAATTTAGAAATAGTTATAAAATAAAAATAGAAATATCATATATTATTGAAATAAATTCTGGAGATCTATTATTAGATACTTAACTTAAATCTTAAAAAAACTAAAATTAATTAATTAAATTTAATTAATGAATTAATATTTGAAAAAACTGTATTAACATAAAGTGTCATCCACTTCAAGTTTAAAAAAAATGCATTTGAACTTGAGTGGATGAATAAAAATTATTTTATTAACGATTAAAAATTTGAACAAGATATATATAGGGAGAGTGTGAACTAATAGTAGGAATTGAAAATATGAATTCCTACAAGTTACAATTTTTAAATTATGTTGGAACATATGCGCATATATGTATCCTTCATATATATATATGTATATATATGTATATGTATTTTTATTACAAGTACATAATTGAATCCTCCATTTTTTTACTATGTAGGTTTGGATTTATTTTGGACACATGTGCGTCACATACGGCATAGCATTTGCCGGAACTTTGTTGATAGAATCTCCTCTCATGTCTTTAGAGAAGATTATGTTCAAAAGGGACGAGAAAAAGAACGAAGATCCTTCTTTCAAGAAAAGTAGCAGCATTTTGAAAGGAACTCTTAAAGCAGAGAAGGGTGGAGATATTGCTGTCATAGTTCACAATGATTCCAAAGAGTCTTTGGGTATTGATAATAAAGCTATGATGGCTGATAATTCTTCTGAGGAATCTTTAAGTATAGACAACAAAGCAGTCATTTATAGATTGTGAACAATGTTTTTTAGTGAACTTTTATTATTTTAAAACCAAGGTACCATTTATGATAGCAAATGCATAATTTAAAACTTTCTGATGTCTATGTTCTTAGGTGGACTTCAATTAAGATAAATACATCTGTGTTTTAAAAACTATAGTGAAATATATGAAATATAAAAAAGTTCTTCACTTTTAACATTTATGGCATTCATTTATTAATAATATCACTTATTCACTTTTTCCTTATTTTTCATTAGATTTGAAAAAAAATTATTTCAAAATAAAAAATACTGATACTTAATAACTGAAAGGTTTTAAAATATTTATCACATACGCAATACAGATTTATTCAAAATGTTCATCTGTATGATAAGAACGAATATTGAACTTATATTTCATTTTCATATCAACAATGATTATATCATGTCATTTCAATTTAAATATTTAAAAAAAATTTTTTACACAAATTATGTATTGGATCTAAATAAATTGTAAATATTTATATTTTAAAGTAGATAACGCAATTGAATCATATGTAGCAAATCTTTATTTCCAGTTTACAATGAATTACAGAATACACTGCATATGAATATAAACATTAAAAAAAAAAAACCCTTTCATTTATGAAAAGCATACATTTCTATCTTGCATTAAATTATCAATAAGTTTTTAAAAATTAATAGAAAAAACAAAATAATAAAAAATAAGTATAATTATTTAAGAATAAACTTGTATAGCACATGTTTATCTCATACCAGTTGTACTACTATTATTTATTTGTAACATTAATGTGTATTATTACATCATTGTTTATAACTGATAAAATATATTAATCTACAATTTCTCACATCATATTGATATAATATTATTTTCATAAGCTTAGTTATTAGTATTTTTGTAGTGTTTATGTATTTTTTGTTTTAATTGTATTGTGATTTTAAAAACTGAAATAACAGCTGAGCTGTACTGATTTTCTGTTTAAATATTTTTAACTTGTTATAATAAAATTATTGATTTTTGTAAGATTGCCATTTACTTTTTTTAGACACTAGTTCCTTGATTTTATTACTGTATTTTTTTAAGAATTCCTTATTATCACTTGAATGTTACTCAAGTGATAATCGAGAAAGTTTCTAGGTGTCCTTCCAGCAATCGAAATGTTATTAAATGAGTAGTTTACTGAAATTGTTTATTAAAAAGAAAAAAAAAATATTTATAATATTTTATAAATTTTAATAAGTCTTCCAAATGCAATATCTTAACAGTGTCATAAATATTATTTTAGATAATTATAAAATTGAATTTCTAATAATCTTTTATTAATGATTAACGTTTTTAAGTTTTTCTCTTTAGTATTTATTTTCGTCTTTTTATTGATGAGAATATAATATTTTAGTGAATAGTATTATGCAAAATTAATTTTTTAATGAGGCTAAAATTCATTTTAAAAATAATGGTTGCTTTGAATTTGAATTATTAGAAATACTAATAAACAATTTTGAAAATGATACATTGATATACACTACAGAATTTTATTATCCCACATAGAGAGAAGAATTATTTAGTTTTTTTTTTACGCATCATCGTGTAGCTCTATTTATTTAATTTTTTTACAAATTAAAAAAAAAAAATTTTAAAGAAAATGTAGAAATAAAACTATCCAGTTACAGCACTCTTTTATAAATATTTTAAAGTCTGCATAAAATAATTAATTTAAATCTATTAATGAATTTAAAAAAAATTAAATTGTAAAGTAGTTCAAGATTTACACATAGAACATGCTGTATGATAAGGGGATGATACAAGTCGCTAATAGACAGCTGCTCAGCAAACAGGTCAAGTTTTAATTAAAAACCTTTGCGATGAACCCAGATGTCATCAAATAGATTTTTTCTTTGTAACTTGGCATTTAAGTCCTTCATATGACAAAGTAAGAAAGAAACAAAAAAACCATGCTGTTTCTTCCAACATTTAACACTGTTTCTCATGGAAGAATGACACAATGTCGCCTTTTAGACCTCCAAACTCGCTCAACATCGTACACTAAGCCACCTTACTTTCGTGTAATACAGCACATCACATTTTATGGACTGAAGAAAATCTTAAATTATCTGTGTGTAATTCACACACAACAGTAAAAACGATCGAAGAACGAACGATCGAAGATCGAACAGTAAAAACAAGCCTCACGATTATTTCGGAATGGGTTTCATATTCAGTTCAAATTTATACAGGGCATCTTGATGTATAAATGATTTTAGAATAACAACATTGTTCCTGGGATAGTTTTTACTAAAGAGTTTTAGAAATCCAGGTTATTTTACTGTCCTATTTAGTGCTCCATAGGTCGTAATATTATACATGATTGTTATTGTTACTTTCAAGGTTGAAGAAAGGTTCCAGACATTCCTGAAAACTATCACATACTGTTGTAGTTTCCTTAACGTTCCCATGGATGCCTCGGTGTTTTCAAAGTTATCTACAATACTTCGCATAAATAATACTAATTGAGCATTATCATTTACATCAGTTCTTTCGTCTGTAGATATGGAGAAGAATTTAAATTGGTTAATCTTTAATTCTAACTGTGACGTCAGATTTTTATTCATGACTTTATGAAATCTTCGCTTTTCGACATAAATTTGTCTCCAATTCCTTTTTCTTGTCTAGACATAAAACATCACAAACTTTGAGCATGCATTGTTTAACAAATTTCACAACACTGAGAGTTTTACTACTTTTAACAATATTATATGCTACAATGTAATTTGCATGTGTAGTTGATTACTGGATATTGTTTACTTCCTTAAAATAATTTTGTCAAGCTGGTAATACATTGCAAAGGCGTTCTGCTTTTTCAATTCTTTCATATTCGGACATAGCTTTTTAATTGGAACTTTTATGCTTTGATGTGAAGTTACGAGAAATGTTATATTCTTTGAAGACTACTACAGCTTTATTGCAGATGAGACATACTGGTTTACCATTTACAACTGGAAAATTTATTTCCTGGTTTATTTATCTTTAAAAGCACGACATTCTGAATTAACTTTACGTTTTTTAGTAGAGTTGAAATGTTTTATGATTATGTACAATAACCCAATATCACCATTCTTTACAAGGACGCTATCTGTCCATTTAACGTAATATTAGAACTCGTGCCTATAGACAAATATAGAAAGACTTTCATCTATTCACTAGGTGGTTATCCTTTTTCAACAAAATTTGCTATTTGAACTAACTAAGGTACTGTGAAACTAAAATTTCCATGTTCATTAAGAAAAAAAAAAAGAACAAAGAAGAACACTACATTACTTTTTTAAAATTTTCATCACATTCAAATGAATAAATCTATTCCCAAAATTTTTATGTAATTTATGGTAATTCGAGTTTTTACAAAAATATAATAACAATTCCGTTTAATAAATCTTTTAAGTGAAAAACTACGGTGTTTAACATTCCTCGAATTCTTTGCATAGAGAAAAATCCATCGTGCTGCCATCTATTGAAATAAATACTAAATAAATATCAATTTCTTTAGCGTTATTAATTTATCTATCTATATATTAATAAAAATATATTATATATATAGTGATAAAATTTTTTTGCTTGCGTGCAAAAACTACGGAGTAGTTTTCCAATTAGTACGATATATTCTAAATTAATTTAAATAAATTTAAATGATTTTCCTCTATTTAATATTTATGAATTGCAGAAAAAATTTGATAACTATAATAATCTTGTATTTTACATACCTGGTTAATTTTTATCAGTCTTAGACAGTATTTCGTCACAACAAATATATAAATTATGATATTTTATTCATTTTTTATACTAAAATTATAAAATATTTCCTTTCTTTTTGTCTTTCCTTATATCTCTTTTGTATAAATTACATATAAGTATTACACATACTATATGTATTTAAAATAACAACATTTATATATTTTAAATACAATTACAAATAATGTAAAATGTAACTTCAGAGCTTTAATTTTTATATAAATTTATTCTGCTCGATAATGTATTGGAAATCACTTAACGTGAGTGTAAACTAATGTCTAGAATTTTGGGAAATCTTAGAAACATCGTTTAAAAATTTAAGTGGGAGTTTAAAATAAACAACTTATTTTTTCAATTTTTAATCCTTAAAAATTGTTATTTTGTTACTGAAATTTTATGAAAGATTAAATATTTTTAAAACTAATACCTGTATTTTAAAAAATTTAGTATTTTTCTATTATATAACAACATTATTTTAGCCAATATTTGATCAAAATATGAGAAGCCAAAACTTTTAATGGTTTGATGTAGCAGACCTAGCTAACTATTTGTGTATTAAAATTATTCATATAATCTAAAAAAATAAGAAATAGAAATTTTTTCTACATAATAAGAAAATCTTGTTGCTTTGTAATTTTAGTAATGTATGTATCTAAGGTAACCCCTCTTTTTTTAGGGGTATTTTTTCTTGGTTCAATTACTTTTGATCTTTCTGATTGAAACGTGATTGTCTTATTAATTACTGAAATCAATAGTTCAAAAATTTACATTTTATGTATTTCTGAACGATCAATAAATTACAAGCATTTATACAAGTACCATACTGAATTGTTTAAATGCTTGTAAACAGTTCAGTATAGTTATATAGCTACTGTAATTTTCTTTCAGACTTATACAGTAGCTATATGCCTAGTAAAAATACTTCGAAAATGTTTTGGTGCTGTTAGGCAAAACAATGTCTACATAATGCAATATAGCCATGAAATTTACAACAAATTCAATGGACCTGATATTTTAAAATGTTATAGAAGCCAGCCGTATTAGAAGGCTGGGACACATTTTCAAATATAACGACTCAAATCCAACTAAAAAGGTTACTGTTTCAACAATAGAAGACATCTGAAGAAGAGGAAGGCATTCCACTAGATGAGTTGATTCAGACGAAAGAGATCTAAAGGGTTTGGGAGTCAACAGATGGCGATCGATTGCCCCAGACAGAGTCAGATGGCGTATTACTTTAAACAGCATTTGGATAAATTCAGATAAAACAGCAACAGCAACAGCGAGCATACATCTCAAAGCACCTAGTCAAGTCAAGTCAAGCCAGAGTCAAATGAAGGGATCTTATGAAAAACTGCCTGTTTTAACAGGCTGCAGTGCTGACGAAGAAGAAGAAGAAGAAATGCTTAATGTTTAGCAAGAATAAGAAATGTTAAGAAATGCTTAATGTTGACATTTTTAATCTATCAATTTTATTTTCTATGTATCTGAAACAAAATGATTTTAAAATTGTATTTAATTAAATTGTATTTAATTATTGTATTAAATTGTATTTAATTTTAAAATTGTATTTAATTAAATCATATTTAATTATTGTATTTAATTATCGTATTAAATCGTATTTAATTATTGTATTAAATTGTATTTAATTTTGAAATTGTGTTTAATTAAATCATATTTAATTATTGTATTTAATTATCGTATTAAATCGTATTTAATTATTGTATTAAATTGTATTTAATTTTGAAATTGTGTTTAATTAAATCATATTTAATTATTGTATTTAATTATCGTATTAAATCGTATTTAATTATCGTATTAAATCGTATTCAATTAAATAATATTTAATTATTGTATTTAATTAATTTTTGTAATTAATTTATTAAAAATAACCCTATAATCCCCTTTATCCCACAAAATTCTCCCTTTAAGTCTGTTGGTAACACCCATTTGTAGAACACGAGGTCCTCCAATGTTCAATTAAAAAAACCTATTCTCTAAAATAAAATTACTCATAAATAACAATTTAATTTATTTTCTAATAATAGAGGAAATTTATAACGATTTTAAATTCCTAAATTTAGTTGTATATTGTATTTAATTAAATCGTATTCAACTATTGTATTAAATTGTATTTAATTTTAAAAGTGTATTTAAAATTAAATGCAATTTATTACAATAAATATAATTGTAATTGCAATTGTAATAATAACAATTGCAATTTTAATTTAATTTATTTACATTTTCAATTTTTAAATCGCATTGCTCCTTTTTTCCTTAATCATAAACAATAATTATAATTGTAAATTTAATTGTAATAAATAGAATTGCAGTTAAAAAAATATTATATTATATTTAATTAAATCGTATTTAATTATTGTATTAAATTGTATTTAATTTTAAAATTGTATTAATTTTTGTAATTAATTAATTAAAAATATCCCTATAATCTATTTTACCCCACAAAATCCTCCCTTTAAGTATGTTAGTAACACTTTTGTAGAACACGAGGTCCAATAATGTTCAATTAAAAAAAACTACTCTTTAAAATAATACTACCCGTAAATAACATTTATTTGATTTATTTTCTAATAATTGAGGAAATTTATAAATATTTTAAATTCATAAATTTATTTGTCTATTGTATTTAATTAAATCGTATTTCATTATTGTGTTAAATTTTATTTAATTTTAAAACTGCATTTAAAATTAAATACAATTTAATACGATAATTATAATTGTAATTTTAATTGTAATAATTATAATTGTAATTTTATTTGTAATAATTATAATTGTAACTTTAATTGTAATAAATATAATTGTAATTTTAATTGTAATAATTATAATTGTAATTAAAAAAAAATATTTTAAAATCGCATTTAATTAAATCGTTTTTAATTATTTTATCAAATTGTATTTAACTCTAACATTATGTATTTAATTAATTTTTACAATTAATTAATTAAAATACGAAAACCTCCCTTTAAGTCTGCTGGTAACACACTTTTGTAGAACACGAGATCCACTAGTGTTCAATAAAAAAAAATATCCTCTAAAATAAAATTACTCATAAATAGCATTTATTTAATTTATTTTATAATAACAAAGGAAATTTATAAAGATTTTAAATTCCTAAATTTATTTGTATACTATTTTTCAGGGAAACTGGATTATTTAGCAACTAGCAACAAAAAGAAATGCTATTTTTTTTCCTTAATCATAAACAACGCTTTTCTGTGGTCAATGGAGGCATTCAATTAATTCAAAATTGTATTTTTTAAATGCAATAAAATAAACATGAATATCTACACGTGTTCCATCTGAATTAAAAACATTATATTAAATTGATTTACTTTGTAGATAATTTATAGGGAAAAGCGTATTAAAATATGCACTAAACATATTATTAAATGAACTGTAGGAAATACGTTCAACTTCACTGATGAAGAACAAAAGAATTCTTATGCACAACTGTTAAGCAACTTGATGACACAATGTTATTTCTATCTTTTAATCGATATGTAGCAAACATGAAAAACACGTGATTTTGTAGGATTCCCAAAAGTTTTCTTAATTCAACCTTGAATTATTTATCTAAATTCTCAGACAGCACGGATTTTATCTCAGATTTTGATGGCTATGAGGAATTTTGTGATTGTTATGGAATTTTTAAAACATTTATTTACAAGAGAATGTAATATTATATGAAATTAATAAGCCCATAGAAAGTAAATTGTTTAAAGAATTGATGACGGATTCAAGTAACAATTTTATGGAAAAGGCATTTATTAATAATTCGACTGATCTAAAGGACAAATTCCATTCCAAAGCGATTTGAAGTTAACAACAAAAATCACGTATTTAATATTTCAAAAGAATCTTGCGATATCTTGCGAATAGGAATGCGGTATCTTGTGTCTGCTAATAATAAAAAGTCTACAGAAAACAAACATATTAAGAGCGTTTTCCCGATTATATACATACATAAATTGTATTTAACTAATATACAATTACTACTATCAATAGAATATATACATACTAAATATAGTAGAGTATATACTAAGTATCCCGCAATAATCATTATCCCACATTAACTAAAAAGTAAGAAAGCCTTGAGTGGTTTATATAAATTGGAGAACGTTAAGAAACACATGAAATAAAACAAAAGGGATTGGTTAAATAAACAAAATATTTTAATTTTATAATTTAGGCAAATGAATACATCATAAGATTAGTAATTACCTTATTCATAGTGAACATTTCTTCAAAAAATATTTTCATCGCCATACAACAAAATGTGATAGACAAGAGTCTATACTCTATGATAATAGTATACTTAAAAGCACTAATTCAATAAAAACACTAATTTATCCTATAACGTGATTTCAAATAAAAATGGGATTTTAAGTTATAATTTTAAGTAAAATTAACATTAGAATCAGGGCAGATTTGCTCACATGCAACTATAGAAATAATAACGCTAATGTAATACATGCAAACAATATAATAATAAAATTGGCGACAATAATATAACACAATTTTTCCACCAAACTACCAAAAGGATCATAAAACGAATTGCCCCTCACATGTTATATCGAACTAAAGACGGCATCAGAATGTGTAAGATTAAAGATTTCATCTACGATAGGTTTAGGCCTGCAGTAGTCAACAATGGTGGTGGGAGGGTGTGGGCAGCCCTTTTGGTGTTTCGGGCTCTGAGTCATCATCGCCTGGATAAAGCAAGACCTAATTCTTGTATTCTAGGATCTTAGAACAACTTTTAGCGCTCCTTCATTTTAGTTCTTGGTTCAATCCTAGGTTCGTTCCAGTATTGCCGATTTTCTTCAAGTTGCGTCATTTAGAAGATCTAATTCTCTAAAACTCAACTTCTGTTCTCTTGTCTTCTTGCTCCGGAGATCACGTTTAACTCTTTTATTATCATCACAGATCTTCTAACCTACTTCCATTATTGGCTGAATATTCATCGTAAAATCCGCGAGAGGTAATGCATCAGTTTGAAAGAGTGGCTTAATCAGTTTGAAAGAGTGGCTAGTCCTTTTGCAGGTTAGGTGTCCATTTCACCCGGCAAACGACACTTATTAAAACATATATGTACAGATGGCTCATCATTCAATATCCATCAAATCGATCAATTTCTTTTCAGCAAACTCTCGCCAGCAATAAAAAGGCTATCACATATATATTTACATGTCCTCCCCAGCCATCTTCATAGACTCTCTCTCCAGCTGACCACCCGCATTTTAAAGTTTCGAAAACACCGTCAAAAGAACTCATATATAAAATTAATAATTCTTAATTTTGGGATATTTCCCAGCCAAAAACGCCATGAATCAAAATCTAGAGAGCGTAATGAAAGTTTAGCTGAAAATTTCTCAACAATAATTTACTAGTATGACATCCAACCTTCCTCTGCTAGCTCAAATTTTTCTACATCGAGAAAAGATTAAATTTTCAATTATTTCAACAGGAAGCTAAGTGTTACATTAAGACAGAGTTCTTGTAAAAGGAAGACTGAAGTTCAGCTACATAATAGTATTTATCTTTTAAAAAAATTAGGGATAACATCATGGTTGCACAAAATTTATGAAATTCGCTACATTGGACTAGCGAAAGTTCAGAATGAAACTAAAACGATTCTTATGGGAAACTGCGCGTTACACCAGTTTTAATATAAGACAGTTCCAATATAGGAAGATTAGGAATTTGAGAAGTGAGTAAGCAATGGCTGTTATATTGTTACTTAAGAAGGATGAGTTAATTGAGAATGCGGAAGAGATGGGTTTAACTTTTTCAGATAATGCTAGAAAAATAGACTTAATTGAATCCAGAGATATCTATAAAAATATAATTGAGGTAGAGCGTAATCTTGATGATATTTTGGAAGGAAGGAGGAAAAAGAAACGAGAGAGTGAAATAAAATTAGAAAAAATAAATCTAGCCAAACTTGAAAGAGAGCTAGAACTTGAGAAAGCGAAAGGGGATTCCACTAACACATTCCAAATTTGCGATAACAAAGAACTGAGATGACTTGGAAAGTTTAATCAGGACTGTCAGAACAGACCATCAAAGGCAGAGTCTTTCAACCTTTTCTTTATTAGAAAAAGCAGTTAGGATTTAAAATGTCCCACAAAAATTAAAATTCTTATGAACTTACTGGGCGAAAGAGTAGGGAACTTAATTGCTGATGTTGAAGAACATATTAATAAGTTCGAGAAAATTAATTCAATTGTCTTGAAAAAGTTTCAACCAATCTCCTTTGAGTGTTTAAATCAATTCAAAACAGTCCGCAAGTTATCATAATAAAATTATGGGAAGTTTGCATCCAGAATGAGTGCAGTGTCTGAGTATTTATGTCAAGTGAGAGGGGTATCGAATTTAAGGAGCAATGGGAGTTAATTGTTTCCGATCATATTTTATCATTCCTTGAAAGAATTAATGAGCCACATCAGTATCAAACAAGATTTGACGATCTACGCTCATCTTGCGCACACTTTTAGGCTTAATAGACCGGGACCTACAGTTTAACGTGGATTCCGAACCACCAACAAACCTCCATACCAAGCATATTGTCAATAAAATCGGACAGAAATATGTACTTACAATTAATATGCAATACCAGCACCATACAATATCCCTTCTGTTCACTCATATTCTTCTGCTTCTTTGTATTTAGCTTTTTCCCCAGCTATTGTGGCCTCTTTGGAGTCACTGGTGCACTGACGATCGGCTGTATAGACTCGCCGAGCGTCACATTTTCGGCGAGTTGCTTCGCTTATGAACCGATTTTAATGCCCATTACATCCATGATTTTTAAGATAACTGAGAAGCCTTCATTGAATGTACAAGAAACACGATATGTTGCGACGTCGACGATTTTTTTGCCGACAAATTGATGCTTTGGCGCAAGTTGCCATACACAAGAATTGAAACTTTCATTATTGTTTTAAGTGTTACTGCCGGGACATTTTTCTAGCAGATCATCGGCAGTTAAATCCTCGTAAATCATCGTCCTTCAATATTTCTTGTGCTTCATCGTCTAGAGCAGGTGGATGCTCAAAGGTTTCCAAAGTACCTTCAGTTTCACTTTTACGTCATTTACACCAAGATTCAGGGCCTACCGGACAATATGAGTGCTGTGGTTTTTCATCCGTCGAGACCTTGTGATAAAATCCCGCCCATATTATATTTAGGGGAATAAAGAAGACACCAGTAGCTGCATTCCTTTTAACAATAAATCTATTCATCACGCCGCTCGGCCCTTTTACCTGTTTCTTCGCTGACCTGCTGCTAAATGGACTGTAGAACTTAAAATATCGTCAATATCATTACAAAAATTTAACAGTATATTCTTAAATGATTATACTTTCGAAGTATCGAAATTTTTTTTGAAAATTCTAGACCATCGTGTCACTTTAAGGCAGAAGTCAAATTGACAACATTAACGGGGTAATTAAACAGCGAACTGCAATGCATCAAATTATTATTTAATGGTTCTTTTTTATGTGAAGCAAATATGAAATCATTTAGCATTCAGTTCCAATTATAAACACAGTGGCCAGATAGCCAATTGCCTTGGACTCTTTCCACAGACTTCAGGCATAGATGTTTATTTGTGGTAGTGCATGGATTTGTTAGTTAAACTGTAGATCCCTGCCTAATTAGCCTAAAGTGTGCAAAAAAAGCAACCGTAAAGAGATTAGTGGTTCGGAATCCACGTTAAACTGTAGATCGCGGTCTAAGTAGCCTAAAGTGTGCAAAAAAGTAATCGCAGAGCGACAAACTAAATCAATTATAAACCACATAGGACAAAGAATTCTAAAATCAAAATAAACAAGGTAAAATTTATTTTTATTCAAGAAATGTGTCTTCTTGACGAAAATTTTAAATTTTATATAATGTACTACAAAATCATCGAAATTTATAAACAAAATATTTTAAATAAATATCGTAAATCAAATATCATAAAATAGAGTAAAAAATATCATAAATTGTTCCTCTTTTAAAAAATTTAATTTTTGTAAATACTATTAAAATGAAGTTATTATGTTATAAAAATCATACAATTCCTGTTCCTCTGATAAGAAATCACTGTCTCTGTTATTATTAGAATCATTGCTATTACTATTTTTAAGTTCCGGGAAATATACCATTTAAGAAATGTGCTATAAAATGGTAAAATAAAGGTATTTTAACTCATCATAATCATTTAGTAACTACAAACGAGCAAATTTAGGCAATAACGTTTTAAATTGATAAATTACAAGAAGTGTACTTTGTATTACATGAAGGAAAAATGGTGATTGCTGTAATTTAATAATGGGTCTCGCAGAAGAGGAAAAACAAATACAAAAGTGGAGCTACAAATTTAGCTACAAAATCGTGACTTGCGTATGCTTTTAAGTCTTGCATTTCCTAGTAGACACGTGTTTCTAAAAAATGTTGTTTAATTTACTATTATTCTTGAATGAAATAATAGTAAATTGTAGGAATAATCGTAAAATAATAGTAGTAAATTGAAGGAATAATAATAAAATGAATGAAAAGTAGTAAATTTTATTATTGGTTTTTTTAAATACATACCAATTTATTATTGTATCCATTGTTTTTATGTATTTTGCATCGACATAACTATTTTGTATCTATTTCCTATTATCCTCTATCCTAGTTTTACTAAACAAATGTAAAAGCAAAGCATCTTATCAAGAATACAATATCTATTGAAAATAATTGCATTGTAAGGAAGAAAAAACATACGATCACTTTCTTCCAGAATTTTCATAACCATCAATTTAATTTATTACTCATTTCTGGGCAACAAAGTTCTTAAAACATTGTTTTCCTTTGAATTAATCAACGGAATAAAGAGATTTATTTCCAAAACTCGTGCATTAAACCTTTAAAAAAATTTTAGGATTATGATAAAAATATTAATTATTGACTCGATATGCAGCGGTTTCTTAATAAAAACAATTAAATAAATAATATTCTTATAAAATGTATGCTGTCTTAATTTTTAGTGTTTAGAATAAGTGACAAAAATAATTAATCACTTATAAAATTATATTTCTAATTCTTTTGCTTTATTATTTAACTTTTAAATAAAATATATACACAAAATGTTTTGTTGTAGCTTTTATATATAAAATATATACACGTTTTTGAAAATATATGATATGGTACAAAAATTACAAAAGCTATTATTGGTTGCTTAGGTAAAATGTAATTAATTATTAATAAGTGAAAGTTTTGTTTATAGAAACTGTTCTAACTTCTCTTATACAAGATTTCTTAAAATCTCTCTGTAATTGTAAAACTACTATTGTAGTGTGCTGGTTGGGCAACCAGATTGTAACTGGGTTGAGATACTTGAAGCACAGGTTCGAGAACTCACAGTTTTATTTACACACGCAAAAATACCACACACGCATAAATAGAGGCATATAATATCTGTTAATATACCGACATAGAAATGGGGCCGTTGGTCTACGTATATTCGTAGGACGGCCAAATGAATTAACATTAATAAAAAGCAATTAAAATAAATACTAGGACAAACAACTAATTTACTTTTACCCTTTAATGAATACGAATAAATACTATTACAATAAAATTTAGGATTTTTAATATTTGGCGAATAAATAAAATAAAAAAAGTTTTATAGAGAATGTTTATAGAGAAATGTTTACAGAGAAGTATTCATAATATTTCGCACGCATACCTCAATCGAAAATATTCCTTTGAGTGTGTGGGCAGTGGGGTACCAGTAGCCTCATATCCTTTTTACCAAAAAAAAATGCTCACCGACCATTCCAAAGATGGACATAACTCTCCATTACAAATTATCCCTGGAGCCATTCTCGCAGCAAAAATTGTGCACCAGGCTCACGCACTATCGTAGATCGTTCGCTCTGCTTTCAACGGGTCTTCCTTTCTGCCCGCAAAAACTCCAAAAAAGGGCTGGATCCCACCAAACCGACCGGTTCTTTTGGACCTGACCGTGTGACCGGGATGGGTTATCTACCATTCCTGGATTCATACAAAAAATAAAGGAAATACCCCTTACCCTCACACAACAGGATAATTACCAGTTACAACAATATCTAACACACTTAAAGGCAAATAATTATAGATTCGTGGAAGAGGCTCCATTTCTAAGCTGAAAATCTGAAACTTGACTACGCTCAAGGTGCTTGAAAAATACTTCCTCTCTCCGAGTGAGTGTCTGTAGGCCAACTGACCATTTTTCCTGAACTCCACAAGGGGATTCTCCTGGCAGTGCGTAGGAGGAAACAGGGTTACAATATCTATTTAATATTAAAACGAAGTTTGAAATATCCCTCTTCTGAATATATTTATGAAACTCGAATACTTTTCTGTTAAAATTGTAAGAATAACATCTATCCAGAAAATGGAAATATGGAACTCAATTGATATGAAAATAAAACTCGATGTATAATAGTTCTGGTGGTACATATTTTATTGTTGATGAGGTTTTGTTGAGACTAATGTTGAGGCTTTTGTTGACACGATTAACTCATGTTATCTTGGTAAAAAAAGTATGATTAGAAATATTTTTAAAATCAATATTAAAATAAAGTAATATAAAATGTATGTGTTACAGATGCTAACTCCATGTTGTGTGTTTGTTGTGGAAAATGGAAAATTTCAGGTATTGAACAACAAGTATTATTAAAGAGATTGATATAATTTATTCACGAAATAATTAACTAATATTTTTGTTACAAAAGAAATTATTATAAGAGTAAAGAAAAGTAAAGAAATTATCGGCTTGTGATAATGGAAATAAGAAATATAGGAAGTTTTGATTTTAGTCTTTCTAAGTAACATGAGAAAATTGCATCGATTGTTGCGCGATGGCGTGTAATAGTCTCAAAAGGTGAATTGTTCATTTTCAACAATAATTCATCTTGAAAAAATTGTATCATTGGTTTTGAAAAATCAGTTTAAAAATTTACATTGAAATCTCCCCTAAGGTTAGTGGGAATTGGATCTATCTATTATTGATTTTCATAGCTCCTATTAATATGATAGTAATTAGCGGTGAACGAACTTGATGGTGTTTGATTTGATGAAATGCAAATTGCTATGATCATAATCCGCCATCCATGGTCTAAAGGACATACAGGCGGCTAAATTATGGATACAGTTCAGTTAAGTGTAAATAATTTGTATAGGATTCTAGGTTACTAAGGCATTAAGGGGAACAGTATTCTACGATATTATGGCATTAAGGAGTACATGATTCTAGGATACTAAGGTATTGAGAGGTACAGGATTCTAGGATACTTAAGCATTAAGGGGTACAGGATTCTAGGATACTAAGGTATTAAATGGTACATGATTCTAGGATACTAAGGTATTGAGGGGTACAAGATTCTAGAATACTAAAGCATTAAGGGGTTCAGGATTCTAGGATAATAAGGTATTAAATGGTACAGGATTCTAGGCTACTAAGGTATTAAGGGGTATAGCATTCTAGGATACTAAGGTATTAAGGGGTATATGATTCAAGGATACTAAGGTATTAAGGGGTATAGGATTCTAGGATACTAAGGTATTAAGGGGTATAGGATTCTAGGATACTAAAGCATTAAGAGATACAGGATTCTAGGATGCTAAGACATTAAGGGATACAGGATTCTAGATCTGCATCATAAACAAAATTCAAATCTGAATATGATCGTTGTTTTGAATTAAATTCATTATGAACAAATTAAAGTAACACGAACAACTGACAACTATTGAGAGTTGAAATGATCTAATAAAATTCACCTATTATCGCTCCATCAATGTATTAAGGGGTATAGCATTCTAGGATGCTAAGGTATTAAGGGGTATATGATTCTAGGGTACTAAGGTATTACTACTATTAAGGTATTACTAGGATACTAAGGTAAGGTACGCTCCATCAATGTATTAAGGGGTGTAGCATTCTAGGATACTAAGGTATTAAGGGGTATATGATTCTAGGATACTAAGGTATTAAGGGGTATAGGATTCTAGGATACTAAAGCATTAAGAGATACAGGATTCTAGGATGCTAAGACATTAAGGGATACAGGATTCTAGATCTGCATCATAAACAAAATTCAAATCTGAATATGATCGTTGTTTTGAATTAAATTCAATATGAACAAATTAAAGTAACACGAACAACTGACAGCTATTGAGAGTTGAAATGATCTAATAAAATTCACCTATTATCGCTCCATTAATGTAAACAGGAATTGATGATATGCATGGATATATGCAAATAAAATTAGTGAAATAACCCACTTTAAAAAAAATAAGTATATATATAAGTAATATAAAAAGTTGTTGACTTTGATGTTTGGACTATCATGGACTAAGTTTAAGCCCCATATGGGTCCGGGTTAGAAAAGCCCCATTGTAGGCCATACATGTCATAAAATGCGATTAAAATGGGTACCTAGTGCCCGGGAGTATATCCGGTTGGAGTAATATCAGACTTCTTTCTTTGGGTACCAAGTGTCTTTGTGTCGCAAGGTCAAGGATAAAAAGAAGCTGCATTTTTTACCCTTTATCATGACTCGTTACGGGTTCATGGACTTGTTGCTATTGACTAAGTGAATAAGAAACAATATATAGGTTTAACTTCAATAAGAAAATAGCAAATATTTTAATCTTTCGAAATACAGAAAATACTTAAAATTAATTGTCTTGCTGGATTCATCTCGTCAAACTATATAGTTTAATGATAAGTTACTAGGTTTTGAAGTTTATTTTATAATTAATTATAACATTTGTTTATTTTATCATAATTGTTGACAAATCTTTAATTTTCACTTTTGGAGAATTAAACAAATAGTTAATAATGTTGTTTTTACTAATACTCTGTTACACTATAAATAAGGCAAATTCAATAGCTTTTAAATCATTAAATTTCTATAATTACTGTAGAAGTGCAAATCTAGAAGGAGAACAAACTTCTATCTTAAGAACTATACGAAAAAATTAATATCGCTCTACAATTAATCGTAATAAGGGAATAAGGGAGATGGAAAACCTAGAACCAATATTAATAACCTTGCTATTTGCAGTTAAAAAGTATACAATAACATTAATTTTTGTTTGTAGACTCAAAGATATAGTAAATGAATTTAGAAAAAACAAACATTTATGGTGATATGCCTTTGTAAGTATTTCGAACCAACAGTCAGTCTACCTGGTGGAAATTTCCAAGTTTGCTCCCGTGCAGCACTGAAATGAGGTTATATATATGTAAAAAGTTATCCCTAAAAACTGTTCTTCATTCAACATTCATCGATGAACTGCTCTTCATATATTTCTGCTTTCTTGCTATTAGTTACCCGTAGAAGACATGGATTAAGTGTCTGTAATTTTAATATTACATATTATGCATCTATATATAGTCATTTGTCCAAATGAAATTAAAGAAAAATCTTGGAATATGCGAATTGACTGACTGCATCCCGATCTTTCGGATACCTGCTTAACGGTTCATTGGACTATAAAGGTAAGAAAAATTTTATTTGAAATTTTCTAGCTTGGTAAATTGTTTGGTGAGGTAAAATCTCGCTTCCCAGAATTAACTATGTTAAATATGTCTAATTAACTATGTCTTAGTGAGAACGAATTGAGGGGAAAAAATTCGTAGACGAAATACGGTTACAGTTTCTAAAGAGTTCTAGATATGCAACATTTTCGACCGATGTAATGATGGTTGTTAATTATACGCTTCAAACTTTGAAGAAATAGTAAAATAGAAAAGCATCTTATAATATAAAGCTAATTAACTGACAGATATAGCTAAGCAGAATGGAAGAGCCAAGTAATCTATCACCAAAATGGTGCCAAATTCGAAAGTAAATTATCACTGTACTGTAAACAGAATAAGATTCGTCCGCAACGTTGATGTCGGATCATTCACTTTTCCATAAGCGGCATTCTATGTACTATTTCCAGATACAGTGTAAAAACAAATGTAGTCGTTGCTGTGCAACACTGCATTTGATTATTATTCGTTGCAGCATCCCATTCTCGCAAATTGTCTTTCACCTTTTTCGTTGATGTGATAAAGCTATTGTAAGCATTCCTACCATAAATTTCGTCCCTCATACATCCGTTGATACATATTCGTTTAACAATGCCTTACTTTCGTTCTACATAAGTACATATTTCTCATGCCATATTTCTTATTTCATATTGCCATGTTAATAACCTTTCCACTGAATTGGGCGTTGATTGTACTCATCGTAACAAGCTTCCTTCTACAATTTTGCTTAAGTTACATCACTGCTTAAAATCGTCTTTGCTTTACATCATAGTGCACTTTTAAACTTGGTAAGCCAACTTAAAAAGTGTTACATTTAAAATGTTTTTAGTCAAAGCAGGTCATGATTTGTTGATTAGCTTTATCATGTTCTTAATCTTCAATAAAAATCATTGTAATAAAGAAAAATTTTTAATTTAAATTTAAATAAATAATGGAATAAATCTAATGATTTTTAATTTGGGGTAAACATAATGACTTCAAATTCATTTAGCTATAAGATATTTTATTTTTCAAGATTGTCTTTTGATAATTATTGATTAATTTGTTTTACAACAACCTAAGTCATTCCATACATTTAAAAATACATTTGCGACAGTTTTATTTTGAGAAAATATGTTTTCGTGTAATTTTGTAATGTCCTACAAAATTTTTTTAGAAATAAGTTATTGATTTTGTTTTGTTATTAAAATTTTCTGTTAGAAATTCATTGGACAGGTTTTATTTGTCTCTCTACGGTCATCTTGTGCTCACGAGAGCTAAACAGAAAACCAGGAGCCACCAGGCCGCAGACATTCAGTGGAAGGAATAATAGAATATATAAACACCTCAAAATATCAAGAATTTTATATTTTTTATTTAGTATTAGGTTTGTCGTTTTTGGCATATAATTTATAGACTGTTATAAGGCAATGGATTTCTTTGTAAACTTTTGTTATTCATATTTGAAAATGGGTCTATATTTTTTAACCTGGATAACAACAACGAAAAGTTTAAAATCTTTAAGGCAATTTTGATAGAAAAATCGAACAGATTGGTTTCGTTATTTTAAAATAATTTATTGTTGAAGTTATTTTCAAGATGTTTGTTTTTAAATTTTCTTCCCTGTGGATCTGACATAAAGGAAACCCCTAAGAAAAACTAACATTTCAAGATTTTAGTAGTATTCCTTATTAAAATTACTTATATTTTCTCTTATGCTACCCTAGCAAAAGGATATAAAATAATTTCATTTTTTTTTGATACATTAAATCCAGCAATTCTTTTGTTTAAATACGGAAAAAAGTTAAACTGCTAAACAGACTTACATAAATAAAAAAAATAGTAATACAAAAGCAAAATTATCTTAACAACCCAATCTGTAAAAAAAAAAAAAAAAAAAAAAAAAAAAAAAAAATACAAAAGTGTAGAAATAAAGAGACATTTGTTGAAAAAAATTGCGATGTAAATTAAGAGATAGTTGATAACGACTAAATTTTTTCTGCGAGAGTTAAATGGGAAATTAATCGTTTTAAAATTGATCAGCAAATTTAAAAAGAAAAAAGCCATTTTGAATGAATCATAATATTATCTTCTTTTGTTACAATAGTAGTAGGAAAATGAACTCCACGAGTTCATCATCAAATACAGTTCAATGTATGCCCTTAACCTTGTCTCTATTTGCATACATTATGTTACACTAAAGGGTCGTTGAATAAAGATGCTCAAGGAAAATAGTTATTCCCACGTAAACAATGCAAAGGAAAACAATAACTTGTCAAGTTGGAAAGTATTGTTTATGCATATGATAAAAAACAATTGTACAGAAGAATGGTTTATAGCATATACAAATTGCATTATTTATTTTACGTAATAAAATGATTGCATATGATAAAAAAACCCCCTGTCATTAGAGATTCAGCAAAATAGTGTAGATAAAAGATTACTCTTATGAAGTATCAAATGACCTTCACTAATAAATATTAATTTTTTGTCAAAACATTTTCTCAGTTTTTTTTTATTAGATGATTGGCATGCAATATGCGTACAAATTCAATGTAAAGGAACCAATTATAGAAACTTGCATTTCAAAATATTATAGATATATTTTTACAAGATAGATATTCCATTGATCGCCAACTTTTCACATTTTCTTCTTATTTTTTTAACCATTTATTCACTTCTTAACGCTTTTGTTTTATTTGGCTCTGCAATATATTTTACTTTGCCTAAATTGGCTTTAATAAATATTTATGATTTTAAAAATTCAATTTTTTTTTTCATTTAATGTCTATTCAACAAGCTCTAGCGCTGCCCCCCAGGAGATTTCGAACAGGGTAAGCTTGATTCGAAACCCAATAAGAGGAGATATATTTAGTGTTCTCATATCTTCATCGGGGATGGACACGATGAAATGAGGATGCGAATCACCCGTCTCTGTATGTCACTCCTGGTGTAATCATTTTCCAGTTTATCATTCCAAACTATAAATAATAGCATTTTTCCCACTGAGAAATAAAGTATTACGGTACCCAAGGGAAAAGAATGTATATTCTTTAACAAAGGCATAATAATCGCCTATCACTCAAATCTGAAGCAAATAATCAGTATCGTGGATAATGAGACATCATGAAATTAGCTACGTGAAATTAGCTGTGAACGTGAAGAGCAGTTTTAATATTCTTTTTAATGCGAACTTATAATTCTTATTAATATAATATTATACAAATAATCATGCAATAGTTTGGCTTAGCTAGACATTTCTATTTAATAAATTGAAATCTTAATATAAGACTATAATTGAATTAATTATTGATAAAGTAGCAAAAAACAAATAACTTTTCCTCGAGTTAAATGCAAAATCTTAAATGGTCACAATTTTCAGATGGTATTCATTATGTCAAGTTGAATCTACTTCTAATAAACAAGAGGTGATAAAATATTAAGTTATTTTTCTAGAAATTATTTCTTCTTTTGAAAAGCAAATCAAATCCGTTCGGATAATTAGATATTAAATATCATTGAATTATAATTATATAAAATCGTTGTTTAACTTTATTAAAAATTTTGAATATTTTTGTTTTTGAAATATTCATGTACAATATTTGATAATAATTTATTGCTGCTTTTCAGATAGCCTAAAGTGGAGCTAGGCCGATTCCTAAGATGAAGCCGGTACAATGTGAGCCTCCAGAAGGATTCAGGGTCGAATTCTCTAGTAGTGTCCGTTGCAGTCTCTGCCTTCAGTTTGCAATAGCACTCGCATCAAAATTCAGGCTGCTTGATGGGACCTCCTGGATTTTTACTCAAATGCAAAAGAAGTTCAACTTTCCCCAAAAGTTCTCTAGGGTCCATCGGCTGGCAGATTAGTCTATACATAAGTTCAACTACAAAGCCAAACAATTGATAAGCAGCAAAAAAATGCTGAATCTTAAATGGTTGCATTACTGATTATTTGTTTAATAAGTATATCAATTATTGTAACTTATGATCAATGATTCCTTAAATATTTGAATATAATAAGTTCAATGTATAATTTTGCATTACTAGAATAGTTTTTGTAAAAATATTTTACGCAGAAAAGCTTTTAATTGTATAAATATATTTACTTGTAAATAGTACTATTTAATTGTTTTGTCGTAAAAATTGCTGATTTAAAAAAGTTTTATGTTATTAAAATACAATGAATACTTAATTAATTGAACAAGAATTTTTAATTCCTTTCTTCTTAAATCTCTAAATCATTCCTTCCGTTAATATAGTGGTTTTAATGTAAACTTAAATTTCACTATTAAATCAGACAAAAATTTTAAGATATATATTTATATTTTTAATTAAAATTTTTTTTATAATTACTTAAAATACATCGCATGTATTTCTTTTGTTAAATAGTAAAATCCAGTGATAATTAAGAAACTGCAATGGCAAGTCTGGAGGGAATTTTTATTGAATTATGTCTTCTTGTAAAATAAAGTAAACTTATGACAGATTCAAAATTCCTTTTATGTTCGGGATAGGAATGATGTATATGAGCCAGTTTTGACGATACTTCTTTAAATATTTCATGAGAAAAATCTCAAAATAGTTAATACTGAGTGGAAATTCGAAGATTCTACAACACAATCTTTTGCTGTAGACAAACAGTTTTTACATACATTCATTAACTTTTTTGAAAGGTAATGATAACATAAAGTAAATAAAATTAGATAGATATATAAGTTTATAAATAACGTATTGCTTAATTTTAAAACATTGTATGTTATAAAAGTTTAAAGGTTAATATAAACATTTTTAAACGTTATTTGTATTATACGATTTGTAAAACAGCAAACATTTTTCTCATAATCCAATAACACTCATAAATCAATGCCTTTGTACAGTCAGTGTGAGTATATCATCAATAAAACAGCGCTAGTAAAATGGATTGTACAATTCTAGAATAAGTGCGATAAATATAAAAGGAAAATAATTTTATAAACACCAAGTTATAATGTCAGTTAAATTAAACACCGAGTTATAATTAAGTTATAATGTCACAATGAGTAATATTCATTGTTAAGGTACTTGACGTCATTCTTTTAATGAATGAAACGCTGGAGTTTTAAGTCAGAAAGAAATGAAACAAAGGGGTGAGCAATGAAAGATAATAAGCACATAGGTAAAAGAAGAATACAAATTTTAACAATAAAATTGTTTTAAAATGGGCATTTATTTCTCTTATATCCTATTAGTAGTCCAATTTTTCCATTTCTATTCAAGGCGCATTTATTGTTTGATCATCAATATGCATATAAATATTAACATCAATAAATAAAATTTTTATTGTGCTTTTTCTTAAATTCAAAAGAATTTAATATTACAGTCATTAAGAGGATATTTTCCCATTTTTTCATAATCATGCGATAAACAAAACACAATGCTTCCAATTTGAATAAACTCATACGTGATTCTTCGAAATGATAATTTAGTTTCTAATTCATAAAGAAATGTATCTGAAAGTTTATTTTTTTAATTGTTTAGAAAATGAGCTGGGACTTAATGTAGAAGCAAAAATTCACAATTACTGTGAAAATAATTTTTAAATCAATGCTTTTAAATTGCGAATTAAAAAAAAAACCTTCGATAAATTAATATAATGTTTTTATTTCATTTTTATTTTTATCGATACAAACTGTTTCTTTAAAACACATTTATTATTTAGTTATCTGAAGTTTAAGAGTCTGCATAGAATACCAAAATCAATAAACAAAATATTTATTGTGTTTTTTAATTAAAATCAATAGCGTTTATTAAGATTAAAATATTTAAAATGTTAAAAAATCAAATTATTTTTGAACATGCTATAAAAAAATCACAATACTTAATTATCTATCGAATATTAGTAATAAATTTAAAGAAATTGCTAAGTCAGAACTATTGATATGCCTTTTTCAATGATAACTGGGACTGAATGATAATTGAACTGGGAATTAATGCAGAAGCAAAAATTTACAATCACTGTAAAAATAATTTTTAAATCAATGTGTTTAAATTGCATGTTAAAAAAACCTTCCATAATTCATTTAATTTTTATTTTATCGATACAAACTGTTTCTTTAAGACACATTAATTATTTAGTTATCTTAAATTTAATAATCTGCTTAGAATATTAAAATCAATAACGAAATATATATTGTGTTTTTTGATTAACATCAATAGCGTTTATTAAGATTAAAATAATAAAAATCACAATTTTTTTAAACATGCTATAAAAAACACGATACTTAATTATCTATTGAATATTAGTAATAAATTTAAGTTATTGGTAATTAATTTTTGCTAAGTCAGAAATACTGACATAAATAAATTGATATGCCTTTTTCAATGATAACTGGGACTGAATGATAATTGAACTGGGACTTAATGTAGAAGCAAAAATTTACAATCACATAAAATAATCTAAATAATTTAATGTAAAAATAATTTTTTAATCAATGTGTTTAAATTGCGTATTAAAAAACCCTTCGATAAATTAATGCAATGTTTTCATTTAATTTTTATTTTGATCTATATGAACAGTTTCTTTAAGACATATTTATTATTTAATTATCTGAAGTTTAATGTTTTGCATAGAATATTAAAGTCAATAAACAAAATATTTATTGTATTTTTTGACTAAAATCAATAGCGTTTATTAAGATTAAAATCGCAATATTTAATTATTTATTGAATATTAGTAAAATATTTAAAGAAATTGATAAGTTAGAAATGTTGTTAATCAATTGATATGCCTTTTTCAATGATAGTTTTTAATAATACATTAATCGATTATATGTTGTAAATATGAAAAGAAGCCCTTTATTTGGAAAAACAAGATTTTTGTAATTTTTGAATTCTTTTCTTTCCTTATTTTGCACAGTCCAATAATCTATATCACACATTCAACATTTAAAATTAGTCTATAAACCTTTTAAACTACAATAACTTGAATAATAAATTTGTTTATACGGTTTTGTTTATTATATCTTGCACTACACTGTCAAAATTTTAATGCTTGAAATTCTTTATAGCAAAACTTTTCACTAAGTGAATTTAGTTTTTTTAAATTGCTTTTACTACAAAAAATAATGCTTTATCACCAAATTTTTATCACTAAAAAAATTTTATCCTCTGAATGATTTTGAGCCACATGCTAAAGCCTTTACGCCAAAATTTAGCCCTATTATATAAAAAAAAAAATTATGCACAAATTATCTTTATGCCAATTTATATCGCTTTATCGCCAAACTTTTGCCACCATTATGACAAAATTTTAATGTTTTCTTTTTACGCCACATATTGCCGTTTTAACACCAAAAGATATCGTTATTTTGCCTAAATTTTATTCCTAAAAATCTTATTCCAAATTTAATCGTTTTATCGCCAAATTATTATGTGGAATTATGTTTCGCTAACTCACATAAATGCAGCATTTAGATAAAGATAATAATCGCTTTTACTATTAAATTACGCCAAAATTATTCGCTAATAGGCCTTTTTTTTTTCTATTATGTTAAAAACTATTTCATGATGTTTAACGATGCCAAATTTGAATATGAAACAAAAGTATTTAAAAAAGATTAAAAAAGAAAAAAAAAAAAAAAAAAAAAAAAAAGCAAAAGAATAACTTTTATTTTATTCTGATATATTCTTTGTTGGGGGAGAAAATGATCTTTATATTGCTTTATTAAAACCTGTCCGTGCAGAACCTCATCAAATGAATGAAGAAAACAAGAAAAACTTCATCAGAAAACTACAGAAAAAATTTAATACGTTCCAACGTCCTTTTTCTTCTGTAAATTAACGTTCTAAAATTTAAAAGTTACATCTTTATGCTCGAATTCAAACAATGGTTGCCACAGAACCTTATTTATGTCAACGGCATTAAAAAGAAACATCACAAAACCGCAGAACAATTTAAAATTCTCACCGTTTTCGCCGTGAACTAATGTTCTAAAAATAAAAAGTAACATTTTTTTGCCCAAATTCAAATAACGATTGTTATAAAACATTAATTATTTCAACAGCATTAAAAAGAAAATAATTATTTGATATTCAAATATAAGTTATCAACAAACTAAAACATTATTTTTCTTGTTTGTTTTGTGTTTTCATGAGTGGCAACATCATAAAAATTGTTTATTTTCTGTATCATATATTATAGAACATACATAAACATACGTTATAAGAACAATTTCGGAATAATCAATAATTTATCGGAACGAATTTATATTTATGCTCTTTATTTACTATAACTAAAACATTCTGCAAATAACTATCGAAGTAGAAATAGCCTTTATATTGTTCGGAAAAAGAAGAAATTAAGAATTCCTCTAGAGTATTGTAACCCTAAAGAAATTGGCGGAACATAGATCAAATATTCCTGGTTGCAAGATTGGCAATTTCCTCAGGGGTACAGTATTCTAGATTTCAAACGATAATTCCTTAAACTCAAACTATTGACTATCTAAAAATAGAAATAAAAAAAAAATGGATTTTCATTGATTTTGTGATTGAATGCTTGTACATTTAAAAATTCTTTTGTTAACAGCGCATGAGCATGTACAACACAAACTTTATTTAAAATAATTTTTTTAAATGAAATCATTTATTGTCACACGTATTATGTGATATAAAGTTTCACTCTTTGAATTATTCCTTCAAATTCCTTTGCTTCCAATCAGATAATTCCTTTGAAATTACTCAGGACTAAAAATTAAAAAAAAATTAGTGGCAACTTCATAAAAGTTTATATTCTGTATCAATGGCATGCATACGCGATTAGAATAATCTCATCAATAATTTATAGAAATACTTATTTAAAAGAATATGTATTTCTGTTCGTATTTACTATAAATAAAAATTCTGCAAATAACTATTAAAGTAGCAATAAAATGTTGATTATATTTTTAGGAGAATAAACAAGTTACGAGTTCCTCTAATTATAGTATCGTAACCCTAAAGAAATTGGCGGAACATTGGTAAAATGTTCCGCCAATTTTAAAATTTATCAGCTGGATTGGTTCAAATCAAGTTAGAGAAATTTTATGAGAATTCATGTTATCGTTAGAAAATACGTAAACTCATGTTTGTGAAAATTGCAACACCATGAAGGATTTACGCGAGTGAGCTGAAATTTTCAGGAATTGCAAATTAGCGCATGATATGCAAATGATTTGAATTTCAAATCCGTAGCGAATGCATATGCTGAGCAGCGCCCTCTGAACGTCGGATGGATCCGAATAAATAGACGGCTGTAGCGAGGCGTGTATGGTTATCGGTGGTTATCTGCTACTGGTAAACGTTAACTCAATTGTTACTTATGCCTCTTCGACGAAAGAGAGCGAGATTTGAACAACTTACAGAGTTTGAACGGGGGAGAATCATCTACCTTCGTGAAGCTGGATTGTCTTATCGTGCAGTAGCCGCTCGTGTGCAGCGTAACAGCAGCACAGTGATGCGTCTTTGGAAGCAGTGAATGGACGAGTGTCGGACAACTCGGAAATCCGGGAGTGGACCCCGAAATGGGACGTCAGCTCGCGATTGTAGACACCTGGTCCGCATGGCGCTGACGGACCGTACAGCTTCCTCTAGACAATTGGCAGCACAGTGGTCAATAGCTACAGGTGTTTCATTGTGTGCTTCATCTATTCGTAGACGTCTGCTGCAGCGTGGATTGCGCGCAAGGACTCCTATACATAGGATCCCTCTCACGTTAAACCATCGCCGCCTGCGGCTACAATGGGCCGCTCAGCATAGAGACTGGCATGCTGATTGGCAGCATGTCGTGTTTTCTGACGAATCCCGCTTTAATTTGTGGTACCATGATGACCGCATTCGTGTCAGACGCTATGCCGGTGAACGCCACCTTCCGGAGTGCATTATTGAACGCCACAGTGGACGAACACCCGGAGTTTTGGTCTGGGGTGCCATAGCATATCATGGATGATCTCAATTGCTAAGAATTGTGGGCAATCTGAACAGCAACCGGTATATCAGTGAAGTTCTACAGCCCCAAGCTGTTCCCTTCCTTCAAAGCTTGCCAGGCGCTGTATTTCAACAGGACAATGCCCGCCCTCATATCGCTAGAATTGCTCAATCCTTCTTTGCAACGCGGCAGGTACAGCTTCTTCCTTGGCCTGCGTATTCCTCGGATATGTCGCCGATTGAACATGTGTGGGATTTCGTTGGTCGGCGTCTTGCTCGTGATCCTCGTTTTGTTGTCACTGCAGACGAACTTTGGGTGCGCATACAAACAATATGGAATGCTCTTCCTCAGGCAGACATTAAAAATTTGTTTGACTCCATGCCACGTCGTGTAGCAGCACTTATTGCGGTGGCTACACAAAATACTGATTCCGATCTCTTGTTATTGTTTGTTTGCTTTGAACATTTAATCATTTATTTGTACCACTACCACTCAACTGTGTATTAAAGTTCATTCAATTATGACGATTCCTTCACGGTGTTGCAATTTTCACAAACATGAGTTTACTTTTGGATAAACGAAATTTAAATGTATTAAAATTTTGCAAATTGCAAATTATCTAAAAAACATTGCAAATTGTATTTGAAATATTTAATTTAACTTATTTCGATGAAAATCTTCCATATCCTCCATAAAATGTTGATAAAAAATCGTTTAAAGGAAATCCTTGAAATTGTTATTATCGAAGATAAATACAAAATATTATAAAAGCAAAGAATAATCGAAAAAATTTAAAAGCATGGAATAATCAAAAACATTTAAAAGCAATTTTAAACCAATTAGGATTGTTAGTACTTCTGGAACTTAATGCTGTAATTAGAGGAACTCGTAACTTCTTTCTCCTAACAATATAATGAACATTTTATTGATACTTTGATAGTTATTTGCAGAATTTTTACTTATAGTAACTACGAACATACATATTCCTTTAAATAAGTATTCCGATAAATTATTGATCAGATTATTCTTATGAGATGATACTTATCTTTTTAAATAATGTGTTTTCTCCTAAATATTCTAAATGAAATGTTGGTAAAGAATCGTTTCAAGGAAATTCTTGAAATTGTTATTATCGAAAATAAATAAAAATATCATAAAAGCGAAGAATAATTGAAACATTTAAAAGCAATTTTAAACCAATGAGGGTTGTTAGTGCTTCCGGAACTTTAGCAATAATTTATTGATTAACTACAAAATGGTCTGAGACAAACATTGCACAGTGATGCTTTTAAATAAATAGCTACTATTGTTATACAAAATAATATCGTTTCTACTTGAAATTTTACTGTCTCATATTTGAAATAACGATGCTAACTGATTGTTTTGACGCAAAATGAAATTTCATATGATTTACTCTCATGAATTTAACAATAAATGTTTCTGTTCCACTCTTAGAATTGTCCACTGGAATTAAAGAAGAAAAGTTATATTATACTTAAGATGCTATAGTCATCTGCGATCACCGTGCAAGTACTGAGCAAATTAATTTTGTTCTGGTGATGCCTGAAATTCACTGAACCAAGGACATCAAACATGGGCAGGTTTAGCAATTTATTATCAAAAAAATTTTTTTCCTCTGTTACATAATTACTAAACAAACCTCGTATTAAGTGTAGTATATACATGTCATGACTTTTCTTCGATACTGCATTCTTAATGGATTATCATTGCAGCACTAGTTGGAAAGAATTTACGCATTTACACACAGAAGAGAAGATGGCCTTGAAACATCACGAGATGGTCCAAGGTGAGTTGGATCTTTGAACGATGCTCGCTGAGCATCTAAGAAATTGAAAATTTGGGGTTTATATAGGTTTATAAATATACGTTTCCTCTTAACTGCAACAAAATTACAGCATAATGTTTTTATAATTAGAAGCAAATAAAAAATTTCTTTAACAAAGTAAGTCAACAAATAAATCTTTTCATGCAAATTGCTGTTATGTGTAAGGAAATAATATTATGCACGAATTGTCTGTAAGAAATTTTTTCTTATGGCCTATCAAATTAAAGACGATATATATCTTCGTCACAGAAATTGAAGTGTTATGTTAAATTGTAAATGAGACATTATCCATTTCTACACATTCAATCTCCAATATTACATATCAATTTGTGAAGATTTTTTATATTTCTATTTAATTAATTAATTAATTTAACATTATTATCACGATGTACAATAAATAAAAATAATAAAAACTAAACAAATATTTTTCTATTAGAAAGATTTCCTCATGTATATTGTATTGAGGCAGAAATAATTCATCGTAATTACAGAATATTAACTACAATTATAAGGGAATTTAATTTATCGAAAGTGTATTTAAAAGAAGCATGCCAATGATTTATTAAATTGCATCAATTTTAATTCAATAAATTGTGACTCAATACAAAAGTGTATAATGAAATAAAATGTAAAAAAAAAAAAAATATATATTAAAGGCTTTATTTTTTTTATATTGTTAATTAGATATGATACAATTACTCACCACAAAATTCATAAATTTAACCTCCACCTATACTGGAATATTTCAACACAGAACAATTCCACAAAAATGTTTTATCAATTGTAAATTTATAATAAAAAAGTTCAAGCTAAATTTCTCGACTCTCATGTTTACATTCAGATAAAGAAAAATAATGATGTCCTTATGCTATGTTAAAAAATATATAATGCTTATCAGAAAACAATTTTTTAACCCTACAAGTGCCAGAAGGAAATAACGAAAGACACTGCAAAATATTGAAACTAACTTAAAAATTTAATCTATAAGAATGATATTATAGCCAAAATTAAATTTCAAAAATATGTTCCCACTCTAAAAGGGTGTCTAATACTTTTAAATAAATTGTTTCAAAACGCATTTCTCCTTATCAAACGGCTCTTATATTTTTGAGTTGCAATTAAAACTTTCTAATAACAGTATTGCTTAGACTATTACATATCATTTTATTTAGTTATACTGTATTTTAACTTTAACTACATTTTACTCACGCATAAAAACGAATGCAAATTTATACGATTTGCATAGCATTCGCAATAAAAAAATCTAAAATATCTCACATTCAGACCTCTAAGGGAAAAAAAAACCCCAGGAGATTGTTCAAGATCCAAAGCTATAGCAACGAAACTGAAAATCATTTGATAAACGCAAATTCAAAAGATTGGACTGCAAAATGTGAATCTGAGATACGGTTCAAACAAAGGGAGATTGCTTTCCTGTTTGTACTATAATGCAGATTCAACTGGCTGGGATGATATTCTCGCTAAAAAGGAAAGAAAGAGATCGTAGTATTTCCTTTGAAGAGGCAAACTTTTAATTGCCAACAACCAGTTGGGCATTTATTTCCAATCTAAGATGAAATTTATGAACCAAATATACTGTTGATATCTAACCCCTTCGCCACAGGAAGAAGAGTTGGGGGTGAAGTATTTACATATCTGAATTTCGTAAGGGGCTAGATAAAGTTGCTGTTGGCTAAAATTGCAAAACAAGGTCAAGTTGTCACGCACCAGGACCCAACATAAATATTCTCCCGTCAAACCAATAGCTGCCTTTGGGAAATATTTCAAATAATCTTTAATCCAGAATTTAGTTGAAGATGCAAATTTGCATAAAATATAACTTAATGTAAATGAAAAAGAAAGATACATACAGAGAGACAGCTTACACGCTAATCAAATTACACGCGGTACCATAATTAGTAATGATCTACTCGCTTGTGTAGACTTTGTGTTTTAAAATTTTGCTGCTTATTTATTTCTGATATTTCTAGCATAAACAAAGTTAGTTGTTTTATTCATTACTAATATGTGATTTTTTTGAACGGGATATTATTCAATCATGTTGATATGAAATTTAGAATATTTTAGTACAGTGTTTAATATAACCCTTAATACACGTAACATGATTTATCTACTAATTTTTTTTCTATTATGATCTGTACAGGACTTCGGAATGCCATTTATATGTGTGAGAAATAAGGCTGATATACGTGACTTGGAAGTAGCTGGCATGACTGTAGTAAATAGGAAAACATGTAGATTATGGTATTCCAATATAAGTAATATGTCATAAAATTAAAAAAGATATACAGAGTGTGGCCGGCTTACTGAATTGCTTTAGCAGGCAACTGATATTATATTAAAGTGTTTTATAGCAAAAGATAACAAATGGGTTCCCTTTTCTGGTACACAACAATTAAAAATACTTGTTCAAAGTTCACTGATTACAATGGACTTCAAATAGGATTATTGTAGTAAATAGAAATACTTGTAGATTATGATATTCTAATATCAGTATTATATCGTAAAATTTAAAGAAGATGTATAAATACCGGCCTACTGAATTTCCTTAGGTGGTTACTAATGTTTTATTAAAGTACTTTATAGTAATGGGTTCCTAATGGTATTACAGTATCAATATTATATCGTAAAATTTAAAGAAGTTAAAATTTTACGATATAATATTGTATATATATATATGTTACGATATTATACCATTAGGAACCCATTACTATAAAGTACTTTAATAAAGCATTAGTAACCAACTAAGGAAATTCAGTAAGCCTTTATTTATACATCTTCTTTAAATTTTACGACATAATACTAATATGTGCAAATACAGGAAGTGGCCGGCCTACTGAATTGCCTTAGGGGAGTAGCTGATGTTTTATTAAAGTGCTTTATAGAAGATAGCAAATGGGTTCATAACAGATTTAACAGAGGTAACAGGTTTCCAAATGATTTGCCAGGGGATGATTTGTATCAAAAGAACAATTATGAGATTTATGAAACAGTTTCAATCAATTTCTTTAAGAAAACCAGAGCATTTTCAAAAATCACGAAAACATTCCAGAGTTCCATTTGTTGTTTATGAATTTTATGATACAATCAAAAATGTATACTTGAAACTCTCAGTTGATAAGGATTGTGCATGCTTCGTGTACATCACAGACGAAACTGACGTTGCAAATGTTCCTTCTAAGTTGAGAGCCATCAGACAAAATTAAGATGCTGTTTACAATTTCCCCTTTCATCACAGGGATTATAGTAAAAACGTGCAGTTATTGTAAGTTGACAAGTATGGGTAGATTAATTGATGGTGAAATGATAAGTAAAGATAATTTATTAACTAGGAAAGTTAACTAATAATTTAGTGATAAGATATACATTGTGTTTGGTTTTATCCCTATTATTTTCTTGAAAAGGGATAAAAAAGTTATTATAAATTCATTTACATTGACGATAACCAGCATTAACAGTATCTTTTCAAAGTTGCTTGAGAGGTCAAGCTTAATCGATGTATATGATTTAGTATTAGGGCTCAGATCCAGTCATTTTATATTATTTGATGAGGAAATAGACATAGATATGGAATTAATCTCTATACAATGTTTGTTAGGTTATTATTTGTAGGAAAATTGAGAGATTATAAATTTTAAAACAAAGACATTCAATTGCAATGTTATAAAAGTTTAGGAAAAAATTGTCTCATTTTCATAATTTTTTTACTATAATTTAATTAATTTCTGATAAGGATTGGAATTAAATCTGATAGCAATTTACGTAACTGATCTAAAACATAATAAAAGTTTTTTCCCTATATTAAATATAATAAAAATAATTTAGAATAATTTTGTACCATCTGAATTTTAAAAATATTTCCATGATTTCAAAAAGTTTTTACAAATAATAAGTGAATTTAGATCTTTCATTAAATGCTACTATTCCTCAGCAAAATTAAAATACATTACTTAGTTTTAAAATATAGATTGGTCACACATAACGAATAATAAGCCAATCTGTTATTTAAGGAAAAAAAATTATTAAAGACTTTTCTGAGATACTGTATATGTTTCAATTTTTTAAACTTTTTTTTAAAGATATTTATTGCCAATATTTAAATTTATGTATATTTAAAAAAAATTTCTGATAAATTTAAACCTTCTTTCAGGTTTGGTTTGGTTTGTCACTCTACGGTCATTTTGTGCACATTTTAGGCCAATTAGACCGGGAACTACAGTTTAACGTGGATTCCGAACCATTCATAATCATCCATGCCACCTGCAAGATTTGAACCTGAAGCCTGTTGTACCAAAAGCCAGATCCTTCTTTCAGAAAAAACGAGTGAAACAATCTATTTGTAATAACTTTCTTTAAATAAAAATAACTGTAAAAACATTTTTGTAAAGTATATTTAAAATCTCGAAGAAATAATTTTTCTTAATAAAAGTTATGACTTTCAAAACATAATTGCAAAAAATTTACGTATATTGAAAACCTCAAAATATTTAATTTCGTTAAATAATGTCACTCATGAAAATATTCGGTAAAAGGTTTTAAATTTATATTCATAATATTAAGTAGTTTTTATTCAGTCATTAAAAAAAGTCAAACATAAAATTTCAATACAATTTCAAATAAACTCAAATAATCAATTTTATTAAGTTAGCAAATTTTATTGTTATGTTCTTAATAAGAATACTGTTTGTGGTCATGACTATATTTTATTTATCTAACATTTTAGAATTTACCTACTTTATCTAACATTTTAGTAATTATGCATGGTTAATGAAACATAAAATTTCAATGCAAGTATATTTCGTATTTTATGTTTGTAATAACTTTAAAATTAGAATTAAACTAATTAAATTTGCAAACGTAATAAAGTTTAATAATAATTTTAGAATAACTATTGACATAAAAAAACAGATAATTTTTTCTGAGGTAAAATTTATGCATTTTTATAATGATAATTTATACTGACAATTTTATTTCATTAAATTTAATTTCATTCATTTGTAATTATGAAATGAAACGAAATTGTATAATTGAAACTGAATAATACAATAATAATTTATACTGAAAATTCCAAATGAAATGAAATTGTATTATTGAAATTGAATAATATAATGATAATTTATACTAGCAATTTCAGATGAAATTAAATTGTATTACTGAAATTTATTAATATAATCATAATTTATACTGACAATTTCAAATGAAAAGAAATTGTATTATTGAAATTTATTAATATAATCATAATTTATAATGACAATTTATAATTACAATTTCATTTAATTTGAAATTGTCAATATAAATTATCATTATAAAAATGCATAAATTTTACCATAGTAAAAAAATACTAATCTGCTTTTTATGTCAATAATTCTCCTAAAATTAAACCTTAATACATTTTTTTTGCCACAGTTATTCGAGAAATCTTTTCACTTATCTTATTAATCTTCTGCACGATTTTATTAATACGTGAAGCATATTTGTTCTTTTTTTTTATCATTTGTACTATAAATACGACATAAATTATTTCCTTTAAAATTACAAATTATAACATAGTATCATTGAGAAGTTTCTGAAAATGTTGTATTAAACATAAACGTGATCCATTAATACACTCGCAATCACGTTGTCAGCTGAACATATCCTTGGCTTTGAGGTGAAATAACGAGTAAATAATTTATCATTATATTTGCATGTGAAACACACGCTTTGTGGCGAAAGTAGTTGATGAATTCAAACGCAATTTTACTTCAAATGAGTATTATTTGATTCAGATAATGTAATAAAGGAAATTATTTGCAGCTACTTAAAAATGATTGATGCAATATCCTTTATGTCTGATTTTGCAATGAAGAGCAAACTTCGAAATCACTGAAATAATTCCGTATAGGACCCGAACGGCAACTACTTTTAATTAATAATGATTCTTTTTCAATTTTTTTTATATTAAAATTATTTAAAGGAATTTAATTTGAATTATGGTAAGTTAAGAAAATGTTAATATCTAAAATAATTTATACAAAATTTCAGGAGTCTTTAATTTTCTTGGAGCTCCTTAGCCTAGAAGGGTCTTCACCTCCTGTATTTGCAATACATTGTGTTCAAAATGGGGACAGTTTTAAATTTATTGTACACAATTGTAGTTTATCATGGAAAAAAAGAAAGGTTTGGTTTGAGATGTGAGAAATATTGGTACAAAGTCAAACTATTTTAACCAAACCTAAAATATTCATTTTTATGTCAAGGTTGGATAGGTTAAATTTGTAGGCGAAACAGCCATACCGTTAGGGAAAAACAGGAAATCCTTGATTTCTGGCAAAAAAAATCAGATTTTGATCTTGCCATCCTAAGAATTGTTTCTTAGGTTACGGTTTTGAGAGATAATAATTTAAAATTTAATATATTCAAAGCTTTCAGAATAACATTTCATTGCTACTTTAATTCTACATCAAGTTTTCCTGGACAATTGGCAATGTGGTGTCATAGTCGTATGAGGTTTGTTTTCCTTAAATATATATTTTTATCAATGTACTTAATAAAAAATGACAATACTGATAATTTTAAATCAAAAATGACTGATAATTTTAAGTTAAACATTAAAAAATAATACAATTTAGTGACAGTTTAAAATATTATTAGGATCACGAATCTTATATTAATATTATTAAAATATCTTTTGAATATCCCGTTTCACATTAACTTATTTTGATAGCCACATTGTTTCTGAAATATTCCTTTTTGCCTAGATAGTAAATAAAAGATAACATTCATTTCTGTAAGTGTAATGAAGAAAAGGAATATCTTCAGCATTTTAATCACACTCTTTCTTCGTTTAAGTTTTACATTAATTATAAACAAAAATCCTTATACCTACGAACAATCACGCAACTTAATAAAAAAAATACATAGCGTAATAATAGTATTTAAAATAAAAAGAAATGAATTAAAAAATATAATCCGAAAACAATGTACATACAGAGCAATCTGTATGCAAACACGACATCTTTTGAATCGATTTCTGAATTCGGTTCACTTTCTTCATTAAAAAGCAATATTCGAAATAATCCAATATTCAATATAAATTAAGAAACATTATTCGAAAGCAATGTGCACCCTGAACAATCTGTATCCAAACACATCTTCTTTTGAATCGGCTTCTGCATTTAGTTCACTTTTTTCATCAAAAAATCCAAACCTTAGGAATTTTAAAAGGATCTGAATTTCCTTCGGAATGAAGGAAATTGTCCCGATTTTATGATAAATGGATCAAAGGACACCAGGAGAATTTGAAGCATATCTTTATTACATTTCACATTCGAAGACTTTTTAGATAAATTTTCACGTAATCAATGCAGATTAAATTATTATCGATTTCTGTAGTAACAATCTGTGTGCTGTTGGAATCATCGTATACCATTCGTAGTTTTAATAGGATCTTGTATAGAAATTAGAACAAATATTTTGAATTCGTCAGTCTCGATGCCATACACATTTGATATAGTAAAAAAAACTACAATTGGCATTATGATTATTAATGTCATGTTTTAAATGGAACCGCTCCTTTTTTAAATAACAGTTCCCAAGTCCAACTTCGGTGTATCAAAATGTTCCGTTTTCAGAAATGAGAAGAAATCACGGCGACAATTTTTTAAAGAAAAAGCGCTAAAATAAGAAAACAATTTGACTGTAGCTGTTAATGTTACACACATGCAAGTCGACATGAAGCCTGCCAGCAAATCCATTGCCACTCGTTCCTTGTTCAAGTTCGCTCAAAATTGAGAGATTCAGTGGCTGCAATGGAGTTAACAAAGAATTTGTGAAAACTATTGCTATTGGGTGTTATAAAATGAGCGTTTGTGTTTTGTTCTTTGAAGAATTGGAAATATTTGACAAGGCTAATTAAAAATCTACCTCACAAGAAATTAAAAGGATAATGAATGTATTGATTGAAGAAAGATTTATTAATTATTTCGAAGAATCACGAAAATATTACATGAGTATTCACTTCTTTCTTCTTCTACTTAAATCTAGTGACTGAATAAATAACTGGGAATGTTTCAACTCAAAATAGTTGGGTGACATTGCTCAAATTCTTTCACACTTACAGTTTGAATCCTATTAACTTTCATATGATTATCAAATACATTTCATGTTTGTACTGCCCTAATGCTCTCGTAAAAATGATGTTTTCTGTTGTGAATAAGTTGTTCTCCAGCGAAAACACTTAGATGGATGTCTTAGTTTTTATAGCAAGGTTATTTACCAAAGTATATTTTAACAAATTCAGCTAAGAACCTCACACTTATTTAAAATCAATGTCAAAGATGTTAAAAAAATTTGTTCTTCAGAAAAACAAGAAACCGCGTTTTCAATGTCATTAATAGACAAAAACTATTAAGAGTTGTGCGTTTTTTGAACTCGTATACTATTAGCTAAAATTAATTGATGCCCTGTTTTGAAGGAAAAATAAACTGTCACATTAGGAATAATGTACATATTTGTGAATAAAAGTAATGAAATTGAACTGGCGTATCATCTTCTACGGAAAATGAAGTTCATATTGAATATACCCAACAATCAAGGGCTATCGTTCTAATCAAATGTTTTTTATAGTCCAACAAATATGTCTGAAAGATTGATCATAATATCTCACGTGAAATTATGATATTGTGATAGTTATGTTGGTAACCTTTCCAAAATTGGCTTTATATTTTAGATACCTCCATAACCATAACTAAAAATCATCAGGGCTTAAAAGTTATATGGGCTTCACATTACCACAGTCCAAAGACACATGGCTTCATCATTCCACCAGAGAAAAGTGTCCTTCATCTACAGCAGGGGTCTCCAAACTTTCCAACCTTAGGGCCATACTGTTTACTCCAGTAAGCACCAAGGGCCAAAACCATTTTAATTTTTCTGCCATAATCTATAATTTCCAGTTAGTTGTTATGCTTAAGTTAAATTTTCTGCGTATTATGCTCGTCATTAATCTTTACCCAGCAAGCCAATAAAATCGTGTTAAGGCTCGTTCCCACCGAGGCGAGAGACGTGAAGATGCAAGAGGCAAGCGACCAAATTTTTTCGACCCCTTCACAGCGAAACGTCAGAAATAGCATTACGCCTAGTGAAAAACCGCTTCGAGTTGAAAGTTGGGCAACTCCAAACGGAGGACTGCAAACCGATTTCAGGCGACCGCGGTGAGGTCAAATTTTGGTCGCTTGCATCTTGTCGCCTTGGTGAGCACGAGCCTTTATTATCATTCTGTGTTTTTTTATCCAACTTATTACAGCAACAATAAGCTATTCGCTGTCGCGGGCCGGATGGATGAAACTGGCGGACCGGATTCGGTCCGCGGGCCGTAGTTTGGAGACCTCTGATCTACAGTAAATGATAAAGGGCATTTTTGTGTACCACTGTAGAAATCACAGTAGGGACTTAATTGCACGTGGGGTGCTCTATCTTAAATCATCTTGGGGTAATTATCTTGTCAAAATCTTGTTTAAAATTGTGTAAATGGAACAGAGGTTTTGTCATATTACAATAACATGCAAATTGCCTGTTTCCTCCATTCTTCGTGATAAATTTTGAAAGTATTTTTTTTATTGATCTCATTTTTTCATGCCTTTATAAAGTCTCTCTATTGAATTTCGACTCAGACTGAATTGAAGATAACTCTGATCAGTTTCGGTTATGTTATGGTCTACATTTATTTGTTCGAAATTAAAATAATATATTAATAAACAGCTATGATAATATCATGAAATAATTTTTATAGGTTTCTGTACTTATATTTCAGTTTTTTAAATTAATAAATACCCATTATTTTTCGTTTTAATTACAATACATAATTGTATACTGAAATCATAATATACTAATAAATATTTTATAATTAATATTTGGACAGTTTATCGTAATGTAGTGTATTTTTTCTTCTTTATGAAACATCCTAGTCAGATTTTCTATACTCTCCTAACAAAATCGAAACTTTTAAAAAAGAAAGAAACTTTTACCGTTTGAAATGATTCTTATAGTTATTATTTATTATTCATGATTCTTATAGTTATTATTTATTATTCATGATTCGTAATGATTTAGACCAGGGGTCTCCAAACTTTTTCGGTCGCGGGCCAAAAATTAAAAAAAAAAAAAGTTGGCAGGCCAAGAAAAATTTTGCTAAAATTTTAAAAACAATATACAAGTGTTACAATTTAAATATGTTAATGAGCAGCATGAAATCGAGATTTCATTTTTAAAAGTTCCTTATAGTATTGAGGTTCGAAGTGAGAACCTCACTATAAGGAATCACAAATGCTCATCTGTCAGTCTACTTCTGAAATAATTCTTTCCAAGATTCATAGTTGAAAACACTTGTTCACATGTATAAGATGAAGCAAACACAGCACTGATTTTCTGGCCGTGAGATAGTGAATTTGGGAAACCTACTTTCGATATTGATTTGTAAAACTTTAACTTTAGAAACAACTGCTTGAGATGATTGTTAGAATGTAACTCAATTAATTCAACTTGCAAATCCTTTCCGATTAAAAGCTGTCTGTGCTTGCTATTTCCGTCGATTTAGGTTTTGTAGAACAAAAATAGAGAAAGTAAAAAGTTCATCAGTCCTTTGGAAAAAAGGAAGAAAAAAAAAATATTTAATCAAAGTAGAAAAGGAGATGGATATATAATGTATAAATATATATTTCTTTTAATTTGCCGCGGACCGGCAACTTAAAATTCTTCTTCTTCTTCCGGCGGGCCGTAGTTTGGAGACCCCTGATTTAGACTGAATAAATAATGGTGTAAGAGAAAAGCTATTATAAATAAGTGATCTAAAGAATTATCAAAATAAAGAATTCGCACAAGCGCAAAAATATGTGATGGTCAATAAACCACAATTGAAGATTCGCATTTTTAGTAGATTATAATTAAGTTGATTTAATATGTTTTAGAAAGAGGCATAACATTTTTTACATGCATGCAATTCTCGCTGTAATTAAAAAAAAAAGTGGAAATCCTTAAAAATTTCAAATAATTTTCAATGTAAAAAACAAACAATTATGAAGTTATCACTTGAATAGTAATGATATAGTATCACTTGGTGTTATTTATTACATATACTTTCAAATCTCCAAAAAAATCGAAAAATAATATTTTTAAACATAAATAAATCTTACAAAAGTTTTCATGTACGATTGAGTTTCGTATTAAATTTGCATGATTTGCAATAATTGTCGATCGTAGCAAAGTATAATTTTCTCAAAACACAACTTGCCATGATAAATAAAATCGTTTATTTAAAATGTTGAATTGTTATTTAATTTAGAGTTTATTTAAATGACTAGACAGTTCCCACGCCTGGGTCATACAAGCATAAATTGTTCAAAATTCACAAATTAATTATTAATTTGTAATTAAAAAATAATCATTAAACTAAAAAATAATCATTAAATTAAAAGATATCAAAAACCTTAATTTAGAGTTTAAAATGATTTTTTTCTGTATAAAACTTTGTGAAAAGCATATTAGTATTACATGTAAATCAATATCGGTGAGACCAACAGAGTTATCTCATGGATCAAAGCGAATCATCATTCGAAAAATTAATGTAAATTCAAGATAACTGTTTATAAAACATAGATCATAATTGTAAGAAAGTTAAGGAATAGGTTCACGTTCAAAAAAGGTGTCATGGTCGAGATGTAAGGAAAAATTTCTTTAGTAGTAGAACCATAAAACCGGAAAAACAGACTGAATAAAGGAACCTTTTCCATTTGTTTAATACGGCATATCTTTCCTTGAAATAGGTAAGTTAGGATGTACTGATTGCAGCGTTGTTATACAAGGTGAATATAATTAAAATCCCACTTTCAAAATGCTGTAAAAAAAAGGAATCACTCGTCAAAATGAATTCAAATTTGAACTGAAGATACTTGAAGAAGGGGGAAATGGTATAAAAAAAAATTTGCTCCAACTTTATCCATCCAATTTGGTATGACTTTGCCGTGGTGAATGGGTTTTCCACTAACAATGTCACAACTGTTGAATGACTTGGAAGTCATTTTTTCCTTCAAAACACCGAAACAATCAAGCACATTGAACACTACAGTTGGTTTAATGTGCAACTTATGCCAAATACGTTGTAATTTCGATTCAAAATATCACTGGCTTGGACTGGATCGATTCAAAATATCACTGGCTGGATTCAAAATATCACTAAAATTGACTTTCTTTATGCCGCTTACAGCGCCATCTATTAATACACTTCGGAACATTTTTAATGCCTTACCGTTTCTCCCTTTTTCAAGTATCTTCAGTTCAAATTTGGACTCATTGTTTTTTTTAAGCAGTTTGAAAGTGGGACTTTTATTATTGTAACACTGTACATTAACTGAAACCACGTTTGCCCTCTTTAAGGAAAGTTTAAAATACATTCATGTCCATAAATTAAGGATAATTCAGAATCACACAGAAATTGAACTCTAAAATAAAAATTTCACCTGTAGAATTATCACACACATCTTGAAGAAGAATATGCAAATTACTGGAAACCACCTGATGGCGCTGATAGTAAGTCACAATGACGAGAGTGTAAGAGAGGGGTATATAAGGAATGGTGGCAAAGAAGTAAAATTGTTCACAAACGCTTTAAAAGCCTTTCAGTGCAATAACCGCACAGTTATGGAACAAAGGAAGCATTTGGATGATTTTTTACGTGGTAGAATTATCGGACGACTGGAATGTGGACGTACCCAGCTGGAAGTATTCGAGGAACTTGGAATCGCCCAGAGTGTCATCTCCAGGCTTTGGCAACGATTCCAAGATGATGGTAATGTGAGTAGATGTTACAGCACAGGTCGATCCCAAGTTACAACGCCGAATGAGGACCGGTATTTAGCAGTTACTGCAAAAGAAACAGACGGAGCACAGCATCAGACCTGCCTCGTCAGCTCTCTTCGGCTACCGGTACGACAGTTTCAAGGCAGACCGTGTACAGACGCTTAGGGCACATTGGTCTATATGCTCGTAGGCCTGTCAGATGTGTTCCACTTACCGCAACTAACTGTCGTCTGCGATTAACCTGGAGTAGAGAGCATGCATCGTGGACACCGCAACAGTGGTTTGGTGTGATGTTTTCCGATGAGTCCAGGTTTAGTTTGCAGTCTGATTCTCGCCGGACTTTCATATGGAGAGCGCCAGGTACCAGTTACCACCAAGAGAACACCATTGAACGACACCGTTACGGTGGTGTAGGATGGCTCGTTTGGGGAGGAATTATTCTTTGTTCCAGAACTGACCCGCATGTTCAGAGTGTAACGATGACAGGCCACATCTATCGGGATGTCATTTTGGAACAACATGTACGTTTGTTTCGGGGAGCCATGGGTGCTGAATTTCTGTTTATGGATGACAACGCCCGTCCTCACCGTGCAAACATTGTAGACGAATGCCTTCAATTGGAGGATATCACCCGTATGGATTGGCCAGCATACTCACCGGACTTGAATCCAATAGAGCATGTGTGGGATATGCTTGGCCGACGAATTGCAGCCCGTCAACCCCCTCTCATCTGTCAACCGGATCTTCGGAGGGCATTGCTTGATGAGTGGTGTAATATTCCCCAAGATCAGATTGATAATTTGATACTCAGCATGCCTAGGCGTTGTAAGGCCTGTATTGCATCGTCCGGGAGACATACTCCATATTAACCATCATACTAACCCTGTTATACTGTTTTTTGTAAATAGGTTCTTTTTTGAAATTTGCTCCAGGGAGTAAAAATCGCAATTTTTATTAATTATGTCAAACATATAGCATCTTTTTTGCTCTTTACCATTTGTTTAATAAATAGACTTTACAAATAAGTCAAATTTGTTTTGCTTCTGTCACTTTCTTTGTCTGAACTTCATTATCCTTAATTTATGGACATGAGTGTCATAACTTGAAAATTTTGATGTGCACAGAGATTTTAAATTGTATCTGGATAGCAATACTGAACTCGTATACAGCGAGTCTTGGTGCTGAACTGTGGTTGCTTTATAATTGACAGTCAGTCATTAAAATGCTTACTCATCAGATATGACCATAACAGAAAATATTTTCCTGAAATAGACTTCGAAAAAAATGTAATTTTTAAAGTAGCAATTAAAAATTTAATGCATGAAATTTGGAACTAATAGGCCCAGAATTTACCAAAATTGACTTCGAATTTACAGCAAAAGGTTCAAAAAGTGTTCTTAATCGTAAGTGTGTAATGTGACCACATTGAACATTTTTCCGACCCGTGAGATTTATCACACTTTTACAAAATATATTTATATTATAATGTCCAAAATAGTGAAGCGTTATTAGCGCTTTTGGTTTAAATCTGCAAATCATTTTTTTTTTTTTGAAAATGAAATTAACCAAACACACAACACGCTCAAACATGCAGCACGGTAACCTGTAACACCAATTGCGTTGTGCAGATACCCAAATTGAGATAGATTTGCAAAAGCTAAGCGAAAGAGCGGAGAAACAAATATCGCACTAGTAAAATAAATATTTTTTAACGATTTTATTTTTTTATTTCATTTATATTTATATATTTTGTATTTCATCTTTAGTATTATATATTTTTGTATAATGTGCGTTGAGCATTATTATTATTACATTATCTATATTTACATGCAAGAATAATAGTGAACACAATAATAATAACTCATTATCTTTCAATTTTTCTTTCTAAAAAATATCTATAGTGGGTCTTAATCTAATATGGGGATATATAATTTTATATGCGGCCCGCGTAGTGATGATACATTTCCAAAGTGACCCGGAAGATCATTTGGGTTGGCCACCCACAATACTGCATATATCCAAAGATTTTAATGAGCTAATATTTTTTATTAATATTGTAATCATATAAATAAAATATTTTTTTCTTTATTTTTATAATCATGATACTGAAACCGAACTTCCAAGGTCATATAAGATCTTCATTTTTAGATACCATTCATGATGCTCACATAAAAAAAAAACAATAATTTTTTTTTACCTTTCTCTATAATTAAATAACAATGTTTCACGTTGTTTCTTCTTATTATAATAACTCGTTTTTAGAAGTGACGTCATCATGACGTATGTTGGTGGGTTTATATAATTTCCCTTTAGAGTAATTTTTGTATCCCTTTTTTAATGAAACAAGTTTTCGATGATTATATTAACTGATCACTTTCTTTTTCCAAGATTATTTAGTACTTTCACACATTATGCTGTGCTGAGCACACATGTGCACCTTGAATACAGCGATATCGATTTCATTTTCCATGTTGAATTAAATCACAATATAAGAAATACTCTGTGAAGGTAAGTTAATAAAAGTTGATTATTCTTTAATTAAAAATTATCATTACCATATAAATTCATTAAACATTAATTAAGCCCAATTCAATAAAAATATTAAAAAAATTATTTAATTTTTGTATTTTTAACATATGTAGATAATATTATATATGGACTTCAAAAATCTAGGAAAATAATTTTTCTATTAAAATTACTCATTCACAATCATATATTCACTTTTAAATATAAATTATTTAAATCTATATTTTCATCTAGCTTTTCCAAACATTTATCCAAACATTATATTTATCCAACATATATTTATCCAAACATTATATTTATCCAACATATATTTATCCAAAAATTTCCACATTTATCCAACATGTATTTATCCAAACATTTATACATTTATCCAAACATTTATACATTTATCCAAATCTTATTATCTTTTTTTAATAAAGAATAAAATAGTCGAACACAAATATTACTTATCTATTCCAAATGAATATTTAACTTAAACAAATAATTTTGTACAACGTTTTTACTTTTTTCTATATATCATGAGGTTCTATTTGCAAATTAAAAAAGTTGACATTTTTATTCATTTTTTAAATTAAAATAACTTTCTATTATAACATTATTAAATAGCATCAATTTCAATAAAATAGCTGAAAGATTTTATATTATAGATACAATTTAAAATTTAAATAACTTACATTTATACTTTTTGCATTCCTTAAAATATTTATTTATTTATAATAACATTTATTGCTATAAAATATTTGAATACAAATATTTTATAGCAATAAATGTTATTATAAATAAATAAATGTTTTAAGGAACGCAAAAAAATATAAGTTATTTATGTTTTAAATTGTGTTTCCTTAAACATTTATTACTTCATTCATCCATTCACATTCATCAAATTAAAAAAAAAAAAAAAAAAATTCATTCATTCAAGTTAAAAAGTTCATCTCTTACCTTTTCGTGATCAACTTTTCATTCATAATTTCCGTGATATATATCTAAAGTTATTGAGTAAAATATCCTTTAAAAATCAATAAAAAAGAAATCTAACATGAATGAATTAGGAAAAACAACAACAATAAAAAAAAGATATTTAATATGTCTACGTTATTACCTAGTATGCACAAGTGAAGTTTTAAAACTTCACTTCTAAAAGAGGATAAATATATTTTTTTCTTCTACATCTTTGCTTTTTTCCATTTTCGGATTAAAAATAAATGCACATTCGAATCGTTATTTTAATGTTTCAGATTACTTATAAATAGATTCGTATGTTTCTTAAAGTTACAATGCAATTTTTATTGAAAGATTTAATGCCATAAAATATTTAATACAAATGTTTCTTACCTTTTCGAAAAGAACTTTTAACAATTAATATAGAATCATTTATTTAAAGCTTTTCATGCTTTATTATACAAGCAATTTGATACTCAGATGATATGTATCTAATGTTATTCAGTAAAATATCCTTTAAAAATCAATAAAAACGAAATCTAACATGAATGAATTAGGAAAAACAACAACAATAAAAAAAAGATATTAAATATGTCTATGTTTTTACCTAGTATGCTCTCGTGAATTTTTAAAACTTCACTACTAAATGAGGATAAATATATTTGTTTTTCTTGTATACATCTTAAATGCTTTTTTTTCCACCTGGATTAAAAATTAATGCATATTCGAATCGTTATTTTAATCGTTAATCATTTTTTAATTATATTCGAATCGTTAATTGTTTTTTAATTATATTCGAATCGTTATTTTAATAGTTAATCGTTTTTTAATTATATTCGAAAAGTTATTATTTTAATCATTAATCGTTTTTTAATTATATTCGAATCGTTATTTCAGATTGCTTACAGTTGGATTTATATGTTTCTTCCACTCTGTGGCGAAGTTACAGTACAATTTTTTTAAAGATTTAATGCTATAAAATATTTAATACAAATGTTTCTTAACATTTCGAAAAGAACTTTTAGCAATTAATTTACAATCATTTATTTAAATTCATGTTTTATCATATAAGCAACTTTTAATTCCAATGATATTATCTAAAGTTATTCATTAAAATATCCTTTTAAAAACATTAAAAAAGAAATCTAACGTGAATGAATTCGGAAAAAACAACAACAATAAAAAAAAAGAATAAATATATCTACGTTATTACCTAATACGATCTGATTAATGTTTAAAACTTCACTGCTAAAACAGGATAAATACATTTAATTTTCTTCTACATCTTAAAAGTTTTTTTCCACCTGGATTAAAAATAAATGCACATTCGAATCGTTATTTTAATCGTTAATTGTTAATTGTTATTTAATTATATTCGCATCGTTATTTCAGATTGTTTACAGTTGGATTTATATGTTTCTTACACTGTATTGGAAAGTTACAATGCAATTTTTTTGAAAGACTTAATGCTATAAAGTATTTTAAAACAAATGTTTCTTACTTTTTTGAAAAGAACTTTTAACAATTAATTTATAATAATTTATTTAAAGTTTTTTATGCTTTAATCAGCTTGATATTTTAATGATATGTATCTAAAGTTATTCAATATAATATCTTACTAAATCATTAAAAAAGAAAACCTAATATGCCCTGGTGAATTTTTAAAACTTCATTTCTAAAAGTAGATAAATATATTTATTTTCCTTCATACGTCTTAAATGCTTTTTTCTCCCGGACTAAAAATAAATGCACATTCGAATCGTTATTTTATTCGTAAATTGTTCTTTACTTATATTCGAATCGTTATTTTATTCGTTAATTGTTCTTCAATTATATTCGAATCGTTATTTCAGATTGCTTACAGTTGAATTTATATGTTTCGTACTCTGTATTGGAAAGTTACAATGCAATTTTTTTAAAGATATAATGCTATAAAATATTTAATGCAAATGTTTCTTACCTTTTTGTAATGAACTTTTAACAATTAATTTACAATAATTTCTTTAAAGCTGTTCATGATTTGTTATAAAAGCAATTAGATATTCCAATGATATCTATCTAAAGGTTGTTAGTAAAATATCCTTTTGAAACCAATGAAAAAGAAATCTAACATGAATGAATTAGGAAAAACAACAACAATAAAAAAAGATATTAAATATGTCAACGTTATTTATTACCTAGTATACTCTCAATTTTTACAACTTCACTGTTAAAAGAGGATAAATTTATTTATTATTCTTGTATATATCTTAAATGCTTTTTTTCCAGTTGGATTAAAAATAAATGCACATTCGAATCGTTATTTTAATCGTTAATTGTTCTTTAATTATATTCGAATCGTTATTTTATTCGTTAATTGTCCTTTACTTATATTCGAATCGTTATTTTATTCGTTAATTGTTCTTCAATTATATTCGAATCGTTATTTCAGATTGCTTACATTTAAATTTATATGTTTCTTTCACTGCATTGGAAAGTTACAATGCAATTTTTTTAAAGATATAATGCTATAAAATATTTAATGCAAATGTTTCTTACCTTTTTGGAAAGAACTTTTAACAATTAATTTACAATAATTTATTTAAAGCTGTTCATGATTTATTATAAAAGCAATTAGATATTCCACTATCTATTTAAAGTTATTTAGTAAAATATCCTTTGAAATCAATAAAAAAGAAATCTAACATGAATGAATTAGGAAAAACAACAACAATAAAAAAAGATATTAAATATGTCTACGTTATTACCTAGTATGCTCTCGTGAATTTTTAAAACTTCACTGCTAAAAGAAGATAAATTTATTTATTATTCTTGTTTACATTGTAAATGTTTTTTTTCCACCTGGATTAAAAATAAATGCACATTCGAATCGTTATTTTAATCGTTAATTGTTGTTTAATTATATTCGAATCGTTATTTCAGATTGCTTACAGTTGGATTTATATGTTTCTTCCACTGTATTGCAAAGCTACAATGCAATTTTTTTGAAAGATTTAAGGCTATGAAATATTTGAAAACAAGTGTTTCTTACCTTTTCAAAAAGAACTTTTAACAATTAATTTACAATAGTTTATTTAAAGTTTTTCATGCTTTAATAAATTTGATATTCTAATGATAAATATCTAAAGTTATTCAGTAAAATATCCTTTTAAAATACATTAAAAAATAAATCTAACATGAATGAATTAGGAAAAACAGCAATAATAAAAAAAAGATATTAAATATGTCTACATTATTACCTAGTACGCTCTGGTGAATTTTTAAAATTTCATTGCTAAAAGAGGATAAATTTATTAATTTTCTTTCATACGTCTTAAATGCTTTTTTCCGCATGGAGTAAAAATAAATGCACATTCGAAACGTTATTTTAATCGTTAATCGTTAATTGTTATTTAATTATATTTGCATCGTTATTTCAGATTTTTTACAGTTGGATTTATATGTTTCTTACCTTTTCGAAAAGAACTTTTAAAAATTAATTTACACTCATTTACTTAAAGCTTCTAAATTGAGTGATTTGATATTCCAATGATATATATCTAATGTTATTCAGTAAAATATCCTTTAAAAATCTATAAAAAAGAAATCTAACATGAATGAATTTGGAAAAACAACAACAATAAAAAAAGATATTTATTATGTCTACGTTATTACCTAGTATGCACAAGTGAATCTTAAAAACTTCACTCCTAAAATAGGATTAATATATTTATTTTTGTTCATTCGTCTTAAATGCCTTTTTTCACCTGTTTAAAAATGAATGTACATTCGAATCGTTATTTTAATCGTTAATTGTTGCTTAATTACATTCGAATCGTTATTTCAGATGGCTTATAGTTGGATTTATATGTTTCTTCCACTGTATTTGAAAGTTAAAATGCAATTTTTTTTATGAAAGATTTAATGCTATAAAATATTTAAATACAAAAGTCTCTTACCGTTTTGAAAAGAACTTTTAACAATTAATTGACAATAGTTTATTTAAAGCTTTTCATGCTTTATTATATAAGCAATTTGATATTCCAATTATATGTATCTAAAGTTATTCAGTAAAATAGCCTTTTAAAATCATTAAAAAAGAAATCTAACATAAATGAATTAGGAAAAACAACAACAATAACAAAAAGATAATAAATATATCTACGTTATTACATAACACGATCTGATTAATGTTTAAAACTTCACTGTTAAAACAGGATAAATATATTTATTTTTCTTCTACATCTTAAATGTTTTTTTCCACCTGGATTAAAAATAAATGCACATTCGAATCGTTATTTTAATCGCTAATTATTTTTTAATTATATTCGAATCGTTATTTTAATCTTTAATAGTTTTTTAATTATATTCGAATCGTTATTTTAATCTTTAATAGTTTTTTAATTATATTCGAATCGTTATTTCAGATTGCATACACTTGGACTTATATGTTTCTTCCATTGTATTGGAAAGTTACAAAGCAATTTTTTTGAAAGATTTAATGCTCTAAAATATTTGAATACAAATATTTCTTAAATTTTCGAAAAGAGCTTTTAACAATTAATTTATAATCATTTATTTAAAACTTTTCCTGCTTTATCATGAAAGCAATTCGATATTCCAATGATATGCATCTAAAGTTATTCAGTAAAATATCCTTTTAAAATAATTATAAAAGAAATTTGATATGAATGAATTAGGAAAAACAACAACAATTAAAAAAAGATATTAAATATGTCTACGTTACTACCTAGTATGCTCTCGTGAATTTTTAAAACATCTGCTAAAAGAGGATAAATTTATAATTCTTGTATGCATCTTAAATGCTTTTTTTCCACTTGGATTAAAAATAAATGCACATTCGAATCGTTATTTTAATCGTTAATTGTTGTTTAATTATATTCGAATCGTTATTTAAGATTGCTTACAGGTGGGCTTTATATGATTATATTTATATGTTTCTTCCACGGTATTAAAAAGTTACAATGCAATCTTTTAAAAAGATTTAAGGCTATAAAAAATTTTAATACAAATGTTTCTTACCTTTTTGAAAATAACTTTTAATAATCAATTTACAATAGTTTATTTAAAGGTTTTTATGCTTTAAGCAACTTGATATTCTAATGATATGTATTTGAAATTATTCGGTTAAATATCCTTTTAAAATCAATAAAAAAGAAATCTAACATGTATGAATTAGGAAAAACAACAACAATAAAAGATGATGTTAAATATGTCTATCACGTAGTATGCTCTGATGAATTTTTAAAACTTCTGTGCTAAAAAAGGGTACATTTATTTATTTTTCTTCAAAAATCTTAAATGCATTTTTTACATCTGGATCAAAAATAAATGCAGATTCGAATCGTTATTTTAATTGCAAAGTTACAATGCAAGTTTTTTGAAAGCTTTAATGCTATAAAATATTTGAATACAAATATTTCTTACCTTTTCAAAAATAACTTTTAACAATTAATTTGCAATCATTTATTTAAAGTTTATCATGCTTTAAGCAACTTGATATTCAAATGATACGTATCTAAAGTTATTCAGTAAAATTTCCTTTTAAACCATTTAAAAGAAATCTAGCATAAATGAATTCGACATATAAAAGAAATCTAATATAAATGAATTCGACATATAAAAGAAATCTAATATAAATGAATGCGACATTTGAAAAGCAATCTAGTGTAAATAAATTCGACATTTAATAAGAAATCCAGTATAAATGAATCCGGAGAAACAGCAACAACAAAAAAGATGTTAACTATGTTTATCTTACTACAAGGTTTGATCTGGGGAATTTTTAAACTTCCCTATTGAAAGAGGATAAAGATGTGTTTTTTTTCATACATGTGTTGTCATTGCATACATACATAATATTTTCCCGCCTGGATTAAAATTTGATGCACGTTCCAGTAATTATTTTAATGTTTCAGACTGGTTACAGTTGGTTTTAGATATTTTTTACACTGTATTGCAACGTTACAATGTAATTTGGTTTTAAAGATACTGCAGGGAAACATAAATTACAAGCTGCTGTATAAGTTAGCCTTCGATTTGAGAATAGGAATTTTCAATGCCATTTTTGTCATTAGAAAATAAAGATTTTTTTACCATAGATGTCTTCGAAAGGATATTTTTTCACTTTGATTTCATTAATCACGATTTATCATTCGTGTTTTAAAACTTGTTTTTCATTAGGAGATTTTGGAAAAAAAGGATACCTAAGTAACATTAAAACGTGCTTTAGACTGTCAGGTGTGTTTCAGTTTTTATTCTGGACTTTTTTCATAAACTCAAGGTGAAATATTAATAGAATCAAAGAGGATTTATAACAGTGAAGCTGAAAGGTCTGTAACAGTCTTCACAAAATTGTATACAGACCTTTCTTAAGAATCTTTAACGATAACTAACAGCCACTAATAATAAGTTAATCAAAAATTAGTATAAAAAATTGTTTATACAAATTTTTGATGGTTAAAAAGGGTTATACTCTTTGAGGTCGAGCTCATAAACAGTTTTTTTTAAACTTAAAACTGACATGAAAATTTTATATCTATATAATATTTATTTTACACCAAAAATAAATAAATAGTAATCTAACAATTTTTTAAAGAAGAAAAAGCGTATGAAATATAATCTGTAAAATTAAAAAATTACAATTTAAATTTGCAGCTTTGTAAATACAGAAAATACAAATGAATGTTAAAAAAAATATCTTTTTTTTAAGTTAAAGTAAAATTAGCAGAATTTGATAAAAATAAATAAATAACATGAAAGGCAATGATTGAAAATGTATATATTTTTAAGGTAGATTTCCGACATTAAAAGTTAAATATGAATTTTTCAAACTGCATAAAAAAATTCATTTATAGACTGATTCAATTAACTGATTAATTTTAAAAATCGAAATATATTTCTTTTCATTACTTCTCAGTTACAAATATCATCATCCGTAACTAATGATTTTCCTTATTCAATTTCCTTTAAATTAATCATATTTCGTCAAAGATATTTGAAATTTGCAAAATTTTCTTACAAAAATAAAATTTAATAAGATTATTGAAAATTATAAGTTTTTAACTTTTCTTCATTATACTTAGCAAATTATATTTTATTATAATACTTACTTGTATATTGTGTTCTTATTTAATTTGTGGCATTAAATGAATGGTATTAAACGAAATTTAAAAACATGCAAACATTAAAATGTATCGTGTTTTCATTATCGCATTGGGAATCTATTTGAATACAATGAATTTCAGAAGAGAGTTGAACAACCATTTAAGAATAATGAGAGCTCACTGAAAACAATGCAGTTCACTGAACAATAGAACAATGATTATTTACAATGACTCTTTTGAATAAAAAGAATGAATGAGCATACTGAATTTTAATCAAATATCATAATTTGAAGTAAATTAAGGAAACAAAATCAGAAGTATTTTAATAGTTCAATTTCCATTCATTGGTATTTAAGGAAATCTGGTAAAAAAAATTAATGAATCAATAACTTACATATTAAGCAAGAAAAAAACTTTTTTAATTTTATTTGAAAATACAATAAATGAAATCATGCAGTGATCGTTTAATGTATGATCAGCTAAAATATAATAGGTGATCACCTTTAGCAGCTATATAAGGTACAGAAGCTATATTAAATTATCAGAATGATTATGCTTATTAACTCAGTTGGTAGAAAAATCCATTCTTGTGTCAAAGCAGCTAAAATATAATAGGTGATCACCTTTAACAGCTATATACGGTACAGAAGCTATGTTAAATGATCAGAATGATTATGCTTATTAACTCAGTTGGTGGAAAAACCCATTCTTCTGTCAAAGCAGTTCAAAGACTCTGAGAAGTTCAGGAGATTGATTAGGTTCAACAATACGACTCCATAGAGCATCTCAAGCATGCTGAAGTGAGTTTCAGTCCGGAGAACGTGCTGTGTAACCGATACGCACCATAGTCAGTTCAAGAAGATGTGTGGTCTAGCAGGTCTCTGTGTAGTCTAGAAGATCTCTGTGTGGTCTAACAGTATCGTCTTACTAGATGAAGGAGTCACCAACTGTACCTGCATAAAGTTGGACAATTGGATGTCGCTCAGCAGTAGCGGTGCTTCTTAGTAGTATATGCAAGTAAGTTCTGCTGTCCAAAAAGATATATGCCTAGATACATATATCACGTTATGTCTCTTTTATGGATATGACTGGGATAAGATATATGGAACGATGGGATACAGGTTTTAGACCCCAATCTTCTTGAATTCTCTTGAAATAAGCATCTGGACTGTAGTAAAGAGTGCAGACTTTCAATGTCTTGCACTCCAACTAATATGTGTGCATGCCCAATTAAACGTTTAGCGTGAGCTATGCACGCAATTCTGAACGTATTCTATATAATCCTCCTATGTGTCAGTTTTTGGAGTACGGTTTATCTCAATACCAATTTTCCAATGGTTGTTATAAAGTAAGATTTGAAGGGGGTTGGTGTAGTGCTTATGTGACAACTTGCAGGCAAACGCCATTCTGCAAGCCGTCCACCTTGTAAATAGCCATCATCTGCTGCTTTTGCAGATGACAGCTATTTGCAAGATGGACTAGGACTCTGATCCTTGGATCTTTTAGGTCTGTGGTCTTTGGCGGTGTGTAATCTGGGTCTTTCTCGACTATACTTTTAGAAGCTGAGATTATATTTAGAAGTATATTCTACATTCTGTGAATTACAGAAGGACTTACATTCAACATTCTTGCTAAATATTATTTAATCTCTCTTCTATTATGCTTGCAATGACTCACCACTTGGTCACTGTAAAATGTGTTCGTCGAAGTTGTCAGACTCTATCAAATTTATTTTTTTTTGTAAATTGTTCATTTTTAAGGATTTATTTGCACTTTTGATGAATATGTTGGAAAGTTTTTAATGTTTGTTGGAATGTTTGTGCAACAACATTTGGTTTTCGACATCACAAACGTCTCATTGCTCCTTTTAATAACACAGTGTAAAAAAGGAATAAGAATACTATTATAAGCCTCACCTCTGTACTTTATCAGCAAAACTTTTAACAAAATGTAAAGCAAGTATTGAATAATTTGTTAGAAAATCTTCTGTAACTACGAATTATAAAAAAAATAGCCTCTACTCCTTTTCAGCTAATCATATTAAATATGTCGTCACTGTTAATTACTGTATGTCTTCAGTAAAATTTGTACAGATTTCAAATGGTACTTTTTCAAAATTTATTTCAGAAATACACATTTTTTTAGTTATAAAAAGCAGATATTAAAGATTCACATTCATACAACATCGCCAACATATACGCGTAACACATATTTATATATGAAAGAGAAAAAATTCCTTTTTTAAAAATATTTTTAATATTTTAAAAACATTATATTTGCTATTCGTGATTCATTAAAATAAAATAATTTTATAAGAATGTAAATTTTCATTATTTTTGTTTAATGTTTCTTTTTTTTGCAGGTATTTTAACTAGAATAATTTTGGAAGAAAGTAAATAATAATTTTATTGTAGACTTGGAATGAGGAGCAGTAGAGACTGATATATATATATATATATTTCAAAAATCAAATAAGAATAACCATGAAGTGCCACTGGATTCTTATTTTAACTATTTCTTATGCTATATTAGAAATAAAAGGACAGAACATACCACTCTATAAAGAAAGAAAAACAAAGACAATGGTAGAAAAATATCCAAATCTGACCATTACGGAACATTGGCAAAAAATCGAAAAGAATATAAAGAAAATTAGTGATGGTTTAGCTGAAAAAATTCTAGCGCATGTGTTTGATTACACTGTGCAACTTAACATTTCAAATCAGTGTGTGCAAGAAACATTGAAACTCGTCGCAGGTATTAGGAAACTTAAACCATGGGCATTAAGATGTAAGTATTTTTTACTATCTTAAATACTTTTTAGATATAACTTTAGTTTTATGGTACTAATTTTTAAAATTGTGCTTATATATTTCTCTCTATATAAACTCTGTGCTAAAAAAGTAAGACCAATTAATTTTTTTTCAAAAACTCTTTATTTATTCTTCCGAATTTATTTCATCAGCTTCAAAGTAATCCTCTCCGTACACAATGCACTTATGCCAACTTTTTTTCCATTCCCCAATTCATGCTAAAAAGTCATCGGCAGGCCCTTCTGGCCTTCAAAGCACGCGGCGAATCACGTTGAATCTCTTCAATCGACTCAAAACGGTGTCACTGGAGTGATCTTTTGAGTTTAGGGAATAGCCAGAAGTCCCACGGTATGAATACGGGAGTTGTGGAATGATATGGATTTCTTTTTTAGGTAAAAGTAACGAAGAATCAATACAGTGAGCTGGCACATTTGACGCATTTGAGGCCCAAAATGGAAATGTCCAATCTTTTTGAAATTCCAACTTCCTCAGCAAGGTCTCTAATTGTAAATCAACGGTTTGCAAGCACCAAATCTTTAATTGTTTGGCCGTGAGCTTCGTCCGTTGAGGTTGATGGCCGACCAGAGGTCTCTTAGTCTTCAACGCGTTCTCTGCCTTCTTTGAACTGTTTATACCACTTCTAAACATTTGTTTCCGATATAGGAATGTCTTCGAATGCCTTCTGCAACCTTTTATACGTTTCCGCAAACAAAATTGAATGCAAGTTCTTTGCTCAATTAATTCAGACATTTCAAAAATCGCTCTAATCAGTTTTAGTGTCTCACAAAGTAAAGTAAGCGTAAAAAAACCAAGCGTAAATCAAATACTAATAAATATTTTGACGCCAAATTTCACATAGATGTCAAGGATAGTGCAAGCAACCTAAAAAAGAAAAAAAAATTGAAATTTCATAAGTCCCGGGAATTTTAAATTCAAAATTGGTCTTACTTTTTGGACTCAGTAGTAGAATGAGATATTTCCATCTTTGTATATTTCTTCTAAAATAACATAACACCTAAGTGTTAAATTTTTTTCTGAATTTATCTGGTACGTAACTTAAAAATTATGAAAATAATTTATAATTTTAATTTTAATTGATTAAACCTTATTTTTTCGTTTAAATTACGGTTTTAAACAATTTATCTTAAGATTCTCTGCAAAAGAATAACCAACAGAAAATGACGTCCTAGTTTTTAAGCTTCTGATTAATTTTTGTGATTCATGTTTATATAAAATATAATTAATTTTTTATATATTTTTCATAAATAATTCATAAACATTACAGTGAATAAAAATGGTATTTTTTAAAAATTTTCTTTAAATTAACAATAATTTGTGATCGTTCTCTTTTTTTACATATTTTTATGCATTTCGAATTCAAATTAGGCTTCTATTATACAAGGTAGGCATTTATTTTTCTATTTTAGAGTTGTTTTTATTTACAGTGTTTCCTAAAATTATTCGTACATTTTATAAATCTGTAGATTGGTAGTGTTACTTGCGTCCGTAGCATATCTTCAAGCTACGCGTGCCCCCTGGGTAGTGCTAAATGAGTAACAGCGATACAACCGTTGCTTATGGCATAAAGATTAACTGTCTTTGTATTGCCAGCTATATTAGAACAACATAAATCTGTTGAAAATATTCTGTAATCTGGAATCGAATTCGAGTATCATCATCATCAATAGCACGACAGCCCAGGGTGGGCCAAAGCTTTCGTTTGAAGAGATTTCCGTGCATTCCTCTGGGTGACAATGGCCCTCCAATTCTTAACCCCTTGTACCGCAAAATCCTTTTCAACTGCGTCTATCCATCGCAACTTGGGTCGCCCCTTCTCTGTGGTTTTGCCAAAACGAGTCTTTTTACATGGTTTAAAACATCCATTTTAAATATTGAGCAGCCCAGTTTAATCTATTGATCTTAATAAATTTTATAATATCTGGGTCTTTATAGCATTTATAAATGTCTGCGTTGTACCGTCTTCTCCTACAATCACTTTCCTTAAAACCGCCAAGAATAACCCTTAAAGTCTTCCTCTCAAATATACTCAAATGGGCCTCATCAGATCTTACCAAAGAATATAAAGTTCAATATCTTTTCACATCCTCTTCGTGTGATCCTGAATAAAATCTAACATTTTTTTTTAAAAATGCGGTCTCACATTCGTTTAAAAAGTTAAATTTGAAGAGGCAGAGAATGAACACGCCAGAAAAACGTTTGTAGTATACTGAAACATTTTATAATAAACTCATAAATAAAAAATTGTGAGAATGGTGGTGGTTTGTATGGTCTGAAAAATGGTATCAGAAATGGTGAGATTTTTTAGTGATATTTAAAAAGTCGTTCAGTTAAACTTTATTTGCCAGAATTCACTTTGGAATAGAATTAAATTTATAAATTTATCCCATTCTACAGTGCAGTATGCGATAAAAAGTTATAAAAAAAATAGGATCGAAAAAAAAAGTGAAAAATGATCTACCGACAAATTTAGCTCAGTGTGGTCATAAATTTATAGCTTAAAATATCGTGAAAAATTTAATTAATGTTTCCCTTATTTAGTAAGAAAATTGATTCTTTGTTATGAATTTTATAGCAACTTACTTGAAAAAAGCCCCCACACATTCCTTATTTGTTTTGTAAAGTGTATTCATTAGATTTTCGCCCTTCGAATAATTATTCGTTTTTAATTCCATTTTTTTAAAAGTATTTTCTACAATAATTTTTATGATAAAATGATGATGTTAAAATTATCATATTAAAATATCATCACGCCCAAATTTGGTTAGGAAAGAATATATTAGACTTTATATCGTCTTAATGACAAAATTTTTATATTATTACTTTGAACATATCTTCTCTAGATTTCTTTGCTCATTTTGACGATATTTATCTAAATTAAATTTTCCAAAGTAAACAATATATTATTTCAGGAGCATTGATAGTCGAGTGGCTAGCGCTCTGGAGCTCGGTACCACAGGTTTCGAGTCCAAAACCCGGCGGTGCCATAAATGTTTGTAGTAGTACGGAATCCACTTTAAACCGTAGGTCCCGGTCTAATAGGATCATAGAGCGCTGTGGGGGTAGTGTTACTCACCTCAGTAGCATATCAGTCACTGTCTCTGTATTGCCAGCTGCTTTTGAACAACAATATATCATTTCACTGAAACTAGGCAAAAATGTGTAACACCAATTAGTTCATTTATATAATTATAAGATAAAAACAATAAAAAATAGCGAATAATTTGGAGAAAGGAATGTTGTAAGACAAACTACAGAAAAGAGTACATTTGTAAGTAAGTCATAACATAAATCATAATCATAATATAAATCATAATGTATTTTCCCCATACGATTTCCATTTTTCTCACTAACTTTCTTCTATCTGTAGTTATAGATTCAAGTGCAAAATCAATAGAGGGTTTAATGCTGGGTTCGCTGTCTTCGATCGGAATGTACGATGAATGCGTTGATACTGTTGTTTATAGTGAAAAAATGAGAAACAGAGGGGAACTGATCTTCAGGGGACAATATTGTTCCCTGGAATTTAAGCCACCTCTACCTCCGAAGAAAGGGGCCTACAAATTTGACGCTATTATGCCCGAACTTCAACCGTTCTTTGATAACAAAAGTGTAAGTACCATCCTCATATTCATTATTGCCGGCACAATAATTCTGTATGATATTAATTTATTCTGTAAAAGATATGTTTATCAATCTAATACTATTCTATATGCAGGTAAAATTGTCTGCGATGCTAATCAAATTATAGGGAAGGGTCTTGATAAATGTTTTAAACCAGGGGTGGCATACACAAACTTGCACCGACGAGCCTTGGGATGTTCTGAATCAAGTGAATGGACGAGTATCTTCGTACAGAAAATTAAAAATAACTAGTGAAATATTTCCCAACAGATAAATTTACATGCATACATTTTTAAAAATTAAGACAAGCAAATATGTTATAGTATACAAGAAGCAAACGACGAATTTTACTTGAAAATATCAGTATAGCACCAAGAAGATTTTAATGATTTAATTGATCAATATATATATATATATATATATATATATATATATATAGAGAGAGAGAGAGAGAGAGAGAGATAGTTGGCATAACAGCAGCAGCATACATATATAACAACAGTCTTTTGTCATATATAATAACAAAAGGCTGCTGTTCCTTTCCAAATAATTTAATAACGAACAAAAATTCGAGCATTTGTATTAATCTATAACTATCCAATAAACCATGAAGATAGGATTTATCTCAGAAATAAATTTTACAATATATTAAATTTACAAATATAATGTTAAGATATAAAGTTATGATTGTACAAGCTTAAAAATACAATGTTAAGATATAATGTTCATACTTCAGTAATATTACTGAATTAAGAACATTATATCTATGCTCTCATTCTGATTTCTGAATGAATCAATTTTTTTATAATGATTTTTAATCGTGCATCAGGGAACGTTTTGTAGTATTATTAAAGTTCATATTAAGAAATGTGTTACAAAATGTGTCATGTAGACAAATAGTAAGACCAATGAATTTAAACCAACCAATATAATCAAAATTAGCTTAACCAAATAATAACCAAACTGAGGTTAAGAATATATTCAAAAAGATGCTAGTCGATAATGCAATAACCAAAATGGGTTTAAGAATATATTCAGTAGATACGATAAAAGGCGCTTGCCTTGAAAAAAGGATAATACTCGTATGTGACAGTAGTGCTCTGACCAAATTTCATACCATCGTTTTTAATACACTTGATGGACTTAATACACTTGACAGCAATTTTAATGGGGAAGTCGTTCAAATTGTATGAATCTCTTAAAATTTATTTATAAAAGTTAAATTTCTACAATTTACTTTTTTGGAAGCATCTTCTGAGAATAAAGGTCCTAGTCAAACATTGATTAATTTTAATCATTCACTCAGAAGGAAGAAAAAATTAAAAAAATATTCTAGATAAAAATAAATATTCTAGAAAATTTAATCCTTTTTAAAATATGAATTGCAATAAAAATCGTTAACATCAATCTTTTTTGAATTTTTGGATATTTCGGAAAAAAAGGGGTTAAATTTCGTGGTATTTCATCCTCCACAAATAAATTAATTCTCAAGTTATGCTGCGATGTGTTTATGTCTATATGTGTCGTCATGTTTCTTGGATTTGCTTTTATATATTGCCAATAACAAATCCCTCCAAAAGAATGTTCTACTACACCTTCATCTACATCTACTCCACGTTTTACAAGGTATAATGTATCAAATGACTGGAACGGAAAGTAAGTCTTTAGACCAATCTGGGTCAGTGTTTATTCAATCTTACAAAATGAATCTTAAGCTAGTGAATTACTTATAATAGTGAATAAGCTAGTCTTACAATCTTACGATAGTGAGTCTTACAAAGCGTATAAGTTACCTATCGTTGATTCCTAATGGATTCCTATATATAAAACTGTTTCCACTTAATTTCTACCATGACTAATTTTTCAGGTAATTTATGGAGAAGCTTAATATTAAAAAAGATGTTATTAAGTTGTTGTTATTAAACTTGTTAATTCAAAATAAATTAATAAATAATAATTAATTTCTCCCGGCCGAGGGAAAATATTAACATCCACTATAACCTCTTCATTCAGAAATAGATAACGAATAATCGTAAAAAAGATTTCTATAGAGTTTATATGACCCATTTTTATTAAGTAACTTAACTATAATTTTAGTGCCTAACTTAAAGCTAAGAAAAAAAATGATGAAATTAAAACACCGCATGATTTAAGAGTTGATAAACTGCTGAATGAAATTGATAAACCCGATAATGTTTTAAAAAATTTAAATATTACAACTAAAATGAAGATAGTTCAACTCATCTTCTACAGATAGTGACATACGTTCAACTCTTAACCTCAAGTTTAATTATAATAACATTTAAAAAAAGGTTTTTTATTAACTGTCATTATAGTTTGTTATATAGTTTGTCGTTAGAGTTTTTGTGTAACTGTCGTTATGGTGTTTAATTGGTGAATATTATTTCAAAATTTCTTCTTAAACTGTAGTGCAAATTGAATTAGAAACGAAATTCCCAACGAGTAACAAACAAAATTACGACACAGATTAATCCTCAAGTTATGCTGCGATGTGTTTATGTCTATATGTGTCGTCATGTTAATCAATGTAATCAGTAGAACGGCTTACGATTCAAGCCTTTTCTATAATTCGATATAATAAAATATGAGTTAGGCCCTTTTTACCTATAACAACAAGTAAATGCTTTCATTAAAAAAACATTAGTAAAGCATGGGCATATCGACCTTTGGATCATAATATATATATGCATTAAGTTACATTCCCCCCAAAATGGTTCTAATTTCCTTCACTAGCTCTAATAACTTGCCAGACAATTTAAAGATAATAAATGTACAACTAATTGCATATAATTTGTTGTGTTTTCTTTTTCTAATAACGTTGCTTTTCTAGTTCATGGCTGAAGGAGCAAAATATGCACAAGCATTCTATTTTATTTCGATTAGAATAGGCGTATGTGTCCCTTCAGGATGTACCGAAGACGACATCAACCAAGTAGCTGAACTAGGTAAGAAATGCTCAGTATTAAAAGAAAGGGAATACTTTAATAGTTTTCGTTTGTAGAACTTGTATAATTTGATTGTTGTATAAGATTGTATAATTTCTACTGCTTTTTTAACATTCTGCAATTTTCATTTTTGTATTTTCATTATTTTTAATCTGGGTGGTTTAAACAAACTTGCACACGCTTTTATCTAGATGTTGGAGAAACATTGCTTTAGGCCAATGCCCATTGAACTTTTATGCCACATATTTTATATCTAGAAATGTATAATTAATAAAAAATAAAAGATAAAGATAATAGTTTAAATTAAGAGAGAAATGAAAAAAAATTTATTTGAAGATTTTAAAAATAAAATGCATAAATATGAAATGAGAAAAAAATTACAGCATTAGGAGGCCATCATTTGATGAGTCTTGCAGTAATGGCACTTCAAATGAAGGAATGAGGGGAAAAACAACTGATTGTATAACAGTACGCGATCCTCTAATCCGCGACAGTTAAGAAAAGTACGTGATCTCTTTTTATTTTTAAACAAAGAAATATCATGCCTAGTAAGAGAATTCTGAAGAAGATTATTGCAGAATTTTTAGGAATTTTAAGTATAAATTGGCAAATGTTTGGGAAGTTAAGCGATTGTCTAATATCCTAATTCCTGAAGTACCAAGATGAGTTGGTGATCATCCTAAGAATTTTATTTTCAAATGTTTGGATGATTTCCAAGTTACATTTTACTGCGGAGCCCCAAACTGGACATGCATAAGTTATGGGACACATGTACTATATGTAAATAAGCATTTTGTTGTGTAGCGACAGGTTAGAGTTCCTACAAATTAGAGGAGAGAAGATGCGGATAGCTTTATTAAATTTATTTCGAAGGTTTTTAATATGCTGAGAGTAGGTGAGATTTTTATCAAGAGTTATGCTAATATATTTAGCTTGTTTGGATCATGAGATAGTGTGTTATAAATAGTGATAATTGGATTAGTAAACTTCCTTTTGAAGAGAACAGCCTCAGTTTTGTCAGTATTTAGTTTAATTTTCTAGCGGGTTAACCAGGTCTGAAGGGTGTTGATATAATTTTGAAGAGCAAAAGTGATAACCAATTAGTTATTATTTCGACATAAGATTGCCGTATCATCAGCGTAGAGAGTGATTTTAATATCTGGAGATTGTGGAATATCATTGATGTAGTATCTTCTTGACAATTTCTTTATCAATCAGTACAATAATTTTAATGCAAGGATAAAAAAGCTACGCTTAGCAAGTTTTATAGATTCAATTTTTTTTTGCAGTTGGAGAACAACTTGGAGTGGATGGTGAAGTAGCTACTTGTGAGGTGAAGAAAGAAACTGAATTTACTTCCCTCAACATTTTGTCATTGTAAGTTAAATAATATCTAAATTTTATGTTACGTTACTATCATATATAGTGACATTTTATAGGTTACTGAAATTCCTATAAATATTTAAAATTCGTCAAAAATTGAATTTAATAGTTAACGAATATATTTTAATATTATTACTTAATATGTGGACTATTTATTGTTCAAATGTGCTATTTACTTCATATGTGGATTTTTATGTTTTGAATAATAAAAAAAAAAAATCATTTATTTCCTCTTCAAACACAATACAACTAAAACTAAAACTCTAATTCAATTAATAAAAGTAATCAAAATAATAACAAAATAATATACGAAATAATTATGCATAGAATTTTAGCGAGTATAATTACTATTTTTATGGAATTCAATGCAAGAAAAGTTTATTAGACATGTATTTTTAATATTCAAGAAATATTCTTCACATTTACTAAAAAGCTCTCAAGAACATTTTTTGGAATTATTACAAAAATTCTATTAATTGTCTCATGACAAATTCCAGCAATTGTTTAGAAATTCAATGAAATTCATCGCCAAAATAAATGCATTTTTGTAATTTGGCGATATTTTTGCATTCGGTTACAGTGTAGCGTATATTTGGTATACTACAGATAAATAAAAGCATTTTCAAAATGATTGAATGTAATTAACTGCTGAGTATATTAATCCAAACTCATTAATTAAAATTTAACAATTAATTACATTAAATTATCTTTTCTAATTTTATGCATTTGAATTTACTTTTATATAAAATATTTAAAAAGGTTTCATAAGGCTTGTTTGATCGTGCATTAATTAAGATTATATTTTAATTTTTTGAACGCGCAGGCATCTTATTATAGGATATCCGCTATATATCATTAATAAAATGGTCTGGTAGAGCACAACTTTGTAATTCTCTATTGAGAGAGTTCAGTTCAAAACCCACCATATTAAAAGTTTGCCTATTGAGGGAATATATATAACAAACGCAGGAACTCGAACATACTGCTGTGTCCAAAAAGTAGGACCAATTTTCAATTAAAATTACCAGGGCTTCTGGAATTTCAATTTTTTTTCTTTTTTAGGTTTCTGGCATTGTCCTTAACATTTGTGTGAAATTTGACGTCAAAATATTCATTAGTGTTTGAGTTAAGATTGGCTTTGTGAGACGCTAAAACTGATTCCGGCTATTTTTGAAATGCCTGAATTAATTGAGCAAAGCACTTGCATTAAATTTTGCTTGCGGGAACGTATAGAATATTTCAGAAGGCATTCCTATATTCCTATATATCCATATTCGGTTCAAAGAAGGCAGAAAACGCTTTGAAGACGAAAAACCGTCTGGACGACCATCAAACTCAACCGACGAAGCCCACATCCAAAAAAATTAAAGATTTGGTGCTTGCAAACCGCCTATTTACAATTAGAGGCCTTGCTGATGATGTTGGAATTTCAAAAGGATCGGCCAATTCCATTTTGATCAAACGCGCCAAATCTCGATTGGTACCGTAAACATTTGAATGCGCCAGCTCACACTGCATTGATTCTTCGAGACATTTTCGCTAAAAATGAAAACCACATCGTTCCACAATCACCATATTCACACCGTGCGACTTCTGGCTGTTCCGTAAACTCAAAAGTTCATTCCGGGGACACCGTTTTGTGTTGATTGAAGAGATTCAACGTGAATCGCCGCATGATTTGAAGGCCATCCCTGCCAATGATTTTTAGCATGCATTGAGGATTGGAGAAAAAGTTGGCATAAGTGCATTGTATCCGGATTGGGTTGTTTTGAAGGCGATGAAATAAATTTAGAAGAATAAATAAAGAGTGTTTGAAGAAAAAAATTAATTGGTCTTACTTTTTGGGCACAGTAGTGCAAGAAGAGGGTAAGATGCAAATCGTTCCAATTACAATGTGAATGTTTTACCCGGATTAGCACCAACAATTCTACAATTTTACTGTTGCTGTGTGCGAATAACCTAAAGACAAGATTCTGGCAGCTGAAAGCAATGACATCACATCTCTATTACCCTTTGTTAGACATTAGTTTTATCAAAAATAGCATTAATGTTGTACGGAAGTTTCAATTTTGATTACCGCCACGTGTACCAAAGGAATAAAATAGAAAAATCATTGATCTAAAAATAAAACTCATTGTTAAATACCTGCTTGCATAATGATTACCGTAATAGGTCATTTCATTCACGGACCATTACCAGCGTTTCCTTAAAACTGAAATTATAGACCATTGTTCTGTATGAACGTAATTTCAATGGATTTTTCTGGATTCATTCAATGTCACTAACGATAATTGTTCATTAAATTATGATAGCCTATCATTTTGTGAAACATTTTATTTTATACATTTCTGGATTAATTTTATGTAAATTGTATGAATGAATTATGATTGCTTTTGATTTTCAATTATCGAAATTTGAAGGAAGTATTAATTTCATTTCTATAATTTTCATTATAAAGATAAGGAGAACTGTTTATGAAAACAGAAATAATACTACTATGACCCAAATGCTCAAAAACTCTTTATTTATTCTCCCAAATTTATTCCATCTCCTTCAAAGTAATTCCCTCCGCACACAATACACTTATGCCAACTTTTTTTCCAATCCTTAATGCATGCTAAAAAGTCATCGGCAAAATTCGAGGTCAAAATTCGGTCCTTCAAAGCACGCGGCGATTCACGTTGAATCTCTTCATTCGACTCAAAACGGTGCCCCTGGAGTGGTCTTTTGAGTTTAGGGAGTAGCCAGAAGTGAAACGGTGGTTGTGGAACGATATGGGTTTCATTTATGGCGAAAAAGTCACGAAGAATGAATGCAGTGGGTGCTGGAGCTTTCAGTGTTTTCGGTACCAATCGAGATTTGACGCGTTTGTGGCCCAAAAGGGACTTGACCTATCCTTTTGAAATTCCAACATCCTCAGCAAGGTCTCTAATTGTAAATCGACTGTTTGCAAGCAACAAATCTTTAATTTTTTGGGCGTGAGCTTCGTTGGTTGAGGTTGATGGTCGACCAAAGGGCTCTTCGTCTTCAACTCATTCTCTGCCTTCTTTGAACTCTATATAGCACTTCTAAACATTTCTTTCCAATATAGGAATGCTCACTGAATGCCGTCTGCAACATTCTATACTTTTCCTTAAACAAAATATAATGCAAGTTCTTTGCTCAATTAATTCAGACGTTTAAAAAATCGCTGGAATCAGTTTTAGCGTCTCATAAGGCCAAGCTTAACTCAAACACCAATGAATATTTTGACATCAAATTTCACACAGATGTCAAGGACAGTGCCAGCAACCTAAAAAATAAAAAAAAATAAAATAAAAGTCCTTAAGCCCAGTAATTTTAAATTGAATATTGGTTTTACTTTTTTGACACAGTATATTTATTTTAATATGTTTTGTTCGGATATGCAACAGAATTCTTTAAGCTGGATACAATTCTTAATTCTTCATTCTTCTTAGAACACTGGTACAATAAATGTGAATTTAAATATTTTAATAAAAGGTAAAAGGTGGTGTTAGTTAAAATATTCATTGTACACCATTAGCATGTCCATTATAAGCATTTCAAAACGTCATATTTTAACAATCGGATAATTTTTGAACTATTTAATTTCAAGGTATCTTCTTTCTTGGGTCTTTATTAGTGTATGTTGCGAAATTTGTGCCATTCCTGTTTTTAGATAAAGTTTTAACTATAATCAGACAATAGCTATTAAAGATCTATTTAACTATAACCGGACTATAACTATTAAAGATCAATTTAACTATAACTGGACACCGGACTATAACTATTAAAGAACAATTTAATTATAACCGGACTATAAATATTGAAGATCAATCTAACTATAACCGGACACCGGACTATAACTATTAAAGAACAATTTAATTTTAACCGGTCTATAACTATTAAAGATCAATTTAACTATAACCACTCTGTATAATTGCAATAATATATAACAAATAATTGAAGAGAATGTTAAATATTTAAAATTGTTATAGGATGTCTTTCCACACATAAAAATCATGAATTTTTTTTTTTTTTTACTTTGAATGCTATGAAAATTTAATCATTTCCTTCCCGTTATTTATATTTCGAATAGAAAGGTAAATAAAATAATAAATAAAAGTTTTAAAGTGTTTTTAGATTGAATGCTTTTTAACAATTTATTTTTCAGTTGTGCTTTTGGAACTATTGCAGCTTTAGTGTTGATAGGATCTACAATAGATATCTATTCATACTACACGAAAACTGTTTTCAACCGTAAGATCCTTTTGCTTATAAATGCTATAGTGTTTATAATAAAATTTATAATAGTGTTAGAAAATCTCTTTATACGGAAGCAAATTATATTTTCAACAAAATATTAATTTAATATAAGAATACACATACAAAACAAGTAATATAAAAAAAAAAATGTAATGTCAATTTCTATTTTTTTTCACTATATTGCAGAAAAGCCCTTTACAAATAAAGTTGAAATTTTCCTGTTACATTTGGTGCCATCTATTATTAGATACATGCAACTTAAATCTAAAAAAACTTATTTCATGAATTAAAGTTAATTAATTAATTAATATTTCAAAAAACTGTATTAACATCAAGTGTCATCCACTACAAGTTCAAAAAACTGTATGTGAACTTGAGTGGATGAATAAAAAGTATTTTATTGACGATTAAAAATCTGAACAAGATATATATAGCGAGTGTGTGTAGGAATTTAAAAGAAAGAAAAATTACAATAGCGTCTGAAAAACCCACGGCAGAGTTATGAACAATACTTTATTTTATTTCTATTTATAATTGATATAATAATTTCGTTATACAATATTAAACTAATTCATTACTGATAGAATGTATTGAAAAATATTTTATTCTATTTTAACATTATTTGATAAGGGCATGTATTAGTCCTTTATATATCCTCCTGAGCATCTGGGGATCTACGTCCTAAATTATAGATCAGAAATCATCATTTATTTATTAAATTATACTTTTCTAAAGAGGTCAAGAAAATTGGCGAAACATGAATAAGTTTTAGAATTGCATAATATCTCCTCAATGGAAAGTGATTCATTATATTGTATTTATTTAGTAAATGTACTTAAATATAGTTTAAAATAAATAAAAAAATAAACCTTAAATTAGGTATACCAATTAACATTACAAATTGAACAATGTAAAAATTATGCATTAATATGCCAGTTAATCCGACTTGGGATCCAGACTTCAAGAAAGAAGTTTTATCGGTTTTCTGGGACAATTAGCCCTAAAATTTTTCCCCAAAAGACAGTATCCTCTTATCAACTCTTACTCTTAAGTCATGAATTTGGTTTGGTTTGTCGATCTACAGTCATTTTTTGCACACTTTAGCCTAATTAGACCAGGAACGTGGGTGTGGTGTTAATGTGGATTTTTAATGCTAATGTGATCAGTTTAACGTGGATTCCGAACCACTAACAAACATCTTGATACCGCCAGGATTCGAATCTTTAGAATATGGTACCAAAGGCCAGAGAGCTAGTCAAATGGCCATCAGTTCGAATCAATACCTAAATATATCGTTCATGAAATATACACTCATGTCCATTAATTAAGGATAATGAAATTCAGGCAAAGAAAGAGACAGAAGCAAAACAAATTTGACTTATTTGTAAAGTCTATTTATTAAACAAAAGGTAAAGAGCAAAAAAGATGTTATATGTTTGACATAATTAATAAAAATTGCGATTTTTACTCCCTGGAGCAAATTTAAAAAAAGAACCTATTTACAAAAAGCCGTATAACATGGTTAGTACGATGGTTAATATGGAGTATGTCTCCCGGACGATGCAATACAGGCCTTACAACGCCAAGGCATACTGAGTATCAAATTATCAATCTGATCTTGGGGAATATTACATCACTCATCAAGCAATGCCCTCCGAAGTTCCGGTTGACAGGTGGGAGGGGGTTGACGGGCTGCAATTCGTCGGCCAAGCATATCCCACACATGCTCGATTGGATTCAAGTCCGGTGAGTATGCTGGCCAATCCATACAGGTGATATCCTCCAATTGAAGGCATTCGTCTACAATGTTTGGACGGTGATGACGGGCGTTGTCATCCATAAACAGAAATTCAGCACCCATGCCGCCCCGAAACAAACGTACAAACTAAACCTGGGTACGTCGGAAAACATCACACAAGACCACTGTTGCGGTGTCCACAATGCATGCTCTCTACTCCAGGCTAATCGCAGGCGACAGTGAGTTGCGGTAAGTGGAACACATCTGACAGGCCTACGAGCATATAGACCAATGTGCCCTAAGCGTCTGTACACGGTCTGCCTTGAAACTGTCGTACTGGTAGCTGAAGAGAGCTCACGAGACAGGTCTGATGGTGTGCTCCGTCTGTTTCTTTTGGCAGTAACTGCTAAATACCGGTCCTCATTCGGCGTTGTAACTCGGGGGCGACCTGTGCTGTAACATCTACTCACATTACCATCAACTTGGAATCGTTGCCAAAGCCTGGAGATGACACTCTGGGCGATTCCAAGTTTCTCGGATACTTCCAGCCGGGTACGTCCACATTCCATTCGTCCGATAATTCTACCACGTAAAAAATCCTCCAAATGCTTCCTTTGTGCCATAACTATGCGGTTATTGCACTGAAAGGCTTTTAAAGCGCTTGTGAGCAATTTTACTTCTTTGCTACCGTTCCTTATATACCCCTCTCTTACACTCTCGTCATTGTGACGTACAATCCGCGCCATCTGGTGTTTTCCTGTAATTTGCATATTCTTCTTCAAGATGTGTGTGATAATTCTACGGGTGAAATTTTTATTTTAGAGTTCAATTTCTGTGTGATTCTGAATTATCCTTAATTTATGGATATGAGTGTATTAAAGGAACACGAGGTCCAAAGATGTTAAAATTAGCAAGAGTTTTAAGTGATCTCTAGTTTCCCGTGTTTTTTATACCACAAAAATTTTGATAGATGTATTAATATGTTCATGAAATTTATTTTAACATTATTTATGTTTTTATGATAAAACAATTGTAGTTAAATAAGTTATTATATGTTAGTAATATAGTAGTTTTTTTAATGTGTATAGGCTCTCCTTGCCCGTGATTTTATTGCTAGATAATACAGACATTAATTAGCTTTTTTGAGCTTATTTAAACAAATAAAAAATAATTTTTCTTACTTTTGTTTATTTAGATATTGCAATACGAGTTCTCCTGGCTTTCTCTTTCGTTACCAATTTTAAGAAATTCTCCAACACAAAGTCATCTTCAGTAAATTTGAGATGCTTAAATGGAATTCGGTTCCTCAGTATGACATGGGTTCTATTTGGACATAGTTATCTACTACTAAATTTTAAATTAATGCGTAAGTACATTTTTCTTTCTTAATATTTCATAATATAACTCAATGTATGATTTTGTTAAGTTAAGACAACCAATAAAATTTATTTTTTTAATATTGGTATAGGAATATTGTACTTCGAAAAATTGAAAATTTTGATTCTTTGATTTTAATGAAACTGAGCCCTAGTAGGCAACGCTTGCTAAAGTTTCATATTAAATGAAAAAAAATTACTTGGCAATTATGGGTTTTAAGAAATTACTACATGTATGAATTTGTCAAATTAAAACCGTCAGTTTGTTATTGAAATAGTTTCTTAAACACTTTTGACCACTCCAAGCAATAACAGAGCACATGCATTGAAGTGTAATGTCATCCATTATGTAGGTTTTGAGGTCTGAAGGAAGCAAGGACAATAGTTCTTGTAAAGATTCTCTATATGTGAAAATGATATGAGAAAGAAGCTTAAAACATGCCTACCTATCTCTAGGAAGATCTTTACCTAGACTATCTTAATCAAACTTGATGTAAGTTGGGTCAGGAGATCAAGCTAATCATTCCATATGGTAAATTGTTTCATGTTAAGCACAATCTTCCACGTTACAAGTCTTCTATGGTCTAGAGTTCTTGATGTTGTTATCTTGTCCATGTACTTAAAATATTATTATAAAAGTCAAAGTCTCAAAAGTCTAGTCTAGTCAAAAGTCTTCACGATAGTGGCCGCTAGCAATGGCGCCGCTTTACTATACAGGACTTCTCTTAAGTTGGCCTCGATTGGCACCATACCCAATTGCAAAACATGGGGAGTGAGTGCTGGGAACTCTAGAGTTCTTGTCTTGTAAGAGTAAATTAGCATAATTTCTATCGGTTTAAGTTTTTACCATAGCACTAAGCAGTCATTTGTACAGTTTTGAGTAGCCATGATTCCACGTGGAAGAGGCATGGGTTTTTTTACATTCACTGAAAGACTTACTGCCGTCCACAGAGATACTTCCATTTTCGTATGAATCTCTTTTATAATGGATTATCCATATCCATAATGGATCCATATTCTTTACAAATCAAACAACATTTGCTAACAGATAAACTTGGATTCATGCGTGAAGAGAATAAACAGCCGTTGATTTTCAATTAAGTGGACCTGTTGATGTACCTGTACTGCCACAAAAGGGTTGGGCATAAAAATGGTTGGTCGCCTCGTATACAGACTACTTTAATAAAAACGTATACGTACAGTAGACTTTGATACCATCCTACGGGTGACTGCAGCAGAGTAAAACCTCACTTGAACCCGCGGTTGAGAGTTTAGGACTTCTTGCGTAATTTGCAAATATCAATCTTTGTAGGTAGAAGTACTTCTTGGCCATCCTTGGATATGATTTAAAAACCAAGTTTTATTTGTGTTGCCGAAGTGTTCCACAAAGTCTTTTCACTCATTTCACTCAGGACTCATTTATAATCATTTAGCCAGTGTCTCATTTTGTCCTACAGTTTTACAAAATCATTTGCCTGGAGAACCTATGGACTACATAGGTTCTCCAGGAAAATGATTTTAAAATGACATTTTAAGAAATTGCCAATTTCAAATTTCTTATTTCATTACCACAGCGAAAGCTACAGTCACACATATATTTTAAGGCTAATTACGAAAAACTCATTCCTATTGCTAAGCCATTATTTTAATAGTGAGTTTTATTCATAGTCCTTTCTTTAACTATTTATTCAAATTCTATTTCAATTGGTTTATTTTTAAAAGGATAATTTTTGCAGTGACTTTTCTTCAATTTATAATAACTTAAGTTTGTAACGGATGACGTTTTTTTTTTTTTTTTTGTCATTTATTTAATGTAGGAATCTTAAAGAATTTTGGCTGATAATATTTTGTATTATAAAACCCAGATAACAGATTATTATAAATTAAGATGGATTCATATGTAAAACCATAATATTGCATAAGATGCCTAATATGAAATGTATAACGCTTCGTAATTTAATACGGATACATCGATAAGAGTTCATAGTAAATATTCAATGTGAAATATTTTTTTTAAATATCAGTAAAAACTAAATCCTAATTTAAAATTTTCATTTTAGTTGGCTTAGAACCTTTGAAGATTTATGCTAAAGACTTTATGTTTCAAGCAATCATAAACGCAACGTATTCTGTTGATTCATTTTTTGTCATGGGGTGAGTATTTTTTAAAAACAACAAATGTAATTCATTATTAAATACAATTCCTCTTTTAAAATTCTTTCAAAGGATATTATCAATTCACATGTATGAGAATTAAAAAGATTTCGTACTAAAATTAGCCTGAATTTATGAAATTGCATAATTTTAAAAGCAAAGTTAAAGGGTTAAGTTCTGCAGTTCATTAAGGAAAAAGTTTTACAATTATTCTTTACGAAACGTTGATACGCTAGTGGAAATTGAATTCCCAACACCAAGAAAAAATCAGTTTAGATGGAGGAAATTTGGCAAATCATTTCTCTACTTAACATATTTATTTGATAAAAGTTTCAAGGTTTAAGTTGAAATATGAACAAAAAAAATCATTTAAAATGTGAAATGTTGGTACAATAATAAGTGCTGTAATGTCCTGCAAGCATGCATGCTCTCATCATTGTGTCATACAAGTACTATGTAGGATGGAATTCCATACTTGTTGCACTTGATCAGTCAAACCTGTAGCGTTTGATACTGATTGAGGATGCCACTGTATTTTTCATCCTCTAATATCCCATGCCCCTCATATCTGGTGATCACACAGGTCAAGACATTTTATCGACATTCTGTAGAACATGACAACAACGTAACGTGGGGACGAACGTTATACTGTTGGAAAATGCCACCGGGAATAGGGATCAAAATTTGCAACATAACCTTCTTGATCACCAGCCTGGTGTTCAAATTTGCTGTTAAGATATTGGCGACTATGGGATAACGGTGAGAGTGTTCTTGCATTCATAGGAAATATCTCAACAGTCTATAGCTACTAGTGTAAGTCCTATGTATTTATGATGTAGATACATTGGCACAGGCATTCACCTGGCCTCCTTCTGTCCGACATACAGCCATCACTGCCACCAAGACCGAAGCATCTTTGATCTGAGAACACAGCAAATCTCCACTCCTCTCTCCAAGAGCTCTAACGTGACACCACTGAAGTTAGAGTTGGCGGTGATTTGGAGTTACTGGTATGAATGTTACTGGGCACCTGGCTTGGAGCTGTCCCTCAATTAAACGATTTGATATCTTTCGCTGTGTTACTCTCGTGCCAACAGGAGCTCGAATTTCTGCTGCAGATGCTATATGATGTTGTACAACTATGAGCTAACTACAACCAGGAACAGTTTATACATCCCTTTAACTCTTTGTGCAATATCGTGAAAAGGAAGGCTATTACCTATTATTAAGAACGCATGTTATTACGTGGCCTCGTTCAAACTTAGTAAGCTGATGATATTGCCTTCTTTTTCTACTTAAAGGTATTCTTGATTAAGATCTAATTCACAATTTGAATAAATTTCGATTTGAATTTGAATAGATTTTTGTTTGGATAAATGTCTTCTTTTAGATTTGAAAAGACGCATCCCAAATTTCGTTTAACTAATACAATTGTTCTTGGTGTGATATTATTTTCCTCCAGTGTATAAAATTAAAAAAAAAAAAAAAAAAAAAAAAAACTAAAAATTGCGGTTTTTGAAGAAAAGCATGAACGATTTATAAATAAATCCATAAATTAAATGTTAATTTATTTTTCAGAGGATTACTCGTTTGCTATTTGACTGTTCAGTTTGTTAAAATTCAAGGAAAACCCTTTAATATCGTGATGTACATTCTTCATAGAATATGGAGGTAAGTAGCTTAAAATAAAGTACTAATATCCGACAATAATGAAACTTTTTATCTCAATAATCAACGAAAGGCATTCCTTTCCAAAATGATATAGTGAGATTTAAAAAGCTTTGAATAGCTTGATTCGGAGGTAGATTCTTAAAATAACATTCACATAGAAATAAGTAAACGCATTATTGCAACTAATAATTATTTTAAGCATATGACTGTGACTAAAATTTTTCTCCCATTCTGTATGAGATTGCTATAGACGAGTTCATAATTAAATTAAAATTGAACCTTCCATAAAATTCCTGAATTAAAAAAGTATTTCACCTATTTTTGCAAGAAAAATTTTGGTGCCATAACTTTTAATCAATATTAGCGATAGGTCTACGGTCATTTTTTGCACACTTTAGGCTAATTAGACCAGAACCTAGGGACCAGAACCCAGGTCAGAAGTGGATTCCGAACCACTAACAAAAATCTATATCACCTCAGGGTTTTTAACCTGAAGCACCAAAGGCCAGAGCGCTACCCAATTGACCATCAGGCCGCTTATTGGCGACCGAGTCGTTGTTATAAAACTTATAAACCAGTGCTTCTCAAACGCATGAACATGACAGTAAAGGTGAGGGCTTATATATTATTTAAATGGAGGACACCGTCTTTCCTAAAGATGAAAATAAATCAATTTAATTAAACGAAAAATAAAAATAATAATGATTAATTATTAAATAAATGTATTATTTTTTGATGAACATAAATTTATTGTGAATGAAATTATTGATGTCTCTGACCGGTAAAAAAATAATCGATTTTAAATCAATAAATTTCGGATTTCTTTTACAAATACGCATTTACGTGACCATGGGATTGTGCCATTTGGTGTTAACAATTTTAACACTGAAGTTAATACTATTAAATTCTTTGGTATAAAGTGTATGCCATACTGGAGTAATTCTATGTAGCAAACTAATCTAAGATTTAATTTCATTTTTCTAGGATTCTTCCAGTTTTAACCTTCGTAACATTTCTAATATTTCTAAGCAACTTATCTGGTGATGGTCCTGTATTTTATGAAACCACAAAGATTTTCCAAGATGCTTGTTATAAAAACTGGTGGCCAAATTTCCTATTTATCGGCAATTTTTTCGACTATACTGAAATGGTATGTTTTAAAGAGAATTTTTTTAATATTTGAGAAACATTTTTATAAATAACAATAACCAATAATGTATTTTTATAATTAAGTTTAAAATCTCATATGAATTGTTTAATTGTGTATCTGATACGTAATAACAGGCATATTATCTGGAATATTGTTAATGTTAATTAATTGAAAATGATAATAATAAATATAAATGTATCAAATTTCATGTAATTTGATTGACATCAATAAAGCTATAGTCAACAAATTTATAATGAAGGTACTTTAAAAAAATTATTGATATGTAAAGATAATACATAAAATAACAAAAAGAAGCAACAATGAAATTTTTTTTTTCTTTTTTAATTATAAAATCATTTTATCAAATTTTGTTGTTCTTAGTTAAAATAAAATCCTTTTGAATAGAAATAAACTTGATCATACATGCCCATCAGTAGAATGATTTCTTAGAAAAAAATTGTTAAATATACTACTTAGCAATGCAGTCATTTTTGGCATTTTAAATACATTACCATACCAACATGATTAAACGATTATTAACGTATTAGAATAACACGGATTAATCTTGTAGAACTTGTTACGCATTAAACACTTACATGTTTGATTTTATTTAATTGTTTTATAAATCTTGATATTTGTCTTAATTCATTATTTTAAAAAAGATTTATATCAATGTTGATTTTATTTATGTTACGATTATGAGTTTTGAGTCAAATGTTTGTAGTTTTATTTCAAAATTTATATAGATAAAGTAAATAATTCTACTATAAAATCTGAGGTGTTCATAACATGAATATCGAAGCTCCCAAAAATAAATTTTATTACAGACACCATTTTTATTTAAGCTCTTAGCAGCATATCATCCCAGCATTTTTCGCGCTAATTCAATTATAATCCGACCACCGATAGCAAGGAAAATTAGCATGTGGTTCAAATGGGATGGATTTTAAAAAGTTATTTATTATTTTTTTATTAATATTATTTTTAGTTGCAATAAGAAGCATTTTAATTTTTGATAAATTTTAGATTATACGATATTAAAAGAAAAACTAGATAAAAAATTCCACATTAACTGTTATGCTTTTTTTCCTTCCAAACAACGCATATCTGACTTGCACCTCTAACAAATAATCGATTCGTCCATTTCCTCTTTTAAACAGGATGTTTACTATTTCTTGCTATTCGTGGTCAGACTGCACTAGTTTATATTAAAATTTATCATTTCACGTCATCCTAGTCGGGCAATGCTACTTTAAATTCCATCAAAATAAATAAAACATAATTAATTTATCTATTTTATGGAATTTTCTTCATTTTATATTTCAATACAGAATTTTTATCGACATTTTCGTTTGTACTTTTGTTGAAAATACATAAAATCAATAATAATATGACCAATTTCGTGATGTTTTTTTTTTTCAGTGTCTGCCTCATACATGGTACATTGCTGCAGATTTCCAGCTCTACTTAATGGCTTTAGCGGTTTTGATTCCCTTGTTAAGGTATGAAAATTCTTTTTTTTTTAGATAACAGTTGCAGCCATTGACAATTTCTATAATAGTTTTAAATAGTTTTTAAATTGTTTCACTTTTCTAAATTATTTTCTTTACAGATTTTTAATTTGTGTTTTATAAAAAAAATTTCTAATAGATCGTAATCCACGCTCCAAGCTAATTAATTCCTAAGTTAAAAATATTATACTTTTTTTTTCCAAACAGCATATATCAGACTAGCCCCTCTAACAAATAATCGATTTTTCTATTTCTGCCTTTAAACGGGATTTTTACTATTCCATGGTATTCGTGGTATTTATTTACATATTACGAATATTTATTAATTTTTAATAATTTATTTTATATTATTTATTTATTTTTTACGAATTATTATTTATTTATTGTTATTGTTAATTTAATAATACGTTATATTTATTTTTTATTTTTTGCTATTAATAGTTTATTTAATTTAATATTTTAATTTAATTATTTATTATAATTTAAATTATAACAATTTGTTAAATTTTTTTAAACGAAATAATTTTTTTAAAAACGAAATATCGCTAATCTTAAAGTTTTAATTTGCCATTTACCCGATAAAATTTTACATCCAAAAACATTTATATCAAATATCCATGCCCCAAAATAAATAGTTTTTTTTTTTTGTTGTATTATAAATTTACAGGAAAGTTCAGTAAAAATAATTGTTATTGATGTGCTTTTTAAAGCAAATATAATATATCATGTGTCACATTTTTGAAATGCTTGAATCAATGTTTCTAAAAATGTATTTCCATCGGATGCACTATCCTATTCAGTCAGGCTTCTGATAGACTTTCCGATTTCAGTCAGGCTTACGATGTCTGATTTAATGGCCAGTAGTAAACCACCTTAAGAAACTCAATATAATATCAATGACACTCAAGCAAGCGTTATTTTATGAGCACGGCAAACCTTGATGAGTTGATGACCTTTAAAAAGTTGTTGTTTGCTTGCTTGTTTGCTTGTTGTTACTTGGCTGGCCAAGCCCACGAACCCATACGTACTCATGATTGAAGGGGAAGCAAGCAGCTTCTGTTGTGATGAAGCACCCGTAGGTATAAGTCTGACTTTGATAGGTCATAGGAGACCGGGACCTACTGCTTAAAGTGGATTCCGAACCACTACAAACATCCATGGGACCGCCGGGATTCGAACCCGAAACCTGTGGCACCGAGTGCCAGAGCGCTAGACACTCGGGCCATTCAGGTCCCAAATGTGTGAATGCCAACGGCACGCGGTGTTCCCAGGTTGTCACCCACCCAAGTACTGACCGCGCCCAATGAGGCTTGACTTCGGTGATCCAACGAGAACCGGTATATTCAGCATGGTATGGCCGTTGGCCCCTTAAAAAGTAACCACCAGATACGAAAGTACATTAGGGAGTACCAGTTTGAATCTGAAAAATGTGTCAAAATATTTACTGTCACCTTGTAATTGGTTATCATTCGGCTATCACAAAAATTACACATCATTGTCTGAGACGATACTATAACTCAGAATCCATGATGCTAATTTATTTTGATATACTATACTTCGTTGCAGATAGAGAAAATGTTATCAGTTTGCACCTTCATAATGAAATGAGGGTGCAATCTGAGATTGTTTTTTAACCCTTTCCTAATAAGACTGTGTGTTATGTTCTTTTTTTCAATTAAAGATGAAATATTCGCCAACTCCTTCCTCCTTATTTATCGAATAATAAATCAGTTTAAAAAACAATTGTAAAGGATAGGATTCCCATGCACGACTTCATTATATATTTTCCGTGGAGTTTTCTTTAAAATTTAGAATATATATTATCCATAAATTGAATTTGTATTACAACTCTAAAACATTAGTATACATCTATAGTATACATCATTATTAGTATTATATAGTATACATCATTATAAACATTAGTATACATCTATATTACATCTATAGTAGCATTTCACAGCTACTATCGAATGTAAAAAATCTGATATGTAAAAAGCGCTAAATTTGAATATTGCTGGATTGTATGAGTAAACATAGAAATTTATGAAAGAATTAAAAACAGAAAAGTTAAAACAGTTTCAATAATATATATATATATGCATATATATATACAAGCTTTTAAAGTAAAAATAATATTTGCATTTTTAAATAATAGTAAGTTGTTTATGTTATTTATAAATATTTGTATATACAAATATACTTGTATATATTTATAAATTAACGTGTTACTGTATTTCAGATGGCCAAAGATTGGAATAACTATAGCTGTATTAGCTATAGTTTCATCAATGCTTTATACCGGACTTACAACTGTTTTGAAGGGTTTCCCACCTATAATGCTCATGTCACAACCGGACCCAGAGTAAGTGGTTGTTAGTTTTACAATGTTTTATAAAATATGTGATATAACAAATAATGATCACTAGCTACAACAATAATAATAACAATGATAAGACTTCCTCAAAAAAAAAGAAATTTACCATTTATACTGTTATTATGTTGCACGAGAATGTAAAGATACTTTTTGGACAATAATATTTATAAGAAATGTAAGATATTTATTAAGAAATATAAGAAATGTAAAGATACTTTTTGGACACCTTGTATTTAAAAATTTTTTTTGCCTTATATACTAGAAAACTTCTTAAGCAAATCAGAATAAGAATTTTTTCATCTTATCATGATTAGTTTTTTTTTTTGTCACATGAAATATTTTCTGTACTTCACAGACAAGCTGCACAATTTTGGGCACGTCATTACTTCAAGCCCTTCGTCCATATAGGACCTTACTTCATAGGAATGTTAGCTGGTTACCTTCTTGCTGTTAAGCCAGATCTTAAAATCCCCATGGTAAGTTATCTCGTCATTGATTATTTTGGTTATTGATTATTTGTTGCAACATGTGGCTTTATTGGAAATCAATTCATTACAATAGAGATCACACACAAGGAAGGAACAAGCAGAACAAAGCAAACATACAGCAAGACAGCAATCGACAATAAGTCGGTCTCACACACCACAAAAAAGTCAAAGGGGCAGATAGCAAATAAAAGGGGTAGGCACTTTATTTTAGTACATGAGGCTCTTGGCCTCCCAATATAACTGCAAGACTTCTCCTCGGCCCTGAGCCTCCCTGTTCAGTCCTGGACATTTCAAAATATTTTCTGAATTCATTGTTCAAGCTCTACATATTGGGCAAGTATTATGTTTGCTTTTTTCTGCTTGTGCCTTCCGAGATGAAGACACTTGTCCTGTTTAGGTGTTCCGCAGGACACTAGTGTCCATTCTTAATCGAAATCCCTGAGCCTCCCTGTTCAGTCCTGGACATTACAAAAGATGTTCTGAATTCATTGTTCCAGCACTACATATTTGGCAAGTATTCTAGGCGAGAACATCTACAACTACTTTAGGTGTTCCTGAAGACAATCATGTTGGGTTCTTAATTGAAAATTGGCAACAGCCTCTTTACGTGGTCTAGTGTTAAAGATTTTGCAGTTGTCTTGAATATTATGCCGCTTTTTGCCTTCAGATTTAATTATGAGATTATCTTTCAGTTTCTTAAAAGTTACTGATTATTTAAATAGTTTCATTTGCAATACAAGTGTTAAGCTTACTTTATTTCAATAAATTTTAATAAGGCAACCATTTTTTTTTTTAATTTTATCCATAAATCAATGACTTGCAAATTTGGTTACAAATGAAAATTATACAGATTACGAAAATAATGGAACAAAAATGTTTATAATAGCTAATCTTTATTGAATTAACAAATCATGTGATTTATTTCATGCATGTCAGATTTTCTGCTATTCCGTGAAGTACATAAACTTATTACTATGCGCTTATGAAAATTTATATAGAACCTCCTATTAAAAAGAGTTTGTAAAGAGTAAAAAGAGTTTGTATATAGAAGTGATTTTATGCATAAATTGCAAAGTATTTGATATGGTGCTGGATACGATTACGGTGTGTAAAGTTTATAAAAGAAACACTTTTTTTTTGTAGTAATGCTTTTAATCTTTAAACATTTTATCATGTGAAATTGGACACTTAAATGGAGAATTCATTCTTCTGATCTTTACTATATGATTTGTTTTTTCTTAAATATATTTTTTCAAAACGTTTTAATGGCTGAAACTATTCATTTCCTTTTAAAACAGTGTATGAAATAAATGGAGAATTATGAGCTGAATTATAAGAGTAAAATGGTTTTAAATCAGTACAAATTATATGAGTGTGGTCTTGATTCAGTGTTGTTTTAATGTAGAAACTTGATTATTTTTAAAAAATAATAACGAGATGTTTAGCTGTCATATTTATTTAAAATTTGCAAAGACAGAACTGCACAACTGAAATGCATAACACAAAATTATAACAAATATTTACAAAATCTTGTTAAGAGCAATTTGTTTAAGGGTCTTTGTTACCTTCCGTACTGACTGGGATTCTTCACTAGTCTGTCCACACCCTTTTTTACTCCCTCCCTCCCCAATTCTCGGTTCCAAGGTCGAAAAGAGCAAAAATAAGACCTTCAAAGAACAACGCCTAACGTAGGGATCAATCAATGCTAGAAGAAAAGATCTATCAAACTTGAAATGTTTTCAGTTCGCTTTGTAGTTTGTTTCGGGAAGCCATGGTGGATCCTTACTAAATTGAACCATTATCATTTAATGTGGGGACCAACCCGCAGACCCCCTTGAACATTTTTCGGGCTCGTGAGATTTATCACACTTTTGCAAAATATATTTATTTTATAATGCCCAAAGTTGTGAAAAACAATGTATTAAAAAATACATTATGTGTGCATTATGTTATATATTCCCAAATTAACTGTCGAAATTATGACAAAAAATTAACTTTGATTTTCAAATAATATTCTTAGGAATATAGGACAGATATTGCCTGTTTTATTTATGAGTTTACAGTTATGAGTTCGCACAATAATTAAATTATAAACACCAATTACGATGCGACACCAATTACGATGTGCAAATACCGACATTGAGATTGATTTGCAAAAGCTTAAGTGAAAGAGTAGAGAAACAAATAACTCACTAGTAAAATAAATATTTTTTAATGATTTCATTTTTTTTATTTCATTTATATTTATATACATTTTTATATTTCATTTGTGTTATATGTTTCTCTACAATGTGCGTTTAGTATCATATTATTATCAATGCTTACTTGTTAGAATAATAGTCAACACAATAATAACTCCTTATGTTTCAATTTTTCAATCCATAACAACGTCTATAGTGGATCCAAATCTCATATGGGGATATATAACTTTATATGCGGCTCGCGGAGTTATAATGCAAACTAGATCAGCTAGATAGTGCAGATGATTTTAATAATACACTCAAGAGCCAAAACATTATGACCACCCGTCAATAACGAGTTGGCCATATATATATATATATATATACATTTGCTATACATATATATATATCTCCAGCAGCAGTTAAATACCACTTCCACCTGATCACGTGCCTTCCACGTCATCCAGGTGATCCACTAGATAGACTAGATAGTGGTCAGCAAGATCATTTGGGTTGGCCACCCCTGATTTAATGGAGGGAACTGCTGTATTTTAAACATGCCTCATTACATTAGACTTAAAATTATTAGAAGTTTAGAACAAATTTGTTTCTTACGAATTCATCAAACTTTCAGAGAATACTCATTGCTGGTTGGATCACTGCTTTCATTGGAAACTTCTCCGTCCTGTACGGTGTCCATGAATGGAACAAAGGAGCTGATCCAACATTTTGGGAATCTCTGTTTTATGCTGGTCTCGGCAGAACTGTTTGGGGCTTCGGAGTAGCCTGGGTGATTGTCTGTTGTGTCACAGGACATGGAGGTATGTATAAATTATATATATATTTTTTCTCAATAACTCATATTACACTCAAGAGCCAAAACATTATGACCACCCCTACATTTTGCAATGAACTCACCTGGATGACGTGGAAGGCACGTGATCAGGTGGAAGTGGTATTTAACTGCTGCTGGAGATATATATATATATATATGTATAGCAAATATATATATATATATTGGCTCTTGAGTATATTATTAAAATCATCTACATTTTTAAATGTGCTGTAATGTAAAAATATGATACATTAGAATCCATATTAACATAGTTACTGTACGAAAAAAATAAATAAGAAATTTGATTGTGTAAAGTGTCTTTAATCGTGAATACGAAATAGAAAAAAACCCAGCAAATTATTGGTGGGATTAATTAGTACCTCATATTATTATTAAAATCAGCTGCAATTTTAAATGACAGAAAATGTACTGCAATGTAAAAATGAGGTATATGTGATAAAAATGAGAAAAATGTAATACAGTAGAATCCAGATTAACAAAGTTGACAATCTGTACGTAAATAATAAATAAATAAGGCACTGATGGTGTAAAGTGTCTTTAATCCTGAAATTCAATTATGTTGAATACGAAAGATAACAAAAAAAAAAAACCCAACAAACTATTGATTGGATTAGTCAATGTCACATATTATTATTAAAATCATCTGCATTTTAAATGACAGAAAATGAACTGTAGTGTAAAAATGTGATACAGTAGAATCCAGATTAACAAAGTTGACAATCTATACGAAAACAATAAATAAATAAGGCACCGATTGTGGCACCGTGAAATTATGATGAATTCGAAAGATAAAAAAAAAAAAAAAAAAAAAAAAAAACCACTCCAGCAAGTTGTTGTTTGGATTAGTCAATGTAGGTATTTAATTAATCACTATCCGTTATACAATTCCTCGGGCTTTCAATAAATAAAAATCTTAAAACAATTTAATCTTGCTGATCTCTTTTCCCCAAAAAGATCTACAAGATCAAAAGTTTAAAGGGTTCAAGGCCACTTGTAAATATTGCAAATAAAAATAACCATAAAATATATTTTGAAAAAATTGCCAATGTGGCAAATAAAGAGAGAGAATATTATTATATTATATATTTACTAAATTTTTACTAAAGTGAATATTTCTTATCATGTATTTACTAAATTTTTACTAAAGTGAATATTTTTTTGTCTTATATTTACTATATTTTTACTAAAGTTAATATTGTTTTATGATATATTTACTTTATTTTTACTAAAGTGAATATTTTCTTATCGTATATTTACTATATTGTTACTAAAGTGAATATTTTTTTATCATATGTTTACAATACTTTTACTAAAGTGAATATTTTTTTATCATATATTTATTTTATTTTTACTAAAGTGAATATTTTTTTATCATATATTTACTATAATTTTATTAAAGTGAATATTTTTTAATAAACGGAAAAGATAATAAAAAAAAAATCATTAATATGAAAAATTCATGAAATCTATAGTTTACAGATAGTTTCTGAACATCCTCTGAATTCAAGAGATCATATTTATTAATAATCACAAACACAATTTTTAAAATATAAATCTTTCAGTCATTCATAAATTCTAAGAAGTTAAATGCTAGAAGTTAATTACTTAGAAATTAAAAATTTTAAGATGCTATAATATTCTTTTAATTTTATATTAAAATGTATCATCAAATAATAATTTTAACATCAAAATGTATCATCAAATAATAATTTTAACATTAAAATGTATCATCAAATAATAATTTTAACATTAAAATGTATCATCAAATAATAATTTTAACATCAAAATGTATCATCAAATAATAATTTTAACATTAAAATGTATCATCAAATAATAATTTTAACATTAAAATCTATCATTAAATAATAATTTTAACATTAAAATGTATCATCAAATAATAATTTTAACATCAAAATGTATCATCAAATAATAATTTTAACATTAAAATGTATCATCAAATAATAATTTTAACATTAAAATCTATCATTAAATAATAATTTTAACATTAAAATGTATCATCAAATAATAATTTTAACATTAAAATGTATCATCAAATAATAATTTTAACATTAAAATCTATCGTTAAATAATAATTTTAATATTAAAATGTATCATTATCCAAGTTATGTATAAATATATCATGTTATATTCTCTGCCATATATTTGTATAAATTGAGAGTGTTTGCATTTTGAACTATATCATTCAAATGAAGTCGAAATTTTACTATAGACTTATTTACATGGACTTGACATTTTCGGATATTTACTATAATTAAAACTTTTTTACTGTATATTAAACTACTTACGATAGTTGCCTGCAGTAAATTAAAAAAAAAATAACTTCAAACATTTTGATAAACTAAAAACATTTATTGTTTTTAGCAGTGATGATGACGCGATATTAATGCTTCTACTTTCCATGGAACATTATTTTAATAAACTTAATTACCTTAATTAAAACTAACAATTTTAATTTTGTAATTTTTAACTAGTATCTCTTTTTTTTAATTATATTTTTTTCTTTCGTATAATGCGAATTTGCAGAACAAGTCTGATATTTAACGACCGGTAGTATACGAAGACTGGGGCTGATGACCGCGGGTCAGGCGCTTGGTGCCACAGATTCGAGTTCTAATCACGGCAGTGCCCTGGATGTTTGAGTGGTTCAGAATCAACTTTAAACAGTAGGTCCTGGTCTAATTTGACTGTAGAGCGTTGGACGTGATGCTGACAAAACTACCCCATAAAAAGAAAACATCTCCTGTTTCGGAATTTGCCAGAAGGCGGATTGTCTTGTCCTATCATAAGGCTGATGCGCAATGAAGAAGAAGAAGTAAATAGAGAATGGCGCTATGCAACTGTTTCGAGTCCCAGCGATGCCATGTAGGTTTATAGTGGTTCGGAATCCATTTTCATATGTAAGTTCCGGTCTAATATGATTGTGGGTCTGTTGGCCGAGTGGCTAGATCTCTGGTGCTCGGTACCACATATATCGGGTTCGAATCCTACTGTGCCATGGATGTTTGTAGTGGTTCAGAATCCACTTTAAGCTGTAGATCCCAGTCTGCGACTGGTGTGTCACAGAACCCAATCAGACTTCTTTTCACTCACATCATTCCCAAACTGTAAAGGGGAAACTCAGCTCTAGGCAGTTGTGTGGTGGTGTAGTAGTAGTAGTAGTGATCTAATATGATTGTTGGGCGTAGGGCTGAAAACCCTACGCCATAAAAATAAAACAGTCTTTTGGAGAATTTTTCCAGTAGGCAGACGACAATGGTCCAACGTGGACTATAGTGCCAGAGAGCTAGTTACATATAGAGAAAAGTTAGTTACTATAATTATTATTTAAATCAATAGTCATGTTCATAATTGCTGAACTTGCATGAAATTTTTTATCAAACTTATCTACTGATTTACATTGCTTGTTTTTCAGGGATCGTAAACTACATTCTGTCCATGGAACCTTTAATTCCTCTGAGCAGACTTACGTTTTCGGCATATCTACTCCACCCTCTGGTGCAGTTGTATTACATTTCGAATTATCGCTCTCCCATGTACCCTGCTCATATGATTGTTGTAAGTGTGAAATATTATTACGAACTTATTTTTTTTTTGTCAAATATGTACACAACGTTCTCCTTCTTTTTAAATTATGCTAGAACATACACACATATGAACATTCATTTTTATTTATATACAGTCCATTCACATTAATGTGACCCCCTGTCAAAAACCAGAAAATTTTTATTTCCAATGGCAGATTATGAACAGTTACAGCAAAAAAAGAACAACGAAAAAAAAAAAACATACAACATACAACAACAACAACAACAAAACATGCTGAAACAGAGTTCATTAATCTAACAATGATGACAGGTCTTTTAGCCACTAAAAAGTGTTACTAGGTGCACCACGGGGAGGGAGATCTTCTGCGCACCCAGAGCCAGAAAACACACTCTTGTATATTCTGGCTTTAAGTGGTGTGTGGAATGTGGTATTGAGTGGTATTTAAGTGGCATTAAGTGTAATTCATTATATACACTCCACTGCAATGTGCTGCCACCTGCCTTTTGTGATTGGTTATTTCACATTGACGTCGAAAGTAGGTGGTGGTCACATTAATTTAACTGGACTGTGTATATATTTACATGTTCAAATTACATTTAACGATCAATCAACCATCAATCTTAGCCAACGGCCATACCATGCTGATTATACCGGTTCTCGGTAGATCACCGAAGTCAAGCATCATTGAGCGCGGTCAGTACTTGGGTGGGTAACCACCTGGAAACACCTCGTGCGGTTGGCATTCACAAATTTGGGACCTGAATGGCCGAGTGTTTAGCGCTCTGGCGCTCGGTGCCACAGGTTCCGGGTTCGAATCCCGGAGGTGCCATGGATGTTTGTAGTGGTTCGGAATCCACTTTAAGCCGTAGGTCTCGGTCTCCTATGACTATAAGAGCGTCACGGAGCCAAAGTCAGACTTCTACCTACGGGTTCTCCATCACAACAGAAGCTGCTTCCTTCCCCTTCAATCATGAGTACGTATGGGCTCGTGGGCTTGGCCAGCGAAGTGGGATAAGAAACAGCAAACACTATTTAACGATCAATCAATAAAACAATTTCTTACACTTTTAATTTTCATACAATTTGATGTGGATATAAATTCTTTATTTTAAATGAATTTCAGGTATGGTTGTGCCTCGGCCATCTTTGTATCACATATATGGCTTCTCTGATCCTAAGCATGTTGGTAGAGGCGCCCTTCATGTCCCTGGAGAAGATCATTTTCAGAGGAGGAGATGGAAAAACGCAGAACACAGCATTCGTGAACAACAGGAGCAATTTGAACGGATCTCTCAAAGTAGAGAAGAATGGTAACATTGCTGTCATAATTCACACTGATTCCAGCAAGTCTATAGAAACAGTTAACACAACTACTTCAGAAATGTAGACTCTGAGTAGTAGGTACTTACTGTGATTGAAACATTTATCTTCATATAACATGCTACTTTGGTTCCTAGGATTTGAGGGTATCTTTCACTTTCTTGTATTGGAGATTTGGGACTTCTAAAGTAAAGAAAATTATGAACAACCCATTAGTGACCATAAGAATTTAAAAAAAAATATTAAATAAAAAATAATTTTTTGGCAATTATTAAGACAATTATCAAGAGATTATTAATGTTACTATCGTAAAAGACAATTTATGAAAAGAAAATATTAAATGTAGCTATATTAAACAGGGTAGTCAAGTAATTTTTTTTATCATAAATCAGCAAATGTTCACAGAAATAAAAATTATTTAATAATTAAAGTACTTACAATACAAAAAATGCAGAATATCCAAGACATCTTACAGTATATTGGTAAGATCTTATTGGCAAATAGTAATTTACGTTGAAGAGAATCTATACAGAAAAGATGTATGTAAGAGAAAATGGATTAATTGTCATTAAATAGATAAATATTAAAAGAATAATTTATATAGACTATATGCATCAAATCGACTGACTGCCAATAAACGGAATTAGATTTATAACTACAAAATTAATATATATATAACTAAAATAAGCATGTTTAGGGTAAAAATGAAATATATAAGCTGCTTTTAAGCGTACAAACATAAGATATCATTTGAGAACTATCATTAACATTATTAAATTATTGAATGAAATAAATTCAATAAAATTTTATTTATTTATTTTATTAATTATTAATGGAATAAATTCAATTTATAATATTTATTGTTAAAGGATTTGAAAAAAAAAAAGTACAGCATTATTTTTTATATTTAAAGTACTCGATAGATGGCGACACTAACTAATTGAAAGAGCCATTGTTTATCATTTTGTATATATAGAGAGTAGAGTGTTTAATAACTAAATAATGTATTCAAAATTAAAAATTTTAGCCTTCCGTATTTATTAGAAGCTGCTGATGTATGATTCCATTATTAGCATTTGAAGTAGTGATAGTGAATATATTGAGGAATGCTTTTTAAGCAAAAATTTTCATTCATTTATTTAATATCATTGATTTCAGCCTAATTTGCTATCATAACATTTTCTAATATTCATTTTAAAAGAATCCAATATTTTTTTCATGTAAAAACTGCTCATTTTTTAAATAAGAAACATCATTTTTATCATAATTGTTCCATAGATTTAAAATTTAGATATTTATCTAATCTTCAAACTCCGATTCCATATTTAGCAAATCTTTATAGCTGATATCTAACATTTATTTATGTATTTTATCGTAAAACTAATAAATTGTAGATAATCAATGTTCTCATTGCTAAAGGTCCGTATTTGGAACTCTAGGTCAATTGTGTACATGTTTATTTATAATATGTGTATTTATTGTTTTATAAATCTTTGTTTTGCAACTATAGGTTTAGTTTGCAGTATCAAATGAACTCAGTGTATTAGATTTGTTCATTTGCTATTATTTTCATTGTATATCCGGGTATATTTATAAAGGTCTACATATTCTTATTTATATGCATATTTTTAATAAAATTTTCTCTTTAAAATTATTTGTGGTTTTTATTTATTTATTATTTTTTTGATGAAATATTTAATCACTAAACATAAACAAAATCATCACCTCTCATATATAATAACATTTACAAAATACTCACTGAAAATACTAGTAAACATATTTTAACATCTAATCAAAAGTTAAAAAGTTTAACATCTAATCAAAGAATAAATCCTACAATAAAATGAGAATAACTATAGATTTTTTTTTTAAAACTTCAATACAAAAATAATTAATAAGTTAAAATTTATTAGATTTTAGTGGATGATAATTGTTAAATTAAAAAAAATGGCGCTCTATATGTGCTTTATGTAATCAGCAATTTTTCGATAAAACTTAAGTTCTGCAAATTAAAATTTTCCTATTAAAAAAATATAGACAAAATTTATATTATAAGGGTATGTAATAATAATATAATTGTTAGGGTATATAATAATTAATATAAAAAATTGTTAAAAGGTAAGTCTATCTGATCCAATTTTAGACGCTAAGGCGATCTTAGTAATATTTCAGAGATACGATAAACATGAAACTTATTTAAAAAAAAGAGAAATAGCATTTATATTGTTGGTGATTTTATACTTAAATTACATGTTCTTAAAAATAAGCTTTTATAGTAAGATTAAATAGATACTTTTTATACTATTTTATTATTAAATATGTTAATATCAAATATTTGAAATATCAGAGATGGAAATTTCAGATATTTATTTATTCATTTAGTAATTCTAATTTCCCAATTTAAGAGAGTTTTTTGAATGTCTTAACATCATGAGAGCGGTGTTAATTTAATATTATTTGTAATTAAAATTATATTGTTTATAATTTGGTTTATTTGATAGATTTACAGCTGCTAATATTTTTCCTTAAATAATATGTAATTCAATGTAACAACTAATATAAAAAAAAAATTTAAAGTCAATTCCTACTTTTTTTTTTTACTACATTGCAGAAAGTCCTTTATAAATAATTTTCATTCATTTTTTAAAGTTTATCTGCCGCCATCTATTGATAGATATATGCAACTTAAATCTCAAAAAAACTAAAATTAATTAATTTAATTTAATTACTGAATTAATATTTAAAAAAACATTAAAATCAAGTGTCATCAGCTACAACTTAAAAAAAATGTATTTGAACTTGAGTGGATGAATAAAAAGTATTTTATTAACGATAGAAAATTTGAACAAGATATATATAGGGAGAGTGTGAGCTAATAGAAGGAATTGAATTACATGTAATTCTGATATTATCCCCCTCTTAGCAACAGGCCAAATTTATAAAACTTTTATTAGTAATAACAAACACATTTGTAATTTTTGTTATGAATGGTAAGCAAAATATTGATTAGCAAAAGCAAAAGTAATTAAATTAATTGATTTGTAAAATTTGGTAAAAAACAAAAGTAAAATTTGAAAATAAATGTAAAGGAATTTATTAGTATTCTCAGTTAAAAAAAAAAGAGTTGTGTATGGATTAAAAATCTAAATTTTATCTGAAAATTTATTTAGATACTGGATTAAATATACCAATTTAAAATTGTTTGAATATTTAAATATCACTTAAATAATCAATAAATAACTCAATTTAAAACAGTCATTTTAAATAATTTGGGAAGAAAACAGCAACTTAGTCTCACTTGAATGTAAAATAATGTATACAAGCTCATTAAATGGTATCAATTTAAATAATAAAGGGTTTCTTTATGAGAAACAAAAAGAAAAACAAGAGCAAAAGCCACTCAAAATGAGAAAAGATAAATGCCTAAAAAACTTTTTTATTCGAATTTTAAAAGTATAAAATTGACAACTGTCAGCTTTGTTTTATAGCATAGCTCAGATTTTAAATTAAGTGAAAGAAGCTCCGACTTATTTTAACTTAAACCAGAGAAAATTCATTTTTATATTACTTTTCATATTTAAAGTCATCGATAGATGGTGACACTAACTAATTGAAAGACCTATTGCTTATTCATTTCCTTGTTCATCATTTAGCCATTGTTTATCACCTCTTGCACTAGAGAATGTAACGATTTGTAATGAGTTTTAATGTAATCTAGGATAGGGTCAATATTGCCATCTTTGTGAATTTTTTCCTTCTAATAAATCAGAAAGAATCGATGATGGAAGCGAGAAGTTTAATTTGATAAACTTCCAGCTTTCTTAAATGGGTTTGATTGCTGAATGTTCACATTGGACAACAATACAATAGAATGTGTGTCGCGCGTCGATCTTCCTTGCATTGTCGGATTCTGTTCGCAATTGAGAAGGTTTTCTTGGCTATAGTTAACATTCTGTTGATTATTGAGATTAGGAGTTAACATGAGAAAATTATTATTTATAACAGACATTGGTTTGTTCATTCTGGCGTTGGCGTAGAAAACGTTGGGTTCACCTGTGCAGCATACTGGGTTTATTTATTGGTGGCAGGGATGCTGCCAGCTTTATTTACTGCTAGGATTCATTTGGGGCACGGGCGGAAATTTGCCGAAAGACTATCAATATACTATAGGTGCAACATTCAAGTGTATTTTGATAGGGTATGCGCAGTCTTTGGATAAATGCTATTCCGCATATTTCACATATGTGTGTACCATAGACCTTGGCACTTAAAAAAATGGATTAAATTAGAGTGGGTGGGAGATTAGATTTGGCGGCCTCTGTATTTTTCCACTGGAGCTCTGAGTTTGAGTTTCAGAGGGAATAAATCAGGTAGATTAAAGATTTCACTTACTTTTAAACTCTGAAAAATTTGTACGTAGTATAAAGGTAACCAACTTTATTTAAGCTTTTCGTAGCCTACTGATCTTATAAATTTTAAAACTTAGCCTTTTAAGGTCAGTAGCAACATCTAATTTTGGGATATAGCCAAGTAATCCTCTATTAACGACTTTAATCGGTTTTTAGTTTCAGAGCATAAAACTCGTATATTTCAGACACGTCGCGTCAAGGAATTTTATATGTTGACGGAAATCCTTTTCAGATTTTACGCTTAAGCGCATAAAATCACCTGTGTACTGATGAACCCTGGCACGAATAATTTTTAGAATACACTGCCAGTCTTTCCTGCATTTTACAAACATCAGTGACATCTGGTGCATCATCTGGTGCTGCCATCTTTCGGTCAGAATCGTTATTAGAATTTTTAACTTAAGTAAAATTAAAATGCTTAAAGTTATGTACAGAATTTACATTACTAGTTGTTGTAACTGGTAATTATCCTGTTGTGTGAGGGTAAGGGGTATTTCCTTTATTTTTTGTATGAATCCAGGAATGGTAGATAACCCATCCCGGTCACACGGTCAGGTCCAAAAGAACCGGCCGGTTTGGTGGGATCCATCCCTTTTTTGGAGTTTTTGCGGGCAGAAAGGAAGACCCGTTGAAAGCAGAGCGAACGATCTACGATAGTGCGTGAGCCTGGTGCACAATTTTTGCTGCGAGAATGGCTCCAGGGATAATTTGTAATGGAGAGTTATGTCCATCTTTGGAATTGTCGGTGAGCGTTTTTTTTGGTAAAAAGGATATGAGGCTACTGGTACCCCACTGCCCACACACTCAAAGGAATATTTTCGATTGAGGTATGCGTGCGAAATATTATGAATACTTCTCTGTAAACATTTCTCTATAAACATTCTCTATAAAACTTTTTTTATTTTATTTATTCTGCCAAATATTAAAAATCCTAAATTTTATTGTAATAGTATTTATTCGTATTCATTAAAGGGTAAAAGTAAATTAGTTGTTTGTCCTAGTATTTATTTGAATTGCTTTTTATTAATGTTAATTCATTTGGCCGTCCTACGAGTATACGTAGACCAACGGCCCCATTTCTATGTCGGTATATTAACACTAGTAAAATTAAAAATAGTATTTGTACCCGACATACCAGAACCGCTCGGTGTACAACTGGTGTGCCATTCTGGTGGCATAAAGAAGCCATCATTGTCTGCAGTGCGTTTTTGTTTCTGACTGCTTTTTCAGGAAGAGTTTTATTTTTTGAATGACGGTATCAAGAAAATCCCCAGTGGGGATTTGGCTTAAAAGAATCTTAATGCTTTCGACTATGGTTTAGAAGCAGTTTGTTGTTTGGTTTTGGCGTATTTCTCCGTTTCCATAAGGAAACGTAACTTTTTAATTAGGTTGGGAAATAGGGTTTTTTTTTTTTATGGTGAAAGGTGCGGATTTCATTCACAAATTGGAGGATGTAAACGTCTGTTGGAAATTGGACAGGAGATCGGCTCTTTTGGCTAGAATGAGACACGTTCGTGTCCTGAGGGAGATTGGGCGAATTTAGCTGTAGTTCTTGCGTCATCAGATTTGAAAGTATGTCAGAAAAAAAAAGAAGAAACTAGTGATCACCTTCCAAGAGAATTTGGAAGAGTGCTGGTCCTTGATTCTGAAAAGTAATAATTCCGAATTGTTAAGTTAGCAAACGCAATCAAAAATGTGTATAAAAAAACGCCATCCCGCAATCAAAAATGTGAATAACAAAAAATGGAAAACATTTATTTTACAATTTCAATATTATCGTACAAATAATTATTTCGCTTATTTTAGAGTAATTAAATCTGAAATTCTTCTTCTTCTTCATTGGCGCAAAAATCCCATGATGGGCCAAGACCGTCTGTCTACTGGCATATTTTGAGACAGGCGATGTGTTTTTAAAGGGTGGGGTTGTAAGCCCTATGCCCAAGGTTCTACAGTCATATTGGATCGGAGAAAGGGGATTCCGAACCACTGCAAATATTCATGGTACCACCGGAATTCGAACCTGAAACCTGTAGCCCCAGTAAATCAGAAATACCATAAAAACAGTAACTTCAGAATCGATAAAATTATAAATATGCATAATTATTATTAATTAGGTAAACAAATTATTTTTAATCATTCACTGTTGTTTTTCAATAAAATCCTGCAAATTCTTCGTGTTTTTTTACTTAATAATCATAATAAAAATATGTTGGGTTCGTGGGCTTAGTCTAGATGTCTACTAAGTGGGATAAGAAACAAACACAACAGCGGAGTAAGTTAACCAAATTATTTAGCTAATTAATGAAACTATTGTAAATTGAGATAAGAGCCCTTTTCAAAATAATAGAAATTTATTTAATAATTTTTTGAAAATAATGTAAGTTTCTCTATAAAAATTGGTGAATGTAGTATTTACCATACACTCAATAGATTGCTCTAAAACTCTCGTGTTCCCTAATGAAAAAATTTCGAATTTCATTAAATTAACCATGTTAATTAATTTTGTTAATTAACTACATTTCATTATAAAATTAGTTCCCTTTTACCCATTTGTAACGTTATCGGTCATGTGCAGATCTAATAATAATTACAAAAGTTATTAAAGTTTTCAATTAATTTTTTTTTATATTTCTTAACATAAATAAGAAACATTTCAATAATTTTATTGAAAGAAACATTAAAAATTCTTATTAAAATTTTTAAGTAGTAACAATTGTTCAGGAACATGTTGGCCGAGTGACTAACGATTCGGCGTTCGGTGTTTCAGGTTTGAGTCCCTATGGTGGCATGCATGCTTGCAGTGATTCGGAGTCCACTTTAAATCGTAGGTTCTGATTTAAAATTATAGTTGGACCCTACCCCGTAAAAAGCAACCCTACCCCGTAAAAAGAAAACATCTCCCTATATTACATATTTCAAGTGTATTATGTGGAGTTATTATGTCATTAAGTTATGATGAAAAATAAAAAATTTTTGAATGTCCAAAGAAGTTTGATAATATTTAATGTGTATCGTATTATAATTTACACTGTTGACAAATTACTTCCGACCTCTTTAAGAATTTCTTGGTTTTTTTTTTTATTTCTTCCTATTTTTTAACACTTAATTACATTAAAAAAAAGAGTGTTTATTTATATTTACAGTATTTAATGTATGCATATTAAAACATTCTGGCGCCCGGTGCCATAGGTTCCGGGTGCGAGTCTCGGCAGTGTTATTGATGTTTTTAGTGGTTCGTAATCTACTTTAAATCGTAGATCCCGGTCTAACATAACAGTAGAGCGTTGGGCGTAAGACTGACCCTAACCTGTAAAAAAAGAAAAAATCTCATGTCTCGAAATTTGCCAGTAGGCAGACGGTCTTGGTTCACCATGAGGCTGTTGCGCCAATGTAGAAGAAGAAGAAGAAAATTATTCCTATCTACATTATCTTACTTTAGATTAGAATCTTTTAATTGAAAGAATATGTGTACTTTAATCAAAAGCTACTATTTTTTCAATCACTAAGACATTTTAAAGACAAATGTCAAATGTCTTAATGATTTGCTAAGACAATTATGTAGCAAATCATTAAGACATTTTTTTAATGTTTACTTTAATTTTCCGTTAATAAATTTTACCTAAATATTCATTCACTTGTATACTAAACAACATTTTCGTAAAAATCCAGAAACCTATATTATTCTGGCGAACATTCACAACAATGTGCATTTTATCAATATAAAAGATCAGACATATTAGTCTTTTTAGGACATCTTTTTATCTAGAAAGAAGATTCTTTTGTTATCTCTGTAGCCTGTTATCATAGAATAACAAAATCACAAGGTATATATCATAACATTGCGAAAGAACAAAAAGCATAACTCTGTGACTCTAAGTGCTGCCTTTGTTTGAATGAACGCGTTAAACAATTTACTTGGCATCAGACGGCATCCGTGTAAATGTGTACGAATTTTTTGTCAATAGGAAATACTTTCTTCCTTTACAAGGATGTCAACATTCGGAATTTGGTCACTTTTCTTACAGAAGAGAATAAACATTTCAATTTTACCTCACAGTTGTTTTATTTATAATTGATTTTTATTTTCCCGTTATGTTAGTCTGTGCTATGCTTTGCTTTTTCAAAACGACAAGCCTAAAAACCTTTCTGAAGGATTTTTCCTTTTCTTTAAGGAACAATATACTTTTTAGTTTTGGAAACATTATATCTACATTTTACCCTTTGTAGATATCCTGTTATCTTATTTATTTATTTATTATTTATTTTTTTTTGTTCAAAGGGAGTAGGATTTTTATGTTTTATTATTTTATGATTTTTAACAGGTCTGTGGTCGAGTAAGTAATGCTTTTAGTGGTTACATTTATTATAAGGTTATAGAGGTTACAAGGGTTACAGTATAAATCTCCTATCATGTTAAATTAGACCAGCTGTTGATGTAATAGAATGTTAGTAATGTTAGTAGTCACACGAATGCGTTGCATGTATATACTTGTTACCTTTAACAATATATCAGATGGAAAATTACGATATATTTTTATGTGAGATATGAACAGGGGAGGGGGGGAAGGATAATCTGTGGGGCCTGATGGTACAGTGACTAGCTCTCTGGCGCTCATTGCCACAGATTTCAGGTTGGAGTCCCGATGGTGCCATGGATGTTTGTAGTGGTTCGAAATCTAGTGTAAACCGTATGTATCTGTCTAATATGACTGTAGAAGGTTGGGCGTTAAGCGAAGGCGCTAAGCGATATTGACTAGACGACGTTGGCCGACCACGGGGTTGTTGCGCAATTGAAGAAGATAATCTCTTAGACATAGAAATGCATTTTTAATTTTATACCAATATTTCTATTAACTGTAATGGAATAAGTTTAACAAATATTAAATTTTAAAAAATGTTTTTTCAAGAAAACATTATTTTTTTTCCAAAGTGTACAAAAGCAAAAAATATTTTTTTGTAATTATATACATTACGATTGTTTGTTTCAGAAATTATTTTGACGAAAATAATAAACACCCGCATTTATCCTTATTATTTAATTCAAATTTTACACTACGATTCATTTTTTTAGTGATTGAATATACTCTTCCTTTTTTATCTGTTTCACCTTTTTTTTAGAATAATTAAGGCTGCAACATATTATTATGTTGTTTGTTTCTTTTCCCACTTGGTAGACAGCAACATCAAGTCCAAGAACCCGGAGCCAAGAAAAAGAACCAAGGAAGGAGGGAAAGGGGGGGAGGAGGGTCAGCTTTTGTTCTGCAGATAGACCCATAGGCTTCTAACCTAGAAGTCTAACTTGACTCTGTGACGCTAAAGAAGAAGACAGTGCATGCCGGGAGCACTTTTAGGTCCTTTGCATATAGTATGAGAGAAATCCCGGAAAACTCCCACCAAGTAGTCTGAATAACGAGGCAAAATGTTAACATCACAAGCGCTATGGAGTCTCTTCGTTTTTTAAACAGTGTCTACAACAAAGCCGCCAGCGGATTGAATCTCAGCCTTAATGTTCACCAACTACGCACGTTGTCACTGGGCCACGAGTCGGGCACATATTATTATTAACAGTATATAAATTTTAAAAGTGATAATGTGTTTTTATTTTGTGAGAATTAATTTATTCAGTTGAATTTTTATTAGTTATTTATTATTATTCTTACTTAGTTAAATAAATAATGCATTCGATTTCTTCAAACTATTCCATTAAATGATTCAAATATCAAGCTATTTAGAATATTTTGCAAGAATTAAAAAAAAGTAGCAAATGATTTTCCTCTTTTTGTCGTCAGTCTAATTATCTTTTAATGTATTTCGTAATGGGTAATTATTCAAAAAAAGAACTGTATAATTTTCTTACACAATTATTCGGAGTTGTTTTCAAATGAATAATTGTTATTATTATGATTATTATTTTGCCTGAACTTAATTTAAAAGTAATGATACCTGAAATGATCAATACTCACTGTGTATCAGTATTCAAAGTATACCTAGCAATCTTAGAAATGATATATTACATCACATCTTAACGGCTTCTAACCTTGAACTTTCCTTTTTTGAATAGGAAAAATTATTAAGATTTGATAACTAAAATTTTTCTATCAAATAGATTAAAAAAAAAAATCTGGGAAACCACTAGATGCGCACACAGGTAATTGTTTATGAGGAAATATTTATCATGAAATATGATCGCCCGATATGGGAATCGTTATTATTACGTTGGAATTGAGGAAAATGTTTCATGTTATTAGTCTTATCTGTTTAGACATCACTTTCACGACAATGCTAATTTTTTAATATTTTATCAGATATATTTCTATTTAAGGAAAATGGGTTTGGAGAGATTTCCTCTTTTTCTATTGTTGTCTTAGTACCTTTAGTGCCTTAGTACTTTTTGTCCTACGTCCTTTTAGCAATTAATACTGGTTTTTGCTTTAGAAAATACGCTTTTTGTGAGATGAAAAAGTAAATTTTCTATAAAGAGAAGACGTTTTAACACTCATACTTGGGCTTATCACGAATAATACATCCCAGATTGATAAATTGTAATCTCTGGTTAATTACGGAATTAATTAATGTATTAAAATGGCCTTGAACATATCACATTTGGAGTTTTAGTCTACTCTGCTACTATACACATAACGGCAATGTGCTTAAAGCAGTGATAGTGTTTCTATCACTGCTCGGCTCAATATGCTTCCATTGTACTTTTAAAAAATAATTGGTAACCTTTTTTTTTTGGAAGATTTTTGTATTTTCATGAAATGTTAAAACAGGTAGAAGGATCCAACTTTAGTTTAGTAAAAAAAAAAGTATAAACATTTATACTGAGAAATATTTGAATATGCGTTGTTTATTTTGGGGTAGATATTCTCAATAACGTTCTCGCTTAGATGCAGAATCCTTAACTTCTTTTTCTTCATTGGCACTACAGCTTCATGATGGGCCAATACGTCCGCCTACCGGCATATTTCGAAACAGTAGATGTTTTCTTTTTACTGAATAGGGTTGTCAGCCCTATGTCCCACACTCTATAGTCATATTAGACCAGGACTTACGGTTTAAAGTCGATTCCAGAATCCTTAACTATATATGTATATATTTTAATCTCAGCAATACTTAATTAAAATAATATATTCCATCTCATGTTTGAATCAGCACATATTTGAGAATAACTATTTTTAGGCATTACTATAAAACAGATGATAAATAAAAAGAATTTGCTTAGTCACTTTTGTAATTGCTTACTACAAAAATGGTACTAAATATTTAAATACTTATTAAATGCATTCAATATCATGCATTTAATAAGTATTTAAATATTTATTAAAATCGTTAATTTGACTAAGGATTCTTACTAAGGATATTTACCTCAACCTGACTAACGATTCTTACTAAGGATACTTACCTCAACGTGACTAAGGATACTTACCTCAACGTGACTAAGGATACTTACCTCAACATGACTAACGATTCTTACTAACTATACTTACCTCAACGTGACTAAGGATTCTTACTAAGGATACTTACCTCAATGTGACTAAGGATTCTTAACTTATTTTATTGCACGGAGCTGTTTTGCCAGAAAGATGAAAGCAAAATATTTCCGTTGTTGAGAAATTGATTGTTGGGAATTTTTGATGTCTAATATGAAAGAAGTCTTTGACGTTGGTTGTTTTATGTATGGAAGATCCTCTGATCCTCATCACGGACCTTGTCCAGAATGAAGGGCGAAGACAAAAGAATGACGGATTAAGTAAAGCCAGGGAATCTGCCCTATGGGACGGGAGAAATGATCTTCAAATCCAATGAGGGCCGAGAACCGTTCTCTAGATGGAAGTGACGGAGAATTATTGAGAATCAACGATATTTTAAAAAGAAAAAAGGGAAGATCAAAAGATGATCAATAGATCATCAAAATGATGATCATTAGAAATCGGGAGAAAAGATAGAATGAAAAGTGAGAAAAAAAAAGGATGCAGAGAAAAAAAAGAAAGATATGATGTCGCGTTCGGAGAAGGTGTATTGACCGAATGTACAAGAAGTTCACTAATTTAGCTCCGTATGGCAAAGAACCAATGAAGCCTGGCTTAAAATCCCAAAGATGAGAAAGAGACGAAAATATCGGCTAAGAGGGTGAAAAGTTACCAAAGAAGACCCTCCCGAGCTAAATGATTGTTTCTGTAACTGCATGGCACTTTATAATGGTCGGCACGATATATCGTCAGGTTGCCCAGCTCTTGATGAGTTAAGACACCTCGACATGGCCATAACAGACTATGCTTCTCCCAAAGCTATCCTTTCTACGGAGTTAGATATGATGCTTAATTTTGTGAGTAATTTATATTATTTCTTTTTGGTGGACTATCAAGGCGTTGCTTCGCATAGTCAAAAATTAATAATACTTTATAATTTCGTACAAAGACATTCGTCTTAGAGTTGAAAGATTTTCTTTGAGGAATGTTAGTAGTAAATTCTACTGTTTATTATAATTAACCTATTTAATGAAAAACAGACTTTTTATAATATTTTGTTATAAATTCTTATTGAATGCTTGTTAATGATCTGTCTTTGCTTTTTTAAATGTTATATGCTGCTATGTATTTTCAGGAAGAAATATGTTTATTTTTATTATGGATTAGTTCTGAAGAAATTATAAAGAAATGATTAATACGTTTGTATAAAAAAATTTTAAGGCGTCAATGGTTCTCATATTCTATTTATGTATATCACTAAAACCTATGAAAAGCGTTACCTTCTCTGAGTAATTTTAAGGATAAATGTTCTGCTATTAAATCCTATAATAATGTTTTTAAATGTTAGAAATATGTTATATTTTTGTATTAAAAAATATGGTATTGTTGTGAAAATAGTATTTGCAGCTATTCTCTGATAGACAGACTGTCGATTAGGACGCTTAATTTAAAATACGAAAAATGTTTTCAGTATTTTCTAAATATATGCCTCAAATATAAATCAATGTAAGATATATTTTTTACAATAGATGTGTTTTGTTATATTCATAATCAATTAAATTAAAAGAAAAAGGTATTGGAAAATTTGATTTTAAAGAAACTAATTTTATTCCAAATATTTTTATTTGAAATTGGTTCGAATTTTTTATTGGATATATATGTAAGGAATATTTATCTATAACTATATATATATATAACAATATTGAAGTGTTTTATGTTGATTATTAAATTTCCATGACATCTGAATTAATTTCTGAATATGCATTTTTTGTAGATTTACATTAACAATTGTTTGTGTTATTGATCTATTCAATTTCAGAAAACCAATTGATGTCCTTTTTAAATATGCTGATGTGGCTCTGTTTGGAAAAGGCTACGATTTCCCAACGACATTAAAAAATCCCGTTATAAATAAAATATAAGGACTTTTTAAGCAATGACAAAAGTTCAACTAGAACAATGTAAAAAAAAAAAAAAAACCCGCACAGAAAGCTTAAAACAAAAAGAATTATAGTGGAGAATGGCTCTACAAGATTTGCTTCATATTGCTATGATAAAAGAAAAATTACTTTCGATATTCAATTTTCTACCAATTACTTTCAATATTCAATTTTCTAAGTATGACCAAAATTAAAGAAAAATATTTGTTACTTAGAGGCAAAAGGGACGACATACAAAATGAGAAATTCAGATAAAAAAAATCTTGAAAACTTATCCAAATTTAAAACAATTTCTTAACGGTAGAAAGTTTAATATTATAGAGAAAAAGGACTCGATTTGAAAAAATTAAAGAATGTGACGAAGTTAATAAAATAATGCAATTTGAACAAATGCACATCCTTCCGGGTGGATATGACAATAAAAATGATAGATGAAAAGATGATGAAAGAAATCCGTCTTGCGAACCATTGTAGAAAAAAAAAGACTTAGGAAGCATATTCTTGACAGTAATTTTGCTGCAGCAAAGTAAGTGATTAAACAGACTTACTGTTCCGATAAGATCAGTTAAAAGTGAAAGGTATAATCCATCTGAGTTCAATGTAAACAATGCGTCTATTCGGCTCTTGAGAATAAAGGGCAGGGAAAACAGAATTCAAAAACTAGTTGCCAGTTGATTTTTCGTTGAACGATCACTGTACGGAAAAATATTATAAGACAGTGTAACAATAAAACTGTTAATCGACTACTGTTCATTGTATTTGGAAGGATTTGACCAATTATTTTCAATACTAAAACTTCCATCAAGAACAGGAGAAGCCTCTATACCGATACTCACGAAACTCTAAAGCACCGGAAAATTATTAGTCAAATAAAATGTCTGGTTCTTGATACAATTCAGTAGTGAAAAAAAGAATGCTTTCTTATTCATTAAAGACTGACAAAAGAAATGCTCTGAATGACTTATCGTCCTCTTGTTATCGAGAGTATGCTTGAAGTATTTGTTGTTAAGTAAAATGAGATTTCAACTGGTTTTGACCTGCTGATATTCAAATGATTAAAAAATCGTGAAGCTCAATTGATTGCAGTAGTTTTAAGTATGCTATATCCAGTATAAGTATAAGTATTTTTCACTCATGAATTGAGTTTGCAAAAAAAAAAAAAAAAAAAAAAAAAAAAATCCAGGAAAAATTCTAGGCTTGACATGACCATAAAACATTTTAGAGCTCATTATCTATAATGGTACGATAGTCATTATCCCATTTCTTAATGGGATAATGACTACCCTACTACTATTTGAAAACAACCTACCCTACTACTATATTTACCCTACTACCCTACTACTGTATTTACCCTACTACTCTACTACTATATATATTTTCTGAACTCCTCCTCCAAGAGGAGGAGTTCACAAAAAAGGGATATGTTTTAGAGCTCCAGGGATACAATCTGCCTGGAGCTGTTTTAGAGCACCAGGGAGATTGCATTTTGTTCGGTATATGGAAAAGGCAATTTACTCACTTGAAATGTATTATTCAGAGACCAATTTAGGCTGTCCGAACTAACTCCATTTTTCTCAATATTTGTTTGTTTGTATGAAATGCCATGCGACCAGATGGTTTCAATTAGTATCTGCTAGTTTCGTCTCTCAAAATAATTTGAAGATCTACCAGTTATAAAACTGTTAGATAATCTTGCTGCCCTTGCGTTTTTTGAAGACTATGTATAAGAAATAAAAAAGAAACATGGTACATGGTTTGTAAATGGAGAAAAATGATTAACTGAATTGATCCAAATGTTGTACTTAGAAACGGTATGTGTGATTTATATCAACTAACATATTTCCAGTTTTTAAAAACTTGGATTTCCTGTTTTTTAAATCATCAGAGTTTTGGTAAAAAGCAATACATAAAAGAAAGAAGACGAATCCTGCAAGAAAAATAAAACATTAGTTTGTTTAAGAGTTGTAAATGAAGTAGTACAATCAGGAGTGACACTAATTGCACAATTTTATGAAAACACATAGAAAAGACGAAAAAAAAAATTTTTTTAAAGCAATTTATAACAAAATTTTTATACTTTAAACACCAACTTTAATGCCTTGAAAGGAAGTATAATTAACCAACTGTAATTTTTTTTCTAGTTTTATAGGTTTGTTTAACATGTAACAAATTGTAATCTTTGAAATTGTAGTGAAATATTTCGTAAAAAATTGTTTGTTCAAATGAAGCGAGTTCAATTTCCTGCATTCTATCCCTAAGCCCTGAATTAAAAAATCTGAAAAAAATAAATAATTATTTTTTACAAAGTAGATCAAAATAACAGAATGCTTCCTTGAAAATTTGCGGAAAGCAATTATTTTTACTGTCAAATAAATACCACCCTATATATATATATTAGAGTGGTCCTTATTTATATATTTACTACTCCAAAAAGTAAGACCAACTTTCAATTTAAAATTTCCGGGGCTTATGGAATTTCAATTTTTTTCTTTTTTAGGTTGCTGGCACTGTCCTTGACATCTCTGGGAAATTTGACGTCAAAATATTCATTAGTGTTTAAGTTACGCTTGGCTTTGGGAGACGCTAAAACTGATTCCGGCGATTTTGGAAATGTCTGAATTAATTGATCAAAGAACTTGCATTAAATTTTAACGTATAGAATGTTGTATAGAATGTTGCAGAAGGCATTCGGTGAGTATTCCTATATCGGAAAGAAATGTTTACAAGTTGTATAAATAGTTCAAAGAAGGCAGACAACGCGTTGAAAATGAAGGGTCCCCTGGTCGACCACCAGCTTCAACCGACGAACCTCAAGTCCAAAAAAATTAAAGATTTGGTGCTTGCAAACCGTGGATTTACAATTACAGATTTTGCTGATGATGTTGGAATTTCAAAAGGATCGGTCAATACCATTTTGGGCCTCAAACGCGTCAAATCTTGATTGGTACCGAAACACTGAATGCGCCAGCTCACACTGCATTGCTTCTTCGAATGAAATGAAACCCATATTGATGATGAATGATTCAAATGAAACCCATATTGATGATGAATGATTCAAAGGAAACCCATATTGATGATGAATGATTCAAATGAAACCCATATTGATGATGAATGATTCAAATGAAACCCATATTGATGATGAATGATTCAAATGAAACCCATATTGATGATGAATGATTCAAATGAAACCCATATTGATGATGAATGATTCAAATGAAACCCATATTGAAGATGAATGATTCAAATGAAACCCATATTGATGATGAATGATTCAAATGAAACCCATATTGATGATGAATGATTCAAATGAAACCCATATTGATGATGAATGATTCAAATGAAACCCATATTGATGATGAATGATTCAAATGAAACCCATATTGATGATGAATGATTCAAATGAAACCCATATTGAAGATGAATGATTCAAATGAAACCCATATTGAAGATGAATGATTCAAATGAAACCCATATTGATGAATGATTCAAATGAAACCCACATATTGATCAGATGATGAATGATTCAAATGAAACCCATATTGAAGATGAATGATTCAAATGAAACCCATATTGATGATGAATGATTCAAATGAAACCCATATTGATGATGAATGATTCAAATGAAGCCCATATCGTTCTACAACACCGTGCGACTTCTGGCTATTCCCTAAACCAAAAGACCACTCCGGGGAAACCGTTTTGAGTCGATTGAAGAGATCCAACGTGAATCGTCGGGCGCTTTGAAGGCCATCCCTGCCGATGATTTTTCAGCATGCATGGAGGATTGGAAAAAAAGTTGGCATAAGTGTTTTGTGTCAGGAGGGGATTACTTTGAAGGCGATGATTCATTTGAAAAAAAAAATAAATTGGTCTTACTTTTCGGGCATAGTAGTACACTATATATATACATCTCTGCCTTAGTGTCGTATCCCTCCAGAATCACCCGTTCACAGAAAAACAGTCCTGACATACTCCCATTTGATCTCTAAAGTGGGCGAGTTGACTTTTTTCTAGGAGTGAATCATACAGGAAATAAAACCAAATTTTAATTTGGCGACTTTTTGAATTGTTTATTTCCTATTAGGAAATCATTAACTGAATAAACCATGAAAACGTAAATTATATTTGCCTTTTCCAATAATTTTTTACTTCATTTTACGATAATATCGCAGGATGGTAAAACAGGAAAATGTTTGAAAGAATTTTAATTTCTGTATCAAATTGACGGGACAATGTTAATGATACTACTTGTGATAACACTAGTGATATAAGAAATTGTAGGCGGAAAAATGTGTCAAGTTCTGTTAAAAACAAATAATATTGAAATAATTTTTAAATGGAGAATTCTCTTACAATTAACATGTATATCTTATCTTTTAGAAAATGTATTTAAATAGCATATAGGTAATGCAAAGTTTGTGTATTTCTATTTCTATTTTTATTTATAGTAAACAGAATAGCTTAGCCCTAATATGTGTAAAATAAAAATTACAATATAATTTTTTTTTATTCTAATGCAGCTGGCAAACAACTAGACAGTTTGGTCTCGGATGCCTTAAGGCAAGAGCTGCACAGACGTTACTCACTCTGCATTACCCAGGGGGCGCGTGTAACTTGAAGATAAGCCTCGGTCGCGGAGTAACAATGCCCCCACAACGCTCTTATTAGGACCGGGACCTACGGTTTAAAGTGGATTCCAAATCACTACAAACATCCATGGCACCGCCGGGACTCGAACCCGAAACCTGTAGAAGCGAGCGCCAGAGCTCTAGCCACTCGGCCATTCAGGCCCACAATATAAGTATATATTATATATTCAAAAGTAGTGAATGAAAAACTGTTGAACAGTGGATATCAAATGAAGTCCAAAATTTTATGCTTGAAATGAGTGGGAGAATTTATTTAGGGACAACTGCTGTGCATAAATAAATAAACAGCAATTGACAAGTAGAATAAGACTTAAATTCAGGGAGAAAAAGCAAACAGTTTTTGTAGAGCTAGGATGACATAGGGTCCGATCGTCGAGTGACTAGCGCTCTGGTGCTCGGAGCCACGGATGTTTGTAGTAGTTCGGAATCCACCCGTTGCTCCCGGTCTAATATGATTGTAAGCTGATAACCTACTCCATAAACAGAAAATATCGCCAGTCTCGAAAACTGACAGTAAACAGGCAGCCTTGGTCCACCATGGGGCTATTGCACCAATGAAGAAGAAGAAGAAAGTAGAAGATGTATATATGTAGAACTTAACCCGCTTGCAATGGATTCATCCCGGCCGAACCTACAGTTTTTGTAGACTTCTCTATCAGTCTAATAATGGCTGTACTTTTGCAGTGGGTGTCTAGGGGATTTGACAGACACAACGCAATAACGGGATGTTTTATTTAATGATACGATATTTTACAATGATATTTACATTAGTTATTAATTAAGTGTGAACATATTCTCTCGCTGCTGGACGCAGCCTGCCCCAGTCTCCCTCCTCTCTTGTCTGCCGCCTGCCGTTCTTTTTCTTCTTTCTTCATCTACGAGGACCTGTCCCCTTCTCGTGGGGTCAGAGTTCAAAGTTGAATACTCCCCCACTTTGTAAACAGGCTTTGTCAAAGACAAGCAACCGTGATGTGTCGCCGCCTGCTGATTACCACGCAAACAAATCCTACATATATTCCAATTAAAAATATTAGTAAAGTAGAGGATATAACGTATATAGCTTCCAATTTTATATCTTAGAAACATGTAGGATACATAGAAAAACTGAAAATACAGTTTTCTAATACTTTTAAACTTGATTTTGTAAAAGATAATTGTTATTGTACTGTGAAACACATAAGAAATTTTTTCTTTCTATTTTAGAATTTTCTTTTTCTATTACATGCTTAATCAGAATTGCATGGCGTGCCTGATGTATATGATATACGATAATGTTTGGTCACTGTAATCAATATTTGCCTGTAATTTATTTGTTCGTTCATTTATTGTATAATAAATTTTCTTTCTTATTCTAATAGATATTTAAGTATAACTACAGTAATTTCATAACAAAATGTCCAAAAATATATACGAGTTATACTGGAATAAAGTAAGAACGTCAGTATGACGATCAGAATCCTAGTTAATTAACAATAAACACTGCTCTTAAAACGCCCTAGTCAAACTCGTTCTGTAGGTAATGCAAATGAATAACAATAGGGGCACAATTCATGGGAGTGCCAAGAGTACCCAAACTGTCTCACTGCATTTAAAAGCCTTGCGGCATTGACACTAGTTTTTCAATTCGAGCTCATTCCTAACTGGTTATTAATGAAATTAAAAGTTTTAAAGAATTAACTTTATTTTAATTATTATTATTATAAACATTGATCATCAGACTTAAACGACATTATTGATGATTAAGGACAAATTAACTGTAACTAAAGATAATATAATAATTATTCATTATCAAAAGTATAAACTAATCTGCATTTATACTTCTGAAACTAGGGCTTGAATGTCCGAGTGGCTAGCGCTCTGGCGTTCGGTATCACAGAGTTCGTGTCCAGGCGGTGGTATGGATGTTTGTAGTGGTTCGGGATCCACTTTAAATCATAGGTCCCGGTCTAACAAGAAGGTAGAGCATTGCGGGGGTGTATTGTTACTCCGCGACCGTAGCTTATCTTCAAGCTACACGCATCTCCTGGGAAGTGCTAAGTGGGTAACGTCGGTACAGCGCTTACCTTAAGGCCTCCAAGACAATTGTCTAAGTGTTTGACAGCTGCATTAAAACAAAAAAATACTTCTGAAACTTATATATTATCTTTTTCTAATGTAACAAACTTTAATTAATATTTTTTTTTGCACCCCGATTTTTGTATCGACCTTTATTCCCCCTATTTCAGAATTAATATGCTTTTAAGAATATCAAAATAGAAAAAAAAAAGTTACTTAATGATGAATATTTAAAAAAATATTATAATTTTTTACAATTATTAAAAAAACATGATGAATGTCCAGTTTACTTTACTACTAACAAAACAACAAAAGCGATCGGAAGTAGAAAAAGCGATTCTTCGTCAAATTGGAGCACTACTCCTACTTCCGTCTTTTCGTTTTTCATTAACACCATAAATCATCTTTTAAGCCTTCAAGGCAGCAACCACAACTGGTACAAGTTGCTCAATATTCAGTTACACCCACATTCAACAGAGTAGAAGGAATACGACTCCAGAAGTAAGGTTTGCGATGGGTATTAAAATTAATTATACGAGTATTACTTAAACTTAAGCATTTCTATTGCTAAAATAGGTGCATGTCTATTACTAAAGCTAAGACATTTCTATTACTGAAACTGATGCTTTAGAAAAATAAACTGCTGCCATTGTAAGGGGATACTGAGCTAATGAGCGTTAATGAGCTCTTTTCTTCTCCATATGTTATAAATAATCTTATATGCTACTTGTGACCCATGGCTCAATTTTTAGTTATACCCACATTCAGCAGAATAGAAGGAATACGACTTCAGAAACAGGGGTTCTGATGGGCATTAAAATTAATTATTCACGCATTACTAAAAGTGATGCATTTCTATTACTAAGCATTACTTAAAATTAAGGCGTTTCTATTATTGAAATTGTTGAATTTTTATTACTAAAATCATTGCACTTTTATTACTGAAACTGATGCTTTAGAAAAAGAAACTGCTACCATTGTAGGGAGATAAGTTAATGAACTCTTTTCTTCTTCACATCTTATATATAATCTTATATTCTACTTATGATCCATGTCTCAATTTTTAGTTACACATACATTCAACAGAATAGGAGGAATACGACTTCAGATGCAGGGGTTGCGATGGGCATTAAAACTATTTATTTGAGTATTACTAAAATTGATGCATTTCAATTGCTATAACTGTTGCATTTCGATTACTGGAACTGATGTTATAGAAAAAGAAACTGCTATAGTGTCATTGTAAGAGGATATGCTAATGGAATCTTTTCATCTCCCCGTGTTATATGTGTACTGTGGTCTATTGTAGTAGCGTTATGTAATGTAGCTTAAAGGATTTGCCTCAAATCTCATTAAGTCCCCTTTTTATAAAGGGATAAAATTTGGTGTCGTGAGATAAAATCACCTGCTTTGAAAATCCAATAGACTCAGTGGTTATTTGTTACAGAATGTTTGACATTCACATTCGGGCAATAAAAAAAACAAACCTACTTATGTTTTTGGTTGTAAAATATTGAAATTAATTTTTATAATTCTCCAAAATAATTATGAGAATAATTAATTTTAAATTACAGTTGCAAGGAGTAAAATAATAGAAATGTGAAACATTTTTTTGAGAATTTTTTCCGGTAAATTCAAAAAAATAATTATAGTCTTGAGGCATCTCACACATTGATTCTTTTGTTTTGCTATAGGAATTTGATTCCATTGGTGAGTGATAAATCAACATACCGCCAAGCACTTATAGGCGAATTATTTTATGAATAAGCATTTTGTATCAACATCAATTGAAATTATTATTACATATTATTTTTCATAATACATGTTAGATGAAGATTTAAGCCCTTGTTTATTCACTCCAAAAAGTATAATGAATTGTGTTTACTGACTATTCAAACTATTGTGCCTTCCTAGATTACAAGCTTCCAAGAAAACAAATATAAAAAAATATAGGATAAAACAGTAAAGTATGTTCTAGAGACTTTTACTTCTGTACTAAATACATCATAAAAATATCAAAATTTTTTTTACTATGAGTAATAATAGTAATTGGTGACTACGATTGAAATAGTTAGTAAATTTGAATAAGTTAAAAAAGAAATTATTTTCTCGAATAGTTAATAAAGTAAGCATCTACAATATTCCTTGTTTAAATTTTGTATAATTTTTGTAATCTTGTAATCTATATAACATCAGCCTTGACAATTGTTTTGGATCATATGACCAAAATGAACCAGTATTTACCATCCCTTTCTCAAAACAGTACATTTTCTTTCCTTCTTAGATATGCATCTTTTGGCAACATGGGACGGTAAGATTTTCTAATGTGAATCTTCAGATTCAAATTGAAGATGAAAGTGCCTGAATTATTTAACGATGTCGTCCGGTCTATTACTACTAGATTATAAGGTTATGACCCATTTCTGTATGGTTACATTGCACTTGCCAGGTAATTATTATTCAGTTTTTATCCTTTATTGTAACACAGACCGATATGACGCTTTCCCAAAAAACTGGTTTCCCCAATTGTTTGACCCTTAAGAAGTCCCAGTGTGTCACTTCCTTGTTTTTTTTCTGTTGCGGAAGCACACAAAAAAGAAAAAGACTTTTAAATACGGAAGTGATCCCTTGGACCAAAAGGACTAACTCATTTCAAAACCAAAAATTATTACATCAGTAAGGGTTGTTGGAAAGTGTTTTAATTTTCTTGTTAAAACGGATTAACCGGCGAAAAACATGTGAAATTTATTTAGATGATAAGCAAGTTCACTTTTGTTGTAAGTTTTCTGTTGGATGTATCTTATTTTGAGTGACATTTACGATTGAAATAAGGTTATTTTACAAGTTATTGGCTCCACTATATGACTTATTTCGAAAAGAAAAAGAAAATGGTGGAATAAGTTTTGAAATGCCCTTGTGATTAGACTTTCAATACATGATGATGATTTTTATGATGAGCTGTTCTACGTTGATGTTTTCATACAGATAATTAAAATAATTTTTTTCTTCATCAGGTAAGATAATTTTTTTTTATAAAAATCTGTGAATCCAACTACTGAGTTGAGTTTGCTAGTTAGTTTGAATAGAATGAAAATTTTACAAATTACCATTAATGAATAGTTTTTGTTTATTTTTAATTATTGATAGGTTAAAAAAAAAAACGTTTCCAGGCATGTGATGAAATAACTATTAGCAATAGTTTTTCTCAGTGAAGGAGTTTAATTTACATAATTTCATATAAATGAACTTGTTCTGAGTAACTGCATTATTGATGATTACGCTTTACTTTTAATTTTTATATTAATTTTAATTTTAATATCGATATATTTTTATACATAAAAAAGCAATTCAAATGTGTTTCATAATTTGTAAATAATTTCTTTATTTAATAATATCCAGTTAAATCATTTCAATGAATAAATTTATTATTTAATGTTATTTTTAAAAGATTTATTTCATAATTAATGTATTTATGTATGGCTACATAAGCTATTTGATAGGGTTATTTTATTTAAACATAATTCCTTATGCATCTAATCAATTCACAATTTGATAGAACTTGTCTGTTGTGTACCTTACATAAGGAAAAAAAATATTTATTTTTACTTGAAGGACTACTATTTAGGATTTATCTTTTATTTAGTTGTTTAAGTTTTCAATCTGAATAGTGATTTCATCGAGTTAATTCCTTTCCTTTATTGCTAATTAAGTATTTATAAGTAGTCTCTGATGTTATATTGAATTATTAATGAGAATGCGTATATTTACACATTACTTTACAAGTGATTAATTAATAAACTTTTCTTAAAGATAGTAATTTATTGCTCTACTAAAAATGTAATTTAAACTTAAATAATTTGTGAGGCATTTTTTACATTAATTTTTTTTATTTCGTTCGTTTTCGTAAGTATCTAAATAAAAACTTGTTTCCTTTTCATATTAGCATATAATACTTTTGATAATTTTGAATTATTTTATAAAATAATCGCGATTTTCATTTTTCAAATGATTGATTCTTGCATATGAAAATAATAAAATTATTGTTTGTGTTGAAATAACATTTATATTACATAAAATTCTCGAAGAAAAATTGTATGACAAAATTTTGTGATGGCCAAAATTTAATATAATTTTAGTTTCAGTTAAATATACCATGATTTTATATTCACATATTTTTCTCTCCTGGATACGTACTTGGTGAATTTTTCATTTTTAAATATTCCATCAAATAGATAATATATTTTGAGATTCCTAAAAAACTCATATACGAATATATATTAACTTCCTTAATATAAAATTGTAGGATTTTAGTATGTAATTTATGTTATTAATATTTTATAAAAATTTATTTCATAAGTTAAAAAGGAAACAAAACATATTTGCTTACAGTGTGATTTATATTTTAGTAATATCAATGCATGTCGTCATAACTTGTATTAGTTTAAAGATGTAATAATTATTATATTGGCATTGAAAATTCAAATAGATAGCATATTTTATCAATTTCATCGAAAAGTACTTAGGGAAAAGTTAGACTAATGTATTTAAACAAAGATAAAATCCCTATTGGTGAGTTACTTACGTGTGAGTGGTGCATATGGAGGTACATGTATTAAAACCGTTCGTAGAAATTTCCGCTTTTCTTAAGCTCCAATACTTCGAAGAATTTTTTGAAGGCTTTTTTTGTAATATTCCGTGAAAATCATAAGCAAACAAATAAAATCTGTAACCAAAGTATAGATCATGAATTATATGACGACTATAATTTTAATCTCAACTGAAGATTGCCAGACGTAAATGTGAAGCAGATAATCTTGTTAACTTATGGAAACAATTTAAAGATATTGAATTCGTAAATAAAAAGCCTGGATAAGATCATTCAAAAGAAATTACATCAAATGAATATCGACTTCTGTCTGTTACAGAGAGTCATAACAGGAGTTCCATAAATTCTCAGCTCTTTAGTGGCCTTCATGCGGACATAGCAACCCGTTTCACGACCTTACAATTTCCAGAATGCTACAGGAGAACTATCTGTTTGCAAGAAGTCTTGTTCACTCATGCACATATGAGAGCCCATTTATCATAGTGCATAGAACATCTATTTTGGACACAAGATAGGTCGTGGACCTTTAAATTTCCTAATACATCTCTGTTCTTCCGAACTGTTAATTCTTAATTTTGTTTATCTGGAAAGAATCAAGGAGCCACTATCTGTTCTCCAATGGACTTTCATATCTGTGATTCCTGTGAAGTACAGGGATAAAATCTTGAAGGCATTTGTTTGCTTTTCTTTAGGGATGGAGTTGGATGTGATTTCATTGTAATGTAAGACAGCGTAGGTTCACGTAAAGTTCATTCAACAAATTTCTGGACAGTTAGGAGTTTCATTGAATGAATTGGCCAATATGTACTCTGGACCTAAACGCCTTGGATTGTATATGGAATACACTATTAACGGCAATTGCAACTCGCCTGACACTTCCGAGAACTCATCAGGACCTAAAAACCGGCATTGTTGGAGGTCTGAATTCAATTTTTCCAAACAATCAATTCATTGAGATGAATTCACATTGAAGGAGTAGTATAAGACCTTCTATCAGCCTATTTTTTGTTCGATACTGGAAGCTCTGCTTTTGACAATTCGGTATAGGATATGCTACATAAAATCATCTATGTATTGCCAGCTGCACTAGAACAACGCATACAATCATGCCTGTGTAGTATGACTGTTCGGTGGTAATTTTCTTTTTTGTTCCGCATGCACTTGTGTACAGAATTTTATTTATTAATTTTTGTAGTAATTCGAGATAAGTATTCTTAGTTTTAATAATTTTTAACACCAATATATTTAGTAATGGATCATTTATTTTTTTGCATATAATATTTATTTGTTTTCATATTTCAGACTAGTATAGTGTTTTTACTTTTCTTTTACATTTCTTGTTTATCTATGAGATATCTAAAGCGAATATCATAAAGTATTTTTGTAGGAAAAATTTCTATAATTTCTTAAAAATATAAAGTTGCTGATTGTGGTTTAAATTGTATATTATATTATTCTTGATTTTTTCTGGTTTTGCAGTCTTCATAAATATTTTTTCACGTTATTTTAACCAAGAACAATATGCTATTTATTGAAGATATTTATTATCAGATTTATGTGACACTATATAATAAATTTTAAAAATATCTTAATGCATTTTTAAAAAAAATTTAAATGCTCCCCTTACGGTTTTTCAAAGCTTTTTTTATTAATTTGCAATAACCTCGTACTATTTTAAAGTAGATAATAAGTCTTCATGTAGTTTTTCCAAATTCTTTAATTCGATAATCCGACGTTATGATTTTATTTAAAATACATTGCTGCTTATACCTTTCAGCAGTTAAATGAAATGTAATTTAAAACTGCTTAAGTTAAGTTTGAATAAATTATTTGTTTACGTTTAGTAAAAAAATGCTATAATTTAATTTAATAAATTCCTTCAGAAAATTATAAAAATGTAAATACACTTTCAAAAATTATATGCTCTATACTAGTACATAACCTAAACTGAAGTAATAGTTCCAATAGCCGAATTGATGCCATGTATAATATCAATACATACAAAACCATGCAATTAATGTATTTACATGCAATAATGTTTGTATGCATAGTTGCATGTATACTAATCCATGCAAATAATTAAAACTAAGAAATCTATAGTATTAAAAATTTGTGATTATTAAATAGCAGCAAAGCGATAAAATAAAATACAGTGTTAGCACAATGTAAAGCAAACATCGTATAATTAGTTTGTAATAAAGTTATTCCACTTTCAGTGTAAAAAAGTTATACATTTTTAATAAAAATAACATCATAAAATAATTCAATCATTAAAACATTAGTATGAAAGTAGTAACAATATAAAATCTGTAACTTTATTTGGGTCACTTTATTACAAAAAAAAAAAAAAAAAAAAAGTTTGTCTTTTTTTTTATTATTATTATTCGTCGATAACTTATATTAAATGACAAGTAAATATGATCCAGCATTTCCTGACTGCAGAATAAAAACATGTTTTTAGTTCAAAAAAATTTTATTACGAGAAAATATTTCTGAAAGGCACAAAGGTATCGAGAGAACATGAATGGCGAGAGTTAAATATCTGTCAATGATTCTGAATTGCTGTTTATAAGTAAAAAAAAAAACATTTAAAATGTAAAAAAAATATGTTAAGCCATTATAATAAAACATTTGAAACAAACAAGAAGCCATTTAAAAAAAACACAGTGACATAATCTTCAGTCCTCACACAACCTGAACACACAAGTCTTAAAGAATAAATAAAATAAGTAATAATATTTTTATGTAAACTAGTAAATACTAATAAGAAATTTTTCCTAATTTTTGGTAATGCCTTAGATAAAAAAAATAATGTACTCCAAGAAAAAATTTTAGTTTTAAGTGTTTAGTTTTTAAGTTTATAAGAAATACAGACAGACAAACTCACTTTCTTTAATTGCAGAGAGAATGAAATAACGTGGCACGATAAAAGGAATTAAATATCACTTAAGGAATTTTTTCTGTTTGTCTTAAAATTTTACTCTAAAATTATGTATGAAAAGCATATTTTTTATAACCACAATTAAATATTTTTTTATAAAATTAAAAATATTGCTAAACTCAGTAATAGCATAAAAAATTATTTTTTATTAAAGAACGTGTTGTTTACAATTTTATTAAAAAAAATCATAGATAAATGTACTGATTGGTTTAAAAATTATTATCAGTAATTATATGTTTCAAATTATCACAAGCGCTTTCTTACATTCAATTTGTGGCTTTAATACTTCCTTCCTGAATAGTGATCTTGTCTAACATACAATATGATTACTTCCTGTTTATGAAGATGGTTTGAGGAAGTTAGAGGAATTAAAATTTTTTTTCCAAAAACAAAAAAAAGATGAAATCAGGTTTCTGCTTATTCTACGAATAATTAATTGTGGTAATGTCAACAATAATTGCTGCTTCTAGCAATTCATTAGATATTTAGAATGCTCTAAATCGTAAGCAACCTGAAGGAATAGATAACTCAATCTGTTACTGTTGTTTACTGATACGACAAACCTTAGTTTTAAGTAAAGTACTTTTAAATAAATAAAGAAACTTTTACACACGGAATTGTTTTGTATATTTTATGCTTAATAATTCAGTATATAAAAGTTGTTTTACATAACATTTCATGAATGGGTTTTACAGGAAATGATAAGGTTTACTTCAAGTTCGAAATCAAATCTTTAAACTAGTTGTATTTTAAGCAGAATCTAAAACGCAATAAGTATTTCAAAATAAGAAGGTTTAGAGTTTGTTTCATCATTTTATTTAATAAGTTTTAATGCATTTCCCAGATGACAAAGAATTTTTCATGGACAGTTAAACTGACTGGCTGAAATTCTTTGAGCGTTGAAAAGATAAGAATAATCTCTCTCAAGATCCTTAAAATCTTAAGATCCTCTAGACCAGGGGTGGCCAACCCAAATGATCTTGCGGGCCACTTTGGAAATGTATTATAAATCTGAGGGCTGCGTATAAAATTATATATCATCACATTAGATTTAGACTCGCTACAGATATTTTTTGGAATGAAAAATTGAAACATAATGAGTTATTCTTATTGTTACATGTAAGCATAGATAATATAATAATATTGATACTAAACGCACAACTGCACGCATCTAGGAATGGTCACTTCATTACTGAGGCCATTTAATATGAAACATAGAACCTGATATATTAAAATTTCCAAGATGAGTGCGCATCATAAGTTCGCAGAATATAATTTAATTATTCTGCGAACTCATAACTGTAAACTCATAAATAAAGCAGGCAATATCTGTCACATATTCTTAAGAATATTATTTTAAAATCAAAGTTAATTTCTTCTCATAATTTCAACAATTAATTTTATATATATGGATGCACACATAGTGCATTTTTTTAATACATTGGTTTTCACCACTTTGGCTATTATAAAATGATTATATTTTGTAAAAGTGTGATAAATCCCTTGGGCCGGAAAAATGTTCAAGCCGGACCGCATGCCGATTGTTGGTCACCCCTGTTCTAGACCTAAAAGTTCTTCAGAATCTTAAGACCCTATACTTTAAACATTGGCATTTAAAAGCTGTACTTAAAATATTATTTTGCTTTCCTCCTCGTACTTCTGTATTAAATAAGATTGGCTGACGTATTCCATAATAAGGAGATTTACAAGATTCGCGGAGATTATGTGGCAATGTGTATATACACTCAAGAGCCAAAACATTATGACCACCCCTACATTTTGCAATGAACTCGCCTGGATGACGTGGAAGGCACGTGATCAGGTGGAAATGGTATTTAATTGCTGCTGGAGAGTCTGAAGAATCATTCTTTCACTTACTTCTGTGTGTGATGGGAAAGGCTGCGGATCTAAGCGACTTTGATAGAGAGCAGATTGTAATGGCTCGAAGACCCGGAACAAGTTTTTCTGAAACCGCACGACTCGTGGGTTGTTCTCGATCTACAGTTGTTAGTGGTTCCAGGAACATGATGCTGAATTGCAGTTAATGTCCTGGCCGCCTAACTCACCGGATCGCAATCCGATAGAACCCATTTGGGATGTCCTGGGACGGCAGCTCAGAGTTCAAAGACCACCAATTCGCAACATCTCGGATTTGCGTGACCGTCGCTTAAACATTTGGTACAATCTGTCTCCGGTCATCTACCAAGGACTTGTGGCATCCATGCCAAGGCGGGTTGAAGCTGTGTTGCGCCAAAGGTGGGCCAACTCGATATTGACAGGTGGTCATAATGTTTTGACTCTTGAGTGTATATGTATGTGCCATTAACCTTTAAAGAAAAAACAATTTTCTTGCTCATTAGGGCAATTTTTTTATGCGTAATTCATGGATGCCTTGAATTAGACTCTTATCTTTATAATCTATAAGACTATTATCTTTATAACTTAATCTTTATATTATATTATATCTTTTTAAACAAATTCGTGCTTTTTATTTAATTTTTATAATAAAATTATTATGAAACAAAAATAAAGCTATTATTTATAATATAGTTTGCATACTTGATAGGCTACAGAAATCGAAATTTATTTAAAATAGTTTAAGGATGTTTCAAATCCAGGAACTCTGAAAAAAAAGTCTAAGAAATGTAAATATTTATAAAAACATCTTTTGTAGGAATTACATCACTTACTTGCATTTATTTTCAACAAAGGACTGCGACATGGCTTTAACTAGACTTGCAAATGAAACCATTTTGACCAAGGATGTTTAACTTCATTAATGATTTCTAAAATAAAGCACTTTAAAGTAATAACGTGTGACCGAATTTCCATTACTTTTCCATTGTTTTTTCTACCTTTCCTCTTTTATCCATTATATTTTTTTTCTATTACTTTATGTTTTAAATGTTTTCTCTGCTGATTAAAAATATATTGACTAAGATATAGATTAAAAATATATGGAAATTTATTACATCCCCGCTTCTTCACTATTTAGATACAAATGATATTAAAAATAGAAATGTCTTCATTGAATAATAATAATTAATAATAATAATGAATAGTTGTAATGAAAATATTATTAATTATGTTTAATGTTCAGTTGCACCATTTAATCAAATTTTATATTTAATTTAACCAAAATTTTTTTGGCAATATTTTTTTAATTTAATCAAAATTATGTTATTTTCAACATAATTAAACATAGTTTTGAAGCTTCTAAAAACTGTATTAAATGGAATTGTATATCAGCATTGGCCAAGTTTTAGAGTGGGGGAATCATTTGGATGCTAGAGACAAGAAGGCTATCTCAGAGAGTTGCCTATCAACTCAGCTGTCATATAGTTATTATAACGATGTGTTGGGACTAATGAACGAAAGGGAGTCCACACACATTACATACTACCTCTGGATGTCGTTTTAACGATCATTAACCGGCGAATCTCCTCATCGTGCGACAAGCACTCATAGAATCGACTGGATTATTTGAATATTTATCTGTATTTATTACTATGTCTAAAGTAGGTTTGTGAGACTGACCGCCCTAATAATAATCCTTTGTTGTTGTGGCTCCCATTACTTATACTGCCTTAACATCATCCTTGTTTGCAGTGGTGCTTTGCTCGGTGGAATAAGAATGTGATAGAGAGGAGACTGACCACCTTCAGTGATGAATAGCGATTCAGTTTGGATTTTAATAATCCCCGTATATCAATTTAGATACTCCTACGTAGACCCATAAACGCTGCCTATTGATTGGAAAATCACGTCACGCCTTGCTATGTCAAATGTGATGGTTTGGGAATACATTGTACATCGACACTCGATCCTTCTCTGGTAATGATGTAATGATCCAATGCATGATGTAATGATCCTACGTTCATGACATTCATAAGCTTCATGTGCTGTCTTTCATGGCAGGATGTATTTTCCAAGAGGATAATGTTTGGCTACACACATTAAGGATGATACTGAACCTGATATTGATTCTTTTGGATATTGATGTACTTCCTTTGCCGGTCCCATTACAAGATGCTTCTGGGTTTGAAAATTATTGAAATGACCTAGGATGATAATTTAGGCAGCCTAGAAGTTTGCTGAAAATTAAAAATTTTAGAATGTGATATTACAGGAGTCATAAGATGATTGTATGCCTCAATGTCTCAATGCTTCCTCAATTTGTCAGCTAATAAATAATCATTCAATCATTCATTTAACCACCATAGCATTCATTTTGAAATCACAAATCTATATCAAGTTACAAAGTACATATAGATTTCAATTGTCCATGATAATTCTTCTTGGTACACTGATTGTTGTGGCAATACGTCTAATGTTTTATTATCTTTATGTTTTTTTAGAGTATACTATACTTTTAGATCCAATTCCAGCTTACCCAATAAATTATAATTAACAACGTTTATCAATATGACATCGCAAACTCGCCTTTTCTAAAATATTGTATTCTTAAGGAAAAAAATATTATAATTAATGGTTTTCTTTTATACTGTCAACATTCCCTATTATGAAATCGTAAGCGGTAACTATGTTGCTTTGCAATTGGCAGACATTAACATTATTAAAAAAAAAGAAATTGCAACTGGAGACCTGACTGGTTATTTTGATAATGATCAGTAGACAAACTTGCGATTATCTGTTTATAGGAGGAATTGCTATCTATGGCTAAAGCAACTTTAGTTTCAGACAAGTACTGAAATATTTTTTAAATTTAAGGGAAAAATTCAAAACCTAATCTATTCCTGATGAATTCTAAATATTAAGATGAACTCTATACATCTTCCATCTTTTCTCTTAGTATGCTAATTTTAATATCAATGTGAATTGAATATTATAGAAATATAAAATACAGTTCTTACATTTTTTTGAAATATGCAAATATTTTTCACAAAATAGTTCTTCAACATCATTATTATAAAAAAAATGCGCCTGACAAATTTTTTCAACTTTGGTTTTTTCTAACTGCAACATATGTTAGCCAATATTTAAAATATTGAAATCTTTCTTTTTATTTCATCAAGTAAAGCTAAATAATTCTTTATTCTTAAAACAGCATCGGGCAGATTTGACCTTCTATTATTAAAAGTGACACTTTTGTAAAGTTGAAATTTAGGTAGAATTTACATGAGTGTGAAGAATTTATTAGATTTGATAAATGGATACTTGTCATTAGTACCATTAGGTACTGTGAATTGCCAATTAAGATGATTAAATTTATATATATATATATCTATATATAGTGATCTAAATTGTTCTAAAGTGGGCTGTGAGTGAAATTATTTTCCAGAATAGATCATCCTTCATCAGAGCTTTACTATCGGTTTCATTCACTGAAACTTAATAAAACGAAAACCACAGTAGTGGGAAAGTAACACTAATATGCAATAAATGAACAAAATCTTCTTGTGCATAAAATTTAATATATATAAAATGTTCCTTCATGTTATTCATGCCTTTGTATATTCTTTAAATTTGAAAACAGTAAAATGATTAAAATTATGAATTTTACAATCGATTTACTCAATAAATAAATTAAATATAAATAAAATTTGTTTGCTTATTTTTTTTATTATTTAAGTTGATACTATTAACATTCGGTTTTTTTACCATTTATGTGGCTTTAAGCAAATAATTTCTTTTAATATTATTAAGCTCTATCAATCAGTATTTTTTTTCTTTTATTATTAAACATCTAAATGTAAATATTTTTTTCTTTTAATATAAAGTATAGCTTAAATGTCGATTCAAAGGGATGCAGATTAGCACATTTTCGAAAAAAAATTCTCAATTAGTTTGGTTAAAGAAATACACAGTGGATCTCCAAATTTGTAGAACTGATCTTTAATACAATATCCGAGATTTTTTTTAAATCTGAAAAGTCAACCTATTGTTTATCAATTCTATTTATTAGGTGATATTTTAACTTTTTTTAAAAAATAGTTATATTTTTGGAAAGAACAAATGAATTTTCCATGAATTGTTCTATTTTATCAAATCAATATCTATTGTCAATGATTCGAAAACTGCACTTGAAACTTGTTTCTCATCAACAACAAGTATAATTCTCCTCATTTGCTACCTGCAAGATACTTTTTATCTCCACTTTTCAGCAAAATAATTATCTTAATAGTGTTAGAAGAATTGCAGAATATTATTACATGTAAAAATTCCAAATGATGATATTTTCGAACAATGAAAATGTTTTTTTAACGTGCAACAACGATGTTTTACATTTAATGTAGTTAATGGATAGAATAAATATTTATTTTTTTTTTCAAATTTTAATTTTGTATAGATCAAATCTTTAAACGTCGTATTATCTAGATCTTACTGAAGTCGATGATACTTTGATGGGGAGGATATTAACCTTTTATCTTTGGTGTAACTTCGATTGATTTGATAACTATTAAGCTGTCTAGTATGTGGCCTGACGTGAGGAATCACGAAAAAAAAACCTAACAAAATTATATTGTTACCAGATTGATTAAATTTTTAAGCGACCAAGTCAACTTTTTCACCATTCATTAAGTATTTGCTTAACGACTATAAAAAGCAAACATCTTTTGACTTTTTTTCACCAAGGAAAAAAGTGCGATTTGTGGCATAACCTATTTTTTGAAAAGCAAAATGCAGAAGAAATTAAAAAAAAAAACTCGATAAATATTATGGGGAATCTGCACCATCAAATTAGATTGCTAAATTTTGGATTGTGGAGTTTAAACATAGCTGCAGAAGCATTAGTAATTAATCATGACCAGTTATCCAAATAAGACAACACCAGAAATGATTGTAAAAAATCCATGATATGCCTTTTGATAAACCAAAGTTGTATACATATGAAAAAGAATGTGCATATGAAAATGCTATGTATGAAAAACCATGAAAAAGCTTATGAAAAATGAAATATGAAAAAGTAGAGCAAAAATCAATGTGAGCAATGAACTCACAATTGATACAAAGCGTTAACTTGTCCATGCTTCTTAGCATTGTTTGCAGAAGTTTGAGTATAATTAAGCCGAATTTCTTCGTCTGTACATCACAGCTGATGAAACATGGATTGATCACTATACTCCTGAATCGAGTCGGCAAGTTAAAAAATGGGTTACAGTAGATGGAAACATTGCGAAACGACCTGGAATGCAACAATCGTAGAGAAAGGTTTGACATCTATTTTTTGGGATGCACATGATATAATTACTATTGATTGTTTTGAAAAAGATAAAAAATTAATGACAGGAGAATAATATGCATCATTGTTGGATAGATTGAATGAAAAAATAAAGAAAAAGCGCCCTAAAAAAGTGCTGCTCCATCAAGACAGTGCACCGATTCACAAACGAACGAGTAATATAAGCAAAAAAAATTTAAAGTCAATTCCTACTTTTTTTCCACTATATTGCAATAAGTCCTTTATAAATAATTTTCATTAATTTTCTTAAGTTTATCGGACGCCATCTATTGGTAGATATATGCAACTTAAATCTAAAAAAAAAAACTAAATTAATTAATTAAATTTAATTACTGAATTAATATTTGAAAAAACTGTATCAACATCAAATGTCATCCACTACAAGTTCAAAAAAATTTGAATTTGAGTGGATGAATAAAAAGTATTTTATTGACGATTGAAAATTTGAACAAGATACATATAGGGAGAGTGTGAGCTAATAGAAGGAATTGAATAAAAACGATGCAAAGTTTAAAAAGTTTAATGAATTTCTGTCTGAATGGCACCCCCATTCTCCAAATTCATCAGACTTGTCCCCCCGGGACTATTATATGTTGTTGCATTTGGAAAGAGGGCTCACAGGCAAGCGTTTTCATTCATATGAAGAGGTTGAATATTTTGGCTGTTTACAGAAAGAATATTATTTGGTCGCCTTAAAAAAGTTAAAATATCTTTGGAACTGCTGTATCAAGCAAAAAGGAGCCTATGTTGTAAAATAAAATATTTGCCTTAAAAAATTTTATTTTTAAAGCCACATATTTATAAATTTTTTTAATCAATAATAATCTCATTAGTTTAAATGATTATTTCACTTCTCCTTTAACAGTTAGTTAAACATAAAGAATGATTATTGAAAAATCTTCTTTATTATTGAAAGATTCGAGCTCGAACTCTAAATTTTCGAGGTTTACCTTTAAAATCTTACTAGGTTAAGGTTTATCATTAAAAGTTCAAGAAATAAGTTCATAAACATATGAATTTATTTCTCCCATATGATAAATATGCATTTAGTAAGTCTTATTACAAATGTGTGAACTTAAATAAATTCTTTTATATAATAAAGGTTTACCATTAAAATCTTACTAGGTTAAGGTTTATCATTAAAAGTTCAAGAAATAAGTTCATAAACATATGAAATTATTTCTCGCATATGATAAATATGCATCTATAAAGTTTTATTACAAATATGTGAACTTAAATAAATTTCTGTATAAAGATTTATCATTAAAATCTTGTTAAAAATGTATGAGCTAACATGAATCCTCTTAAATGATAAGGATTCTTCCAGAAAGCTTTATTACAAAAGCAAGGACATAAGAACTTTATTCTCGTATACGATAAATATATATCTAGAAAGTCATATTACAAATGTGGGAGCTTCAATAAATTTCTGTATATTATAAAGGTTTATCATTAAAATCTTACTAAAAATATATAAGCTAGCATGAATTCTCTTTTATTATAAAGATTACTCGAAAAAGCTTTATTACAAAACCATGAACTTATGAACGTAATTCTCATATATGATAAATATGCATCTAGAAAGTCTTATTACAAATGTACCAATTAAAATAATTCTTTTTCGTGATAAATAAAGACAATTTTGTAACAAATTAACATAAATTTTTAACATAAAATGCCAAATTTTTATTCTGAATTCATTCATTTTTAAAAAAAAATACAATAACGAGAAAGAAAAAGTATCTTTCTAAAAAAATGTTTATTTATAAAGTTTCATGTGCAGCTTTATAGGATATAAAACGCATATAAAATAGTTTATAGTTTATTATTTGAAATAGTTACAAGTTTAGTTGTGCAACAGTTTATTTTGTTAGTTTCCTTAAACCAAATATTATTAAAATTTAAAGAGAAAAATATCCTGTACATCAAATTTTTTAATAATTTAATAACTAACTAAATACAGTTGTATCCTCAATAACCACACAATAAATCAGCAGAAATCAAGTTTCAAATAGGATAATAAATTGCTTTAAACTTCCATGGAATCAATTCTTTTCTGTTTTCTAATTAAGTTGCATTATTTATCTGCTTCCCTATAATTTCATGTATTTCTTCACTTAAAAAATTCCAAGGTTAACAAACGTCACAATAATAATTGGTAACCTTACAATTTTTTCCTTTTCGTTAATGTATACAATATGCTGTAATACATAATTTTGTGGTAATATATCAGCATAACGAAGTAAAAAAAGAACCAGTGTTGAGCTAAATAATCTTCAATAAATATATACACTTTGGAATGCAGTATCTACATTCAAGTACCAAAATATACTGTAAGTAAATTATTATTAAGAAAATGAATTATATTTTTTCAAAGTTATATTGACAAAATAATGAATTTTTCTAAAATGTATAATATTTGCAATGTATCTTCTGATATTAAATAGAAATTAATATTGGTAAAACTAAAATAGTATTTCATGATATCAATATATATAAATAAATATGATTAAATTTATTGAATTTGGTAGTAATATTTTCGTATAAAATATAATTTTATTTTATCTTCGGTCGTAACATTTTAATATCATAGTAATATTTAGTGTTTTATTGAATTTGATAGTACTAATTATTATAGCAATATTGGTAATAATATTATTGGTATAGTATTATTAGTATAATATGGTAATAATACTACGAAATATCTTCACTTATTAAATAAACAAATGCTTAAATTTTTTATATGGAGTATTATCAATTCTGTACATGAAGTATTTACATAAAGTATTATTATATTTGTTAAATTCTTTACGTTTTGTAATTCTTTGGTTGTTAATTCTCAGAATTATTAATACTTTTGTAAAAGTGAACCACTTAAAGGTTATTTGTTTAGTAAATTTTTATTTGTTTCATAAAAATTAATAATAATTAAATAATATTTGTTTCGATGTAATAGATAAAAATAATGAAATTTTTAATAATTTTTATATGTATATATTATGTAATATATGCAATGCAATTTTTAATAATCAGTATTAAAATAGTGTTGGGTCTAAAGTAATTATTTCTTGAGTAGATATAAATAATTGATTGTTTTTTAAATTTGAGAATAATGTTTTCAGGTAAAATACTTACATTTATTAAATATTAATTATTATTTTTGTTAAGATTTTTTATACGAATTTTTTCTGTGATTATTGAGGTTTAGAATTATAACGATTTATATATATTAGTAGAATTAAAAATAACTATAAAACTATTTTAAAATTATTCTTTAAAAATTGTACATTGTTTAGATTTCTTGAGCTTTATTACTTTAGATTATTAAGTTATTAATGAATATATTTTATTTAACAATAATTATTTTGTGTTCATTATTATGTAAGATAAATATTCCATTGAATCTTTCAATTACTATCACAAAATGAAAGTTTGTCATAAATTTAAAACATATTTTATAATAGGAAGATAAAATTAAAAAGCTAAATGTTTAATAACTTAAATAGTTGTGATATTCATTATTTTTAGTATAGAATTTGTGCCATTAACATTTGTGCCATTTTGAGAAAGGATTAAAGTGTAAAATAAACAATTATTTAAAATTTTCTTTTATTTATTATGTTTGCTATGTTTTATGTAATACGTTATGTATTATGTTTTCAGATTTACTTTAAGATATTTACAAGATGGTAGAATATTTTTCTGATGAATATTTAAATAACATATGTTTGGGGACAACGGAAACACAAAATCCTAAATTAATTGTATTAATTTACATATACAGTAGAACCTCTGTAAGTCGAACTTCAAGAGAGACGCCAAATAATTCGATTTATGGAGGATTTCGACTTACGCGGATTTTGTAAAGAAATATTCGACTTGTACAGGTTTAGATTCTTTCTAACTTATTTTGAGAATTATAAGAATAATAATTATAAGAATAGGAATATTTCATAGAATTGGTTATTCTATTTACTGTATACTCATACATTGTTTTCTAAGAAACAACGAGGTGCATTGTCGACAAATCCTTAAAGTCGGTAACTTATTTTTCTTCGAGCTATTGAGGTAATTAGCTAGAAATGATCGAGTTGTAAAGGTTGTAAAATCAAACATTGCTAATTTTCGAGATACAGAGACCCAATTTAATTTTTTCGAGTTACGGAGGGAAAATATATACCAAAATGGCTTGTGGGGATTGACTCATTATTTCGACATATAGAGGGGTTGAAATTTCGAGTAATGGAGGTTTTGGGGCTTGAAGGGAAGGGAACAAAAACTTTTTTCGAGTTTTGGAGGTTTTCGACTTATCGAGGTTCGACTTAAAGAGGTTCTACTGTACTAGATACTTTCATATACATAGACACTTTCTATACTTTAACATTTATAGTGTTTCTGAATAGAATTAATATTAAATAATGTCTCAGACTGATTTAGTAAGGCCAATTCCAGAAAATATGGCAACATAAAACTTACGTATGTATTATTATAAAATATAAATTAGTTTCTTTCTAAGACAACGTTTGTTTAGGGAATTGATCATTTGCTTTATCCAATCATCATCTCTTAAGATGGATTCAAAACCTAAGCGAAAACATTAATATTGTTTTGCAAATAACAGACAAAAAGTTTTGTTTTTGTTTAAAAAATTCTGTTCAAACTTTTTTTTTTTCCAATGGCAAATTATGAACAGTTACAGCAATAAAAAGAACAACGAAAAAAAAAAAAAACCCAGATAATACAACAAAACATGCTGAAACAGAGTTCATTAATCAAACAATAAAGCCAAGTTGTAGATCTTTTAGCCACTAAAAAGGGGGCACGGAGAGGTAGATCTTCTGCGCACCCCTATTCAAACTTTGTGCTTTTATTATGTTTATGAGATAAAATTATAATTAACTGATTGAATATATGATTATTCATGGCCAAAGAAACTTTGGTTTCAGAAATCTTGAGCATTAATGAGCATTAGTAAAAATTTTAACCCAGAATAATTTCCAAAGAATTTTTTTCCATATGAATAAAATATGAACTTCGCGTTCTATAACGAAATGTCAATTATTTTTAAAGAAAATTATTCAATTATAATGCAAGTTGATATTGTTTCATACAATTCACTTGCTTAATAAACTTAATAAAACTAAAAACTTCTTACTTAAAAGTGTATATTAAAGTAAAATTATTATCAATCTTCAGCCTTTTTGTTCGAACAGAAATCTAATCTTCAAGAATTCGAAACATACCAAAAATAAAAGTAGAGACAAAAAAGAAAATTGTGTTTTAGTTAAAATATTAATAAGATCAGTAAATAGGATTCTTATAAATTTATTTCTCCATAACAGAAATACGGAAAGTAAATATTTTAAAAGATTCTCTTAAAAATTATTGGGCTAGTCTTTAGCAATTGCATAATGGATCATGATGAGAACTCAGAGAACCTAAAAAAAATTACAAATGATAACAATAGTATATGTGAAACAATAGATTGAAGAAATTCTTGACAATATAATTGTGTTTTGAGAAACAAATTGTGGCTTATGCGTCTCCGAATGCGGAATTAATTTATTTGCAAAGAAATGGAAAGCATTTATCAATTTATGTTCTTATGTTTATTTGCTTTTTCTTACACAAGTAATTCAAACGATAGATTTTTTTTTTTTTGTATCAAAGAAGATAGATTGATATAATTCACTTTTAATGCATTAAATTTTAACTTTTGCCATTTCACATTTTAAAAGGAAAATTAAATAAATATTTTTTGAATTTATAACTTAATCATCGCTATGAATGTTTCATGAGATAAATTGAATGTTTATTTAAAATTACGCCACTAGATAATTACTTTTTGCAAATTTACCTTTTCTGCAATTTTGTTGGATTTTATTTTTTGCAAATTTATAGTTTTACGTATTTATATTAAGTTTTGAATATAATATCTTAATGCTTATTGTATCAAAGAGTCAAAATAAAAAAATTTTCAGCATAAAGTTAAGATAAATTGAGTTGGATTACGTTGGACAAAATAAAATGTATGCATTTCAAATTGAAATACTTTAATTTTTAAGTTATTCAATAATCAGGCGTGTAGATAAATTTGCAAATGTTGAACTACATCTCATAGAAAACATTTTACAAAAAATATTTTCTTACGATAATTTTTTAATGCGTATCTATAATTTTTAGGTGTTAAACAGCAAGTTATGCAAATTTATTCGCAAAAACTGATATATATATGACCTAAAGTATTAAAAAAGCTATTTTCTTACGATAAGTTTGAAATTTTACATATTTTTTATCTTTAATATTTAGTTGCTTACATGAATTTATAGAAACAGTAATGCATTCTGACTTAAAATCTTTTTAAAAATATAACAAAAACTTTCATTTTTTAGTAGTATTTTTTCATATTTTCAACCTGCATTCTTTAGATTTACAACTAGAAGTAAATTGAAGCATTTTATAGAGGATTTGTTTTGTTTAAAAATACTTGAAACAAGATTTAAGTAAGATAATTTATAATTAGAATGGTTAGACCATAGACAATAATATCCTTATTTGAATTGGTAGATATTTGATACATGTAGCACTTTCACAGTAAAACATTAAATTTTGGAGACTTATGGCTTGAAAAAAAAATCGTGCTTATAGCCAGCATTCTTTTTTAAATACAGGCAAACATGAATTTTTCATACGGTTGCGCTATTGTGAATATTTTGAAAAAAAAATAACATATGCATTATCTAAGTAAAATCAATAACCATTTTTAAGTGCAGTGGGCTGTCATATTTTTACATCTTTAATGAAGTAATTGGATCTGATGTTCGAGTAACTAGCGCTCTGTGCCATAGGTTGCGGCTCATGTCACGGCGGTGCCATGTGTGTTTGTAATAGTTCGGAATTCACTTTAAACCATAGTTCCCGCTCTACTATGACTGACAACCCTATCCCGTAAAAAAAAAAAAAAAAAAAAAACCCATCTCTTGGCTCAAAATCTATCATCTGTCAGTAGGTAGATGGCCTTGTCCCAATATGGGGCTGTTTCACCAATGAAGAAGAAGAATGAAATAATTGCATATGAACTCTTGGTATCTCTTTTAAGCTCCCATTGAAAATATTTTAAGAGGTTTTGAATAATAGAGGGCATCAAAAAATTATTTTCTGGTTAATGAGATAAATTCTAAATTATCCTTTTAATTTTAACACAAGTCGAATAATTCTATAATTGAATACTGCGAATTGCATAAAAATTGGTAAAATTATCTTTGTCAAAAATAAATCACTCTTTTTATTATTATAAAGAAAAATTAAGCACAGAAGAAAATTTACAGAAAAAGCTTATAACGACTCAAATTTTTACCAAGTAGATTACTTACCCATTTTCCCACCACTTTGTCTTTTGATGATAAAACGATACCAGTTATCAAATAAAATAAATGCAAATAAGAATCGTTATTTACATTTATTTTATTTTACATGTAAAGTTACTGTAAAAATTTAATTTTGTAAGGGACTGTTATATATGTAAAGAATAAGAGAGATGTGTAGATAGTATGTATAGAAAAATAAAAAATATATTATTGACTATAATGATTAAAACTAAAAACTGCTAACAAAAAAATTAAACACTATGGTCTTTTAGTCTTATTGTATAACTTTCTTCTTGAAAAAAAGTTCCTCACGCAAGTAGCTATTGTTCTTTTTTAAGCAACAGTTTCGTTTTAATTTTTTATGGGATGATTAGGAAATTAGTCACAACGAACTTATAATCCGTAAAAGACTTTCCTTGAAACTTTTTCTTAAGGAACTTCAAAATTATTTATGATTATCACGGACATGTGCTTCACGACATAAGTGAGAAATATGAACAGATAAACTTGTATTATCGTAATTATGATAAACATAGATAACTTGAAGAACTTTAAAAAGGTAAATTCATATGATTTAAAATATCATTCCACGTTAAAGACATTAACAGAATACTAAGGCATTTTTTTATCTCTTTTTAACATAAATTAACCTTTTATTCCTTGTAAAAATGAAAATTATTGTTTACAATGAAGACACCTAACCTTAAATGAAGGTATATAGTGACGTACGTAATTTCAAGGTTATTTAAACAATTATTGAATTTATTTAAGGCGCACTTTTTAAAGAACAATGCTAATTCCTTCAAATACTTATTCATTTCTTCCCTCGTGCTATTTATAATAATACGAAAAAATAATTTTTGTCAGAATTACATTTTCATTTATAATACTAAACTAGAAGAAGAATTCTTGAGTGGCTATAGTGGCTGACATTTATGTGATTGCAAAAATTTAATAATAAATTAAATTGAATCGTTGGTATTCGTTGAGGTATTTAATTAATTTATTATTACAGTGAAGAAAAATTAATATAAATTTCATAAAACTGAATTATAACATTTATATAAAAACTAAACTTATTATATTTAAAACTCGTAATTATTTTGTAATTTTCAGTTTTAAATCATTGTCTGCATTCAATTTTTGTTGATGTACATCGGTACATATAAATTTTATTTTTTTGATACCTTATTGTGTATTGAATAACATTGATCAGAATTTTTATTCTTTTAAATTGTTTTTTTAAAAACATATCTAGATAAAAAGAGTTTTAAAACATATCGTATTCTCTCACAAAAAAACAGCATAACTTAAAATAATTTCAATTTGCATCTTATATGATTTAGTGATGGTTTAAAAACAAGTTTATTTATTGGAAGAATATGACTTGACAATTTCCATTAATTAATAGTAAATATGAGTTGTACATTTTCTTTTTTATTTTCTTATAAAATTTTTTCTGTAAGATTTCTGTCTGTTCTCACTAATATTTCAGTTTTTAGCTCTCTAATTTATTATTTTCTTTCCTTTTAATTGCTGCTAATAATCGATTATTCTTAAATCAATGAACTTTCGTTTCTTAAATGCGTTGTTTCATTTTAATATTTTGTGAATTAATTCATACTATAACTTTCAAAAACTATTCGTTATTATTCCAATAGTTTATCTAGTGTCAAAATTAACATTTCTGTAAATTTTGAGCGTTTTTGGACAGAAAATTTCAGTATTTTTGAATTTTGAATAAATCCTTCTTTAATTTAATTTATCTGAGCTATTTATCGCCTTTAATTTTTTAATTAAATGTTGAAATTATTTAAAAGTTATAAAAAGCACATCACAATTGCAAAATTGGATTCAATATCTTGGGCAGTTATGGATTTTTGACACAATTAAAAAATAATTTTTTTCAATGGGATAAAAATCAATAAATATTAATAAGTATTTGAAAAATTCGATTTCTATTAATGAATTGTATTTAAGAATCACATTTATTCTATCTAATAACAAGTATTAGTCATATTTATTTAAGTCCCAATTATCCGAATTCACAGCGAGTTCTCAGTTAAAAAACTAAAAACTCAAAAAATTCAAATAAAATGCATTTATATAAATTGCCCCTAATTAAAGTGATGAAATTTACACAATTTATCATGGTGTTACATGTACTTATAGTACTTATGATGTAAACTTCCATTGTTTTCAGAAAATGGGGTATTAAATTATTCATTTGAATAATATTTCTTTGATCTTTGATATTTTGAATAGCAAATTGAATTGAAATAATCTTTGATATTTTTTTTTGTTTGTGTGAAGATAAATGTTTACTTGTTCCAATGGTTCGCCATTTTTATGAATTAACAGAATTGCAATCTTTCTGCTCAAAGAATTCAATAATTTTTTCAATCGAATTTAGATCTTCTAAATGTGCCATTTTCTTCACATGGACATAGTTTTCGTCATCACTGCTCGTTTCGTGGTTTTCAACCGTGCCTGTTATCATGTTATCTTTAATATTTTTTTTCTTTCCGTAATTAGGGTAAAGCGGAAAATTGTGACTCTAATCGGGTAATGGGGAATTCTACTGTATTTTCAACGGATAAAAATGCTTATATTGTTCTTAAAATTAAATAATTTAATGATAAACGAAATGTTTATCGTTGACATATCAGTAAAACTTTCGTACGTTCCTGGTCATCTATGTTAGTGCCAGGCATTTCCTGTTACATGATAATTATTATAATTATAGCAAATTGATTACTCAAAGGTTAGATTTACCGTAAAATCAAGGACAATCCCAAAATAGCATTGCAAGGTCACAAGATGAATATAGATAGTCACAGATACCATCTTATTTTATTATATTCTTCCTATTCATTGTAGTATATAATAATTTTATTCCAATTTTTATATTTATATAGTTTTGTATATTTGGTTTATTTAACATTTTTCAGTTCCCGTTTGCATTACTTAAATTGATTAATTAATTAATTATTAATTTATTAATGATTGATTAATTGATTAATTTATTAAATTAAATTAAATTAATTAACTTAAATGATAATTAATCTCATGGTATTCATTATTTTTTCAATCATTTCTGTTTTAAAACATAAATGCTTATTTTGGGTTTAGAAAAAAATAATGTAATAAAATTACACAGGCCATGAATGAACCCATTTGTGATAAAAGTCTCATAAAATTTGCTAATCATAAAATGCCTGTTGACAATCCAGTTGAATAAAAATAAAATGCCAAATTTAGTAATAACTTTTAAAATTTTTAAACTATTATTTTTTACGTCTATTTCTAATTAAATATTATTATTTTTTTTATTTTCAATGGCAAGAGAGAATAGCAAACTCTTATAATATTAAAACAGTGTAAAACATACACAAGAAAAAAAGAAAACAGTTAGAGAAAAAATTCAATGTCTCATCAGCAAAGTTCTAGCATGCCAATATCTTTTCACCTTGGAATCCCCATGCAAAGCTGATCATCCTACAATATGGTGTCTATCCATGATCTCGTCTTTCCCATAGAGCTGGCAATTTGGGATATCAAAAATGTGCCTAATGTGGTGCAGATGGCTCGACAAACAGTCATGGCCCATTACAATTTTCAACATCGTAGCAGGAATTTTGAAGGGAAATTTGAATCTCAACATTCTTAGATTGGGACATTCCAATGTAAGACGCAGCCTACACGAAGTCCCACGAAGATGATCACTCTTGGAGCTTTGCTGCATGCCGATAGTAGTAGATAATTTAGCCGCCTAGGACATTACCAAGGTGCATCATGGGGAGGTAGATCTACTGTCGGACCCTAATTAAATATTATAAAACTCTCTAAGGCGACGTCACTCCTAATGGTCCCTATCGTAGTTGGAGATCGACGAATATTAGATAAATTATTAAACAATCGTTAGTTTGTTTACGGCTTCATTAATTTTTCAAATGTAATTGTTGTCTTCGTTATATTCCAAAACTTTTATATAACGTTTTGTCTCATTAACTATCGACATCATTCCGTTGATTAATTATTTGTGTCCTTGTGTACTACAATATCTTGTACATTATTAGTTTTAAGTTGTTCTATTGTTGTGATATCATTTTTGGAAATATTTTTGAAAGCAGATTTATTGCAGAATGTTGCTAATTTGATAAACAAATTTAAATATATAAACTAAAACTAAAAGAAAACTAAATAGATAGTAATTTTTTAAATAATACGTTTAAATATTTGATATTTTCGTGCTTTGATATATTGAAATTAAAAACTGAATTAGAAATATTTTAGGTTAAAATAAAACATATATTTATTTGCCAGATGTTTGATACTATATTCTGTTAGTAAATGAAAATTTATTTTCCGTTTTTTGTTTTTTCTTTGTTTATGTGTGTGTATCACATTATGATCACCATTATTTGATGAAATAATATTTTTAAAATTTTTAATAAAAATTATAAATTATAAATCAGTTAAACTGAATAAATAGATCGAATTTTTAAAATTTATCTTTTATTTAAAAAGTGTGTTTTCAAATTGTACAATAAATCTTTTTAAGAAACAATATCAATTTTATTTTAATTAAAATACACTATATATAGAAAATTTTACTACAATTAACAATCACAATAGCATCATTTGATGCGTCCAGTTTTGAATATTTAGTTTTAAATAATTTTATTACACCGTTAATACTTTAATTGTATTACAAAATAATACTTTAAAAATATTAGTGCACACAATAGGTATCGAATGGTTTTATAAATTAGAAACATGTAAACAGAAATTAAGTTATTACAAAAATTGCACCGCAGTATGTTATATTTCCAAAATATAGTTGGTTAGGTATTTCTATAGCGGATACTTAGAATTTTGCCCTAGTTACAATTTAGTGTAAATAACAAGCTTTATATAGTGTATCATTTATTAAATAAGAATTAATATTTTGAAATCATATTATTATTAATATATTATATTATTACTATATTTATTTTAATAATATCTGTCCTATTTAACAAAATTAAATTCCCTTCTAGGATACAAGTATCTGCGAAGCAACAAGAAATACCTAGGAGGGAAAATAATGATGAGTTAAGATTCAAGATTGGAAGCATCTAACTTTGCAAACTTTGCTCATTAACTCTTAGTCATGAAGCTTATATATAGTTCCATATTATTTATGTGTTGTGTTGTATTATGTGTTAGAGGACAGAACTTGTCAGTGATCACAGATAGCCCTGAGCATGGTTCTGGGAATCTAACAGTCTTGGAACGATGGCAGAATTTAGAAGACAAATTAAGGTCAATCACCAACGTTGTAGTAGATAAACTTATGCCATATCTAATGGAAGGCGCAACTAAAATGAATATCTCGAATAGTTGTAAGAGAGATACATTGAAGATTATTACGGGAATCAGAAAAATTCAGCCATGGGCCATGAGATGTAAGTATGAAAATTTTAAAAAATGTATTTCTCTGCCTTTATTAAACTCAATAAATATTACATAATAGTGTGGAACTCCAAAATTTTATAAAAATATATTTGAAGAACAAATTTATAACAATCAGTAAATTATATAAATCAATGCTGTATTTATATGTATATGTTAGTAATATATATAATATTATAAATTATATACCAACTAATAAGCGCATTGGGAATTGAAGACATATTATTAATGCATTTTTTTAAGAATGTCCGACTGTCCATTTAAAAAAAATATATGGATTGGTAATATTTATTCTGCTTTATGTGGATAATAGGGAATTGCATTACACCACATGTGAAGGTCACACAAATCCTTATTTAAAAAACGTACCTTATTTAAAAAAAAGCCCACCCTTATTAAAAAAAGATAACATTCAATTATTAAATTAGAGAATTATTTCGGTATATTCTTCAGTTACACTAGTTCTTTCAGAATTTATTCAGCCAATAAGATCTTTTCATTTCCGTTAATATTTAATGGTACAGATAATGTTTTCTTTATAGCATTACAAATATCAAAAATAAAATATTTGCATTGCATAGTTTGATTCACAAAATGAACGGAAACAAATTGTTTCATGTATAGGATGCCCAAAATTAAACAATAAAAGTATAAAAAACAGAAAACATAAAAATTAGCCACTTCAAATTAGGAAAATCGTGAAGCAGAATAAAGAAAATGTTCCACAAAAAAAAAAAATTAAATCTAGCGTTTCGCTATGGGGGCCTAATGGCCGAGTGGCTGACGCTCGGTACCACAGGTATCGGATTCAAATCCAGTGTCGGGTGTTTGTAGTGGTTCGGAATCCACTTTAAACTGTAGGTCCCGGTCCTAATAGGATTGTAGAGCGTTGCGGGGGCATTGCTACTTGGCGTCCGTGGCTTATCTTCAAGTTACACCCGCCCCCTGGGTAGTGCAAAGTGAGTAACGTCGGTGCAGTCCTTATGGCATAAAAAGATCACGGTCTATTTGCTAGCTGCAGTAGAAAAAAAAGTGTTTGGATATAGATTACAATATAGTCGCTATATGGGTAGCAGCTAATTGCAAGCATCTAAATTAGAAATTAAAAAAAAATAACATTAGCCCTATGTATAAAAATCACACGTCACTTTGTTACGATTTCACAATATTTGATTAAAGTGAAAAACAATCTTCGAAAATGGCAACATTCTATTGATACCATTCACACGCTAGATGTAAGATATTTTAAAGAAATTTAATTGAAAAGATGTTACACTTACCTTAACAGAGTGATTTTAAACCAGATAATCTTCAAGTATTCTTATTGATTAAAGGGAATCGTACACCAATACATCACTGAGATTGAAATTTTATAAGAGTTACTTGAGAAGACTTCTAAAATGATTGGTGAGATGTTTCCGTAAAAGGCACAAATAAATATTGATACTAAGCGTTAAAATTTAAGAATTACGTTGGTTTATAAAATGACACATGCAAATTTGAAATCCTATTACCTATTATGGTTAATATTGTTTTGTTTTTTTTCAGTTTTGGATTCAAGTTCCAAAATGATCGATGGATTGCTAGTTGGCTCCTTGTCTTCTTTCGGCGTGTACGACGAATGCGTAGACACAGTGGTCACCAGCAACAGAGGGAGCTCTAAAGGAAAAGTACTCTTCACAGGGCAGTACTGTGCAATAGATTTGACACCACCCGTCCCACCTAAGAAGGATTTTTACAAACTCGATGAAATATTGCCTGAGCTGAGACCTTTAGCTAAAGGTGATACTGTGAGTATCTATTTCACTTTCTATTTTCTAAATTAGTTAGAGTGTATACCTCTTTTCTGTTGTCTTGACATATGGGATGACATTCTTCTCTCTATCCCTTACTATATACAAAAAGAAAAAGAAAGAATACGAAGGGCGGAGGAAATTGTAGAAATTTAGTAGACGAAAAAGAGAATTTAACCGACATGAAGATCTGGTCTCTTCATATGAAACATGACGTCATGGTATTGAGACCAGTTGAGATTATATCTCATCATGTCTCTTCATCATGACATAATGCCAAATCTCTAATTATCTCTCATCATTCATGACATAATCTCAATCTGATGATGAGATCAGTTGTTTAATCAAGAAGATGCGAAGAACGATTAAGTCGACATTGAAGCACGGCTGTATCTGTCTGAGAATAGAAAGTATGCTCAATTGACGTTGGGATCAGTTGGTTAACCAAGTTTTGAGAAGTTAATTGCAAGTGTCAAGATTTCATTAATTGATTTTTAAAAAAATAATGTTGGATGTGAATACTTCGATTTGATTCAACTAGATTAGATTCTAGATTTGTAAATGAAAAACGTGTATATATTCTACAAATCCTGTAACTTATTGTTTACGAAAACCAGTAGGAAAACAACCACATATCCAAAACATTTCCTCTTTAAAACAGTCAACTTAAATACACAGACAGTATAAGCTTGCTAATCCGGTTCTAAATAAATAGAGTTCCATTTCATTCGAGAAGATTCCGATGCGTTTTTTTATTATAAGTTACGCCATGAAAATGGCATTGAAGCATTTCTTTTCGTTAGAATTTTTATGGGATAAAAATCGTAGAGGCTATAGAAAATCTACTATAGAACCTTAATTTTTGTAAGGCTTCAGATGCTGTATTAAGCCTTGTATTGTCTTGTTAATGGGCCTAATAGCCTAATGACTAGCGCTCTGGCTCTCTATATTTCGGGTTCGAGTCCTGGCGGTGCCATGGATGTTTCTAGTGCTTCGGAATCCACTTTAAATTGTAGGTCCCGGTATAATATGACTGTTGAATGTAGGGCTGACCCATACCCTTTAAAAAGAAAAAACATCTCCTACTTCGAAATCTGGACGGTCTTCGCCCACCATGACGTTGTTGCGCGATTTATGATGTTCATGATTGTTTTATTAAAGAAAAATACCTACAGATCAGTTTTATGCGTATTAAAATATGATTTTTCGTATTTTACTTATACTAAATAATAATAAACAGATAAAAATAAATAAAAAAGAGAATGGTCAGATGACTTCTTGGAAATAAAAGCAATAAAAGAAAATGCATAATAACATTCTCTGTAATTATATTTTGTGTTTTATAGTCTACCCCATAAAAAAACACCACCAAAAATAGAAAAAAAATAAACAGATTTAAAGAGAATATATTCAAGATCTAAGTGCTCATAAGTTGGTATCTTAAAATTCTTAGTCATACTTAAACATCAAAAGGTGAACTATTAAAAAATAAAGACCTAGATAAAAGAAAAAAGAAAATCCATATATACCAAATATACAAAGAACATGTTCTGAAACAAGTTATCCAGGGAATAAGTAAAAAAAAATCAAATTCATTATAATATGTTGAAAGTAGTTTCATCAAGGAATATATACTCTCATGATATTATAAACCATGTTATTTCTACCCGCTAGATGATTGGATCAAATGCGAAAAATAATTAGATATTGGGTATTCCAAAAACATACATGAACCTAAAATCTTTTCGCTTAGAGGTAGTAAGGAATAAAACGTTTAAATGGCGATTCAAGTTTATAGAAAAATTCGTGTCACGTGACACAACCACGTAGCTTCCCAAAAGCTTTAAATAAATTAAATTACTGTTGATAAATTGTTTTTTATAAATTAGATCATTGGTGTACACTGGTTTTTTATAAATTAGATTATTGGTTTATATTGGTTTTCATAAATTAAACTGCTGTTGATGAATTAATTTTTATAAATTAGATGATTGGTATAGATTGGTTTTAATAAATTAAACTATTGTTGCATTTTTTAAGTAATGTCATACAAATGTTCAAAGGAATTAAAAATTGGAAATATTGATTTAATAAATGTCTAAAATATTTATTCCCGTATTTAAATTTATGCAGGTTTTAAAAAAAATCAATTTTTAATATATATATTTTTTTAATGAATATAAGATCAATTTAAAAGTCATATGAATTTATTTAAATATTTAATTTTAATCATTTTTTTTGTTTCAGGTGATTAGTGAGGCGACAAAATATGCCCACCTTTTTTATTTCTTGAGAATAAAACTCGGCATATGTGTTCCTTCAGGATGTTCATTGGAAGACATTAATGAAGCAGCAAAATACGGTAAATTTGTTGTTGTCTTTTCTCAAAAAAATAAAACTTTATGCGCCGTCATTATTTTATAGTATTGTCAAATGTTTTTAATGTAAAATTGATGATAAAATTTTGAAAGAATATCGCAATTAAAAAAATAGTTTGCAATATGTTTTTCATTGCAAAACATTTAAGAAAATCACATCCATGTTAATTAAAAAATTCTTTTCCAAAAAGCATTTCCACATATTTTATTTAATAGTTGAAAATATATTAATGTAATGTAAATTTGAATGAAAGTTTTACTTAAAAACTACCCATTTAATTAGTAAACTGATAATAGTTTAATAAAGAATTAAATGTCTTCTGAAAAGTATTTTGAATGCATAATATATTTTTTTTTTAATAGCTCAAAGTGTGCTAATATGATAAAATTTACGCTTATGCTTCTATGATAAACTATATTACACAAAAAATATCTATCTAAGAATTACTAAATTAAACAATCAACCATTCTTTTTCGAAAAATTGGAAATAAGTATAGCCCAATGAACGACTGCTTAAAAATGCCACAAATAACAATATTTTAACATAATTTATTTCACTACTAAGATACCTGTAGTCAGAAACACTTAAGCCAAGAGAAACAACTACTGGTGGTACAAATAAAATCACTAAAAAGAAAATCAATAATAATAACAGTTGTTGTTGTTTGTTGTTGTTTCTTATCCCACTTGGCTGGCCAAGCCCACGAGCCCATATGGACTCATGATTGAAGGGGAAGGAAGCAGCTTCTGTTGTGATGGAGCACCCGTAGGTAGAAGCCTGACTTTTGCTCCGTGACGCTCTTACAGTCATAGAAGACCGGGACCTACGGCTTAAAGTGGATTCCGAACCACTACAAACATCCATGGCACCGCCGGGATTCGAACCCAAAACCTGTGGCATCGAGCGCCAGAGCGCTAGACACTCGGCCATTCAGGTCCCAAATTTGCCAACGACACGCGGTGTTCCCAGGTGGTCACCCACCCAAGTACTGACCGCGCCCAATGATGCTTAACTTCGGTGATCTAACGAGAACCGGTATATTCAGCATGGTACGGCCGTTGGCGTTAATAACAGTAATAAACAATAAACAATTTAACATTTAAGCGTTTAATAAATAATTTAAAATTTTTTATTTCATTACTAAAATACTTGTGGTCAGAAACACTTGTGCCACGTGAAACAACTATTGGTACAAATAAAATCTCTAAAAAGAAAATCAGTAATAATAAAATTAATAAATTAATAAACCCAAGAACATAGATGGTAATAATAAATAAATAAATAAATAATCAAGATAATAAATAAATAAATAAATAATCAAGATAAGAAATAAATAAATAATCAAGATAAGAAATAAATAAATAAACGCAAGAATTTTTGAAATTTAAAAACTTTAGAGCCAGCTTTAGCGGAAGTAAAAGGCCAGATATAGCAGAAATAGACAACATATGTTTATAATTGGAGTGTCATTGCAGGAAGAAACAGATAGGCTGGGTACACTTCCGAATATGAAAATAAAGGCCCAGAAGCATAAATACCTAGTGGTCAGGCAGAATGCGGTAGTAGCCAATCCCTTGGGCCTATAACCCTAATTCTTGACAAGTTTATCAGTAAGATCTTCCAGATTTCGCTCCCAATGCTCTCTTCCGAGGAAGTTTTGAGCTTTGGTGATCATTGCTGATCTAGTAGAGGGCCTTAAGCCAACTAGCTTTTAGAATCTGTGATCTCTATATGAATAATTACCTTCATTCAATTTACTAAGGGCCGCTTCTGTGAAGATACACTAAAATAAATCAATATTAAGTTAAATAAAATCAATTGCTGCAGTAATAACATAATTTTTGATATAAGCAAATGTCTTTACAAATATAATTTTTAATTACATTTTATTTGAGTTTTATTTTTTAAGGATGCTTTTAACGTCAATTAATTTTGTTGTTGTTGTTGTTTCTTATCCCACTTGGCTGGCCAAGCCCACGAGCCCATACGTACTCATGATTGAAGGGAAAGGAAGCAGCTTCTGTTGTGATGGAGCACCCGTAGGTAGAAGCCTGACTTTGGCTCCGTGACGCTCTTACCAGTCATGGGAGACCGGGACCTACGGCTTAAAGTGGATTCCGAACCACTACAAACATCCATGGCACCGCCGGGATTCGAACCCGATTAATTTTAATTGATATAATGTTTTCATTAAAAATTCATTTCAAAGAATATTTATTTCAACAAGCAGCAAACACTGATTTATTATATTAAATTTTATCAATTTGAACAGTTACAAATTTCAAATTTCATCATTTATTATTTGGAGAGCAAATTCTAAAAAAGACGGATGCATAGCTTATATATATATATTAATAATTTAATAATATATATTATTTTTTCTACTACTTTTTATATGTATATATATTAGATTATTGAGAAGGCTTTAAGATATATATAATATATTTATAAAGATCAGGCCAAATCAAATAATTTTATTATTTTTTAATTATTGTGATAATTGTTACATTGTATCATTAAACAAATTATTCATCTATTTTCATTTTAATTCGTTCATTAGTGAAAAAAAGCATATAATAATTTACTTTTCTGTATTTAAAATAATTATTAATAAAAACGTCACTTAATTCTGAATTTTGTATTAAAAAAATCAATTAACAATATCAGTGATTTTTTCTACTATTACATTTAAATTTTTGCGTTTTTCTTTCATTTTTCTTCTGTGGACGATTAAATGTCATTTAATTCTCACTTAGATAAAGTGCAAAAGAACTAATTAACTATATAAAATTAATATGCTATAAAATTGAAATGTAACTATTTTATTATATTAATTAAAAAATTTTAATATTTCCATTTTGAGTACAATGTATAATTTTCCTGTAAAATTAATTTATTTATTAAAATTACCTTTTCAGTGGGTAAGGCAATTACCATAGATGCCAAAGCTATACGATGTGAAGTGAGAGAAACGTTCAAATTTGATACATTAACTACTAGTATACTGTAAGTAAAAGTATTCTATTTATTTATATTATAATTTCCTCGCATTATTTTTAGTTTTTGTGTTTAATGTAAAAAACATTTAAAGCCTAGATAAAGCACATTTTTTTTGGATATTAAATAAGAAAATTAATAATTAAAAAATTTTATATAAAATCAGATGCGTATTTTGCATTAAATTTCAAATTTATTGTAAGTAATTTTTCATCTATATTTATATTTTTTAAAAATTGCGTAGAAAAATTATATCTATACTACACAAAGAGAGGATTTTCCTTATTATTAAAAATTATTAGGAAGATTTTTGTGCCTTTTCTAACAGTAACTCCGATAGAAAATATTAGATATAAAAAATGTGCATTAATTGTGAATCTTGTCCAATTCGTCATCCAGTGGTAACATGCGCAAATAGCGTGCACGCTTGCTCAGCTTCGCAGCAATTTTGTAGTCACTTATTTCAATGAATTCGATGGATTTTTAAACAGTATATGTAGTATTTTGCCCCATTCTGCTGTCTGGTGGGAAATTTCTCTTGAACGACAAGCAAATGAAAGACACGAATCACTAGAAGTCCACCTAATTTTGTCCAACTCGTGGTCCAGTGATAGCATGCGTAAATATTGTGCACGAGAGCTCAGCTTCGCAGTACCTTTGTAGTAACTGCTTTTAATAAACTTAATGGGTTTTAGACAGCATATGTAATCATCTTGCTCTGTTCTGCTGTCTGATGGGAGTTTTTTCTTGAACGACAAGCAAACAAGAGACTTGATTCGCAAGAAGTCCACCTATTATCACACGACGATTACTGTTCAAATTATACAATAGTAACATGAGGCTTATTGATATTTATAAAAAATGTGTTCGTTACTTTGATTTAGAAATGCTATGTTGCAATTGTTTTGAAGTAATTTTTAAAACTTTTCAATATTATACGTTACTATTTCCTAAAAGTTTTTTTTATAATTCATTTCGAAATCATGGGTGGATGGCAACTTTACGGAATGGTAATTTTTTTTTATTTTTATTTTTCACTTGTTGTGTTCATGGCTTGTTTGAGATTGGTTTCAAAACCTCAAACATTTTTTTAATTTTCAGCTCTTAGACGAAGGAAAATCATTCAAAAGTTCATACTAACCATCTACTTCATCCTCTGTTTAGACAACTCTTTTCCACTTACAGGAAATGAAAATAATCTAAATTCCACATTGATAAGAATCTAATTAACAGAGTGAGAGTTAAAATTAAAAAAATATATTTATGTAAGTCACAAAATGTTACGAAAACACAATTAGTTAACAACTACTTACAACTATAACTAACACTATATAACTATAACAACTATAACTTTTGTCTTAAATGGGTTAAGTGTGAGAATATACCTGCACTTAAAGGGACGTTAACACTTAAGAGTAAACGAATAACCATTTGTGTGTTAGCAAGCAGAAGGGCATCATTTGATAAAAAGTAGATATTTTGATGCAGAACGCAAAACCTACAACTAACGGAATTAATCTCTAGATACACCAGTTCAAGTGATACGAGAGAATGTGTGAACGTGTTTCGAGAGCTGTGTACACTTGAACAAACGGTTTTTTATGAGTTGTTTAGACCATTTGCATTCAATAATGGACAGCGTTTATTAGAAAACAGCAAAAACACAAACAAAAGGCTTGTGTTAGCTTATAAACCAATCACCTTAGGCTTAAATGTAAATAAAGAAAATTTAGAAAAAAATATATTTTAATTAGGTATATGAGTTTTTTTTCTATGTCCCTGTCGGTCAAGAGCCCTCTGGCAGCCCAATAAAAACCAACCTTGTTATAAAAGTTATCTGGAGAACAATTAATAAAAGAGAGAGCAGGACAGCTTATCAAATGTGTAAAATCCACAAATGTGCCTGAAGAATATATTCAGAAATATTGGCCATGCCGATACGGCTAAGCTGTCCTTATAAAATGTTATGTCCAGTGAAAAGTGGAAAATGTGCAGTAAAAGCTGATGAAGGTCCATGGTTAAGGGGGATTGCAATAATGAACTACAGACCTTACCGATCACAACTTCAGCACGGTGCAGTGACGAACTCGTGTCTCGTTTAGTTACCAAAATGCGTTCCAAGGGGCACCACCTGAAGGTGTGACATACCACCCCGTAAATGATTTAACTGATATAGTTTTATGTTCCAGATACACATTATATTTTTTTCAGCGTATTGATTATTAAAATATTGAAGCCCTGAATACATTAGCATTATATGCGTTATCCTTTTGGGATCCCTACCTATTACTAATAAGTTTTTAAATGCAGACTGTAGAAGTGAAACGCAAGGGAGTGATACTGCGGCAAGCAGTCACAATGACAAAATATCACTATATGACTTTTTGTGAAATTTGAGAAAGTGTCGTGAACCAGTTTATCACGTTCATGCTGGAATAATTTTTGCAAAATAATAAAGTTTTAAAATGATTATCTTATCAATAAATAATATGGGGCAATTAGCTAATTTTGTGGTAATCATTTAATAATTACGCGTACATTTAGTAAATTTTTCAAAAACAATTATTAAATAGAGATGACGCAAATCAATTCAATGGATATACTATTTTACTAATGGCTAAATACATGCAACTAAATGTAATAATTTCAACAGTTTTAATGGGAATTCTTTCTGGTAATATTAATCACTATTGAAATTGTGATTAAGAATTTAAGAATTGAGAATTGTGAATTAAATTACTTAAGAATTGTGATTAAGAAAGTTTATACACAAAGAATTTCATGTTACAGTTCATATTTTTTACAGAGATTCACAAAATAAAGTTAATCCGCCCTTTTTTTTTTCAGTAGACTGAATCCTGAGAGTTAAGTGATAAATAATCATGTTGTAATCTTAATAAAATATAATATACAATAAAAAAACCATCAATATTTTTTAAATGACTTCAGAAGTATGATCACTTACGTAAATTATCTCATAAATATTTTTTCCAGATCTGCCTTCGGATTTCTTGGGTTTATGATGATAATAGGATCATCAATTGATCTGTATGCTTATTTCAAAGGAAAAGTTTATACACGTAAGTTTCTGATATTTAGAACAATATTTACCAATGCTATTATTTTTCATAAAATGTTTTCGAAACCATGTATAACTAGTTATTGACTTATTTTAAAGACAATTTCTAGCGATTAGAGTTGTTTAATATATATATATATATATATATGTGTGTGTGTATGTATGTATTATTATTATTATTATTATTATTATTATGACTTTTATTAATCCGGGCCTACGCCTGTGCGTGTTAAATCCCTGAATCCAAAGATGTGCAATAAGATAATCAATTCATAAATTTTTATTTAAAAAAGATCAACATTAAATCAAAGCTGGCCCCTGCTGAAAAAGCAATTTATAACATTAGTGTATAGGTTTCGCACTTTACTCCTCGAACACAATGGAAAGACCTGTCTATTTACAAATGTAAATCGACATGTATAAATAACATATGTAACATCCCTCTCTTCGTTTACTAGATTTTGAAAAAAAAAAATTCAGTTTTGATAAACAGCTGTCTAAACATCACATCTCGTTTTTGCTTATAACGTAGCTAAGTATATCCAAGACTTAAAAATTGATATGTACAACAAAGTTTAAAATACGACTGCAAAAGCATTTTTTAAATTTTAAACATTATTGCAATATTATTTAAAATAATTTATATAGTGTTTTATGGTACCCACGAATTTTATTCTCTTCATAAAGCTAATAACTTTGAAATTTATAAAATCTAATGATATTGTTAATGTCTAAATATGGTTAATACAATAACAAATAATAAGCGAAACTGTTTTATACATTATAAAAAAATGCTATTTCTCACCAATACTGACATGCTGACTTGGACATTTTCTGATTTTGGAAAGTTATTTAGTTTCGTATATTTTTCTTTTTTCTTCATTTCTTTTTGAATAAACAAGTATTCGAATTACAAGATTAATTCAGATTGATTTCTTCGATTAAATAAATTATAAAATGTAGTAAGTTTTTAAAAGTTTTATGTATAATAATGTAGAAAAATTATTTAGGAATTTGAAATTTATATCTCAGTATTATAAATGAATAACTAACTTAAGATATTGATGTAAAGTAAAATTCACAAAAACAACAATTGCTTTTTAATTAACTATAAATAAGATATTTTATATGAACTAATTTAAAAGATATATCAATAATTTTAAAAGACTAAAATATATAAAAAAATAAAATAAAGAAACAGAATAAAAAAATTATTGAATTGAAAGCAATTAATTTAGAAGTGCTTAAATAATGAGTCATAAAAATGGCATGTTTTGATATTTTCAGGAACTGCAATTCGAGTTCTGCTGGCCTTTTCTTTCATATCCAATTTCAAAAAATTCGTCAACACAAAGTCTTCCTCTGACACATTAAAATGTTTGAATGGCATACGGTTCCTCAGCATGATATGGGTTGTCCTGGGACACACTTACTACCTGATAAACTTCCAAACAATACGTAAGTACATTTATCTTTTCGTAGTTTTAAATTATTAAAAATAACAATTTGAATTATTGAATAGTGACATATTTTATGTAATACCATGGTACTCAATTTCATATTTAATTACTCTGTTAATGTATGTAATCTTTACTAAGTTTTGAAAAGTAAAGATTATATACATTATAAAGATTATATATAATCGTACTAAATTTTGGCACTGTTTGGAAAAAGACTTAAAATTAGGCTAAATAAAGGTGGAATACAATCAAGAGACCACTCAGCCAGAGTATTTGGATCAGAGCGATCTAACCATTCAACGATGTTTGGGAATAATAAAATTTAGCAGAACATACCGTAAAAAAAATGTCCATCTAGAATGAAAACAGAACGTGAGGACAGAGAAATCATTATAGTGAAACGCACAGGATCTAATTTGTAATTATCATTAACTACTTGAGCATCAAGTTGAGTTACTTGAGCGTTACTTGAGCATCAATGATAAAAAGGACCTCCATAAGTGTCTCAGAGAACGACATCTCTCACGACGCCAATTTCCGGGATCATTCGACATGGAATCTCAATCACAAGAATAGAAAAACTTTGAGGATGAGTTTCATTTCAAATCGTGATTTGATAAAGTCTGGTGACGATAAGGACAGAGATAGGATACTAAGCTGACTGACAACCTTCATTCAGTCTGTAAACAACCTAGGATGCCACTTAATTTAATTTCTGGAAATCTTTTTTTATCATCGGTGATACCCTTATAGGTCCGCAAAGTCTTGTACCTTATTGTCATGTACTACCTTTCACGCATCTTGGACATATATTTAAACAGGGTTATTTCTGATCGACAACACAATAATTTTGTTTGATTGCCTTCGTGCTTCTCAAACTCTTCCCTATCCCACCAGATCTCTCCTCAACAATGCACCTTTTAGGTCTGATGAGTAGACCTAAAACGAATGAATGACTTCCAATTATAAAAATAAATATCAAGCCCAGTAACATCTTATATAAGGGCTCAAGGTGTTCCAACGTCTTATTGATTGGTTTGCTATGCATTGTACCTCATGAAATTGGGCCGTGCCTTGTTTTTAATCGCTTATTTTTCAATGTATGTCTCCTTGTACCGATTTTAAAGAACATTTTTCGGTGCGGCGTTTTTTCAGTTGTCTTAAAAAGTATAATGCACATACATATGTACTATTTATACTATATATATATTTTTGTACTATATATACATTATAATGGAATTTTCGAACAAATGGAATTTTCGTGCATCTTTCAATTTTATTTTTTGTCTTGTGCTGCTTTTCATATACTCTTTATATCATTTTGGTATATAAAATAGCAATATTATTGAATACTTCATTTAGATTTTGTAATAAAATACACAAATACCTAAACCAAGATATCTAAATGCACAATAAAACGATGTGTAATGTAATGAGTGACCACAGTATTTTGTTAATAAATAATTTGTAGTTTTGAACTTAACGACAAAACCTCCGCCTACAATTCCTTAACTGGAGGAACCGTTGGGCTCTAAGAAAAGAAGTGCAGCCTGTGATATTGATTTTATAGGACACAGATGCATATAATGCTGTTAACTTAGATTGCTTTTTTAACACTCTTAAACAATTCTTAGTTTTAAAAAATATTATTTAAGTTAAAAAATTAATAAAATTTTATCATTTAAAGAAATAAATTAATATTTTGATGTTTGTTTTGATTTTTAGTTGGTCTAGAAAGAGCGAGAGATTTCGTACATAATTTTGCCTTTCAAGCAGTAGTAAATGGATCACTTGCAGTTGATACATTCTTTTGCATGGGGTATGTAATTTTCGTAAAATATTTATCTAACTTAATGAGAATTTTTAGAAGTAATAAAAAAAATTATTGTTTGTGTTTTTTTACTTGTTATACATACTAAATCTAATTCTTTTAATGTTTTCTAGAGGATTGCTTGTAAGCTATTTGGCAATAAAACTAGCGAGAAAAGGACATCCATTTAATATAACTATGTACATTATTCACAGATTATTTAGGTAAGTGATATGAATATTGAATTTCTTTCCTATTTCTGTAAAACAATAAAAGTTTTAATGATGATAAAAGAATAAACTTAATTAGAAATATTTAGAATTTTAAAATGATAAGAAAAAATTATTATTATTATGAAGATAAATAATATATTCTACCATAATCTACATAATCAAAAAAAATTTTTTAATGAAGTGTAAATATTGTCTAACTATAAGTCGCCTAATTAGAAAGCAATTAACAAGAGATTGTAAAATAAATAGCGTTATTCTAAAAGTGCATCAACACCCGAACACAGAAATAAATTTATTGCATCTAAATTTTCTGCTTATAAATTTCTGAAATGATGGTGGAATGAATGGTGGTGGGTCACAGTGGGTGAACAGAGGGTATCTATAAAAGGACTTGCACTTCCATAATGATGTAAATTGTGAATCTCAAATTAAGAGCTGTGGCTTTCAATTAGAAGATATATTTTGCATCCGCGCTAGTTACAGTGCTCAATAGAATAGAATAATCCAGTAAAAGGCGTATTGTACCCGTTTTTCATCCAATCTTTCTACTACAGTTCTGGCAACTGTAGTTTCCAAACTCAAATGAATGAAATATAATGGAGACCATTTTCTTAAAAATCATTTCACTGTAGTAGGAATTGCTAATTTTATGTGGAGAAAATAAATACATTAGAATTTTGGAGAAGATGGTCCAAGTTCTACAAGTTAAAATAGCCCGTCAGAAATTTTATTAAAAAACAATCTTTCCTTACACGTAAAATTCAACTAAAAATTCTCCGAATAACGCCTTGAAAAATCTTTACCCCATCAACAATGTTAGGTCCCATTTATATGCAAGTAAGTATGTGCTCACCTGAAACTCTCCATAAGTTATTTGTCGTCCTTAAAGAGTTTATCTTTTTAATTGCCTCATTTAATACATTAGGCAAACTTACGAATTAAAAAGTTAAATATCAAATAATGAATATAAATATATATAATTATAATATATGAAAAATAATATTATATATAATTATTTTTGAATATTTATATATTTTTGATAAATATTGAAAAATAATTAGCATTCTCAACTTTTTACCACTTTAAAGATCTACATTCACTTACCGTCTTCATTTAATCTTGTCTCGCGATCCAGTTCTATTTATTTATTTATTTTACTCTATTTTTTTTTGTGATACATTGATGTATCACGTGTTTCATTTAAGTATATCAGGAAACGAAGGAATTGAATTAGCGATTATTATTATTAGAATTTTTGGAATCGACAATCACTTGAAATCAACCTATACGTAATTGTTTTCAAAAATATAAAAATAAAACATCTATATTCAAATGCCTTCTGGTATTTTTAATGATTTCAGTATACATATTCTAGACTTTATCCAGCGTACATATTTACGATCTTATTTTTGATGTTGCAAAATCAATTTGGAGCTGGCCCCTTATGGCATGATACTTACTACAAATACGTGGAAGACTGCTATGACAACTGGTGGATAAATTTGCTGTTCATTAACAATTTCTACAGAGCTCGAGACATGGTAAAAAACAATTTTAATAAATAGTATTGTCTTAATTAATGATTAAAATAAATTTTCGTACATTTTAATTGATAATTTACGTTAGTTAATCATATAGAACTTTTTTTATCATTTTTTTAAAATCTTCCATTCTGCTATTTCAAAAATGTAAAAATAAAAAGGATTGTAAAATTTAATTTAAGAATTGATGTTTTTATGATTGGATGTCTAAATGAAACTTATTACATGTTCAATAAAAGAAATGAAATTTTCAGTCTTTGAATTTCTAAGAAATGGCTGTATTAAAAAGCTCAATAAATATCAAAAATTTATTCATAAATATTTTCTTATATCAATTGTTCTTAAATTGAGAGCTCAACTTCAAAAGGACTGTTTGAAGCTTCTGTTTTAAATATTTTCAATTTTATTATAAAAGTTTCAAATTTTATTTATCCTTTCATTAGTTGCAATAACTTTCGATAAGTAATAGTTGCAATGCATCTGAAGGATACAAAATGTTTCCATAGTTGCCACTAGTATTCCTTTTTTTTCAAATCGTATAAAACAATTTTAAGGCACTTGTTTATAACTTTTCAATAAAGAAAAATTAAAAGCATACAGTAAATACAGGAAAAATACAACTATGCAGTAATTAATAAAATAATAATAACGATTTAATGCAATATTGCATAAATATTATATAACACAAAAAAAATACTATTTTATAAATTTTTGATTTTAAAAGTGTTTACATATACAAACAGCAGTATGACCCTGAATCACCTGAAAACTATAAGAAATACAACAATATTAACTAATTATGGGTTTTTGAAACATATATCTGATATTAAGTGTACATTCCTCTGTACATATGTGTTAGAGGAAGGTACAAAATGATTCGAATGTTAGTGGTTGAAAATAAAAGATGCTTCCAGCAGGTTTATTTAAACTATATTGAAAAAAACACAGAGTAAATTAAGGAAGAATCCTGTTTGTTCTGAATTATTTTAATTTTAATTTTTATCTGAATTATTTTAATTTTAATTTTTATCTGAATTATTTTAATTTTGCAATTATAAAAAATTATACTTCTTAAATTTTATATATTTCAAAAATTAAGTAGTGTCAATAATGAGTTCCATTTTCCCATAGTGCTTACCACAGACCTGGTATCTTGCAGTAGATTTACAACTTTACATAGTTGTCATACTAATTATAATACCCATGATCAAGTAAGTAAACTATGAATTAATAATATTAAAAAGCAAGTATATAATATAAATTGTTTGTTTAGATTACTTCAGTCTTAAAAAATTTCTATTAGTGATGTTGCTTTAACCAACAAACACTTTTGTGCATTTTTTTTTCAATAATTTTTCACGACTTTTTTTTTTTTTTTTTGTTATTAAAAATTTGCCATATTAATTTTGTTGTAACATAATGCATTAATAGGCATGTTTACAAACTGAAATCAACGAAGAAATTTAAAAAAAAATCTATAAAAGCGTCAATTTAATTACAACACAAAGCTTGAGAAATGTATGTGAAATTAAAATAGAAAACATGCATTTTTATCTTAAGGTAATTTTTTGAGATGAAAGCACATTGTTACTGACAGTTAAAAATAGCAGTTATATTCATTAATAGCATTTGTATTAATTAATATCATTGTGAAGTTACATTCTTTATGCAAACTTAAATTGATAATTTGAATGAAAATATCATTCTTCTCCAGCAATGGGTGCCAGCTTGATTTAAATAAAATTACAGGCTTTAAAACGAAAATAATTTTAGACAATTAAAAATACTGCAAAATAATTAATGAGAAAGAAATGGGGAGAAGTGTGTTTTTAAATTGCCATTCAACAATAAAATTTATTGTCAGGTCAGAGAATCCAAACATCCAATGTCGAAGTTTATAATTTTTTTCCCTAAAAGATTGTCTATGTTGTGTTACATAATCAGAACATGACATGATGAGTAATTCACGTGAGGAAAAAGTCAAGCATTAAAAATTAAATCGTCACTAAGACTTAAATATAGAAAATGGAAAAAAATAGAATGTGATGGAGAAAATAGCACACCGATCAGAGTAATGGAAAAAAATTGTCCACCCAATACATTGATGAAAAAAAAAATTGTGTATCCAGTACATTGATGGAAAATAAAATGCTCACCCAGTTCAATGGTGAAAAAAATTGCTCACCTAATACATTGATGAAAAAAAAAATTGTCAATCCAGTGCATTGACGGGAAAACAATTACCTACTAGATGCATTGATGGGAAAAAAATTTGCTCTCCCAGTACATTGATGGAAAAAAAAATTGCTCTCCCAGTACATTGATGGAAAAAATAGCCACTGAGAAAGTTAAAAGCAAGCATTTTTGTTAGACCAAGAGACCATTTAATAGGAATATAAAAAGCTAATTTAAAGTGTGCAAAATAAAAATAAAAAGCTAATTTAAAGTATGCAAAACAAAAATAAAAAGCTAATTTTATGTAGTGTAATTTAATACAATAAAATTTTGTTGCTAACAACTGTATATATACATATATTGTATTCAAACGACTCATTTGGTATAAATTGATGAAATATGGTAAGATACTTTATATGGGATGTAGGTTGATTACAATAAACTCTTCAAATGCAAGGTAATTAATTACCTTTTGTTAATGCCTTAATTTTTTATTCCTCACATAGTACGAGTACGTGATGGAAAAAATATCACACCGAATACAGTGATGGAAAAAAATTGCCATCCATTACATCGATTACATCCATTACATCCACCTAGTACATTGATGGAAAAAAAATTGCTTAACCAGTACATTGATGGAAAAAGAATTGCTTGCATATTGAATACGTTGATGCGTCACTTTACTTTTCACTATAAATTTTTCTATTACTTCTGTCGAGTATTTACTTAATATTTTTTCTAACAATTAATCTTATTTGTTTTTAAATAAAACTATTAAACATCTCAAATATTTAATTAAGAAAATATATTTAGTTGCAAAATGTTTTTGAGATTATTCTGATTATAATTTATTTTTCTGAAATTTATAGCTGTTGTTTTGCTTTCTTACAGACGTCCTAAGTTGGGAGTTACATTATGCTTCCTAACCATCCTTATATCCTTATTATTTTCGGGAATTCAAACGTACGTAAAGGAACTTCCCCCGGCAATGTTGGTTGCACATCCAGATCCACTGTAAGTTTTCGATTATTCAACTTATTCTTACATGCATATTTTTAAGAAATATGCTAAGATAAGTAAGAAATATGTTAAAATGTTCTCGTAACATCTTAATCGTAAAAAAGAAAAAGAAATTTGGGGCATATTTCTCGACAGAAATATAAATTACTTCATTTCAATGTGTTCACATTTATGATGAACAGAACTTGCTTATTAAAAATTACTAATTTATGTCAAACATATGTATATGTATCATATATATCTTGCATGTATGTGCGTATACATATGCTAACTTTGGTTTGTGCATCGCAGAATAACTATTGTTTACTACAATGGTATTAAGATGATTAATTTCCCAATTTTTATAGAAATCTCCATAGTTCAGGATATTCATAAGTTATTAATAAGTAATTGAAATTTGGTTTACATTTTTTCGAACTATCCGTAAATTACATCTGATTAAAATATTGTTTACGAATAATGGTAAATATTCATATTAAGAATTATTTTATATTAAAGATACAAAAACAAAATCTCTAATTACAAAAAACAAAATGCACAATATCACCTTTATACACAAAGCTTTGTAAAATCAGTTTCATTTTTAACTATCAAGATATATTTTCATTTCTTACAGAAGAATTATATTATTGATTAAAACAGCCAATTTAAAAAAAAGACAAATTTTAATTGAAAATATTTGAAGAATGATATTCTAAATTTTAAATAATGTAATTCGGTAATGTGTTAAACATATTTTCTTTGGACGTTTTATTGATATTTTTTTAATTTAAATTAAATAAAAAAAATCTTCAAAAGTATATCGCCTTAACGTTTTCGTGATCAAAAGTTTTAAAATATTAAAATAAGGTTGATAATTAAATAAATGTCGTGGTTGTTATAATACATGTTCTGGCGCTCAGTGCCACAGCCGTCTGTGTCTCAGTTCTCAATGCCGGTTCGAGCCCCGGCTGTGCCCTGGATGTTTGTGGTAGTATAGAATCCACTTTAAACAGTAGTTCTCTGTCTAAAATGATTGTATAGCGTCGGATTGACAACCTTAACCTGTAAAAAGAAACCATTTTCTGTCTCGAAATCAGCCAGAAGGCAGACGACCTTGGCTCGCCATCGGCTGTAGTGGCATGGTTGTTCGTTAATTAACTTTATATTACATTATAAATATTTTGGAAGAAATCGTAATGGAATTATAAAGAATATTAAAATACTGATGTGTTTATTTGTATTGTTACAAATTTTAATATGTTATTATTTCAAAATTTTATTGAAAACATTAAAAAAGTGTTAATCTATGGTGAAATGAAAATATTATGCCAGAAACTTATAACAAACAATAGAAAAGAATTTAAATACATCGTTTTCTGAATTTGCCTTAAAAGTTTATAATTGATACAGTTTGCATAAAACTTTTAGATTATAGCAATCAAAAATATATTCACATTTTAAAACACACACGCAGGTGTTTAACATTTATTAAAACATTATTTGTTGAAGTTAAGCTGGGATATAACTTTGGCAGTTTTGAAACCCAATTTAACCTTTATATCTATAAATCTTCATTTTACGATTGATACTTTATCTAAAAATTCCGACGTAAGATATAATTTGCAATATTAATGAATATTGGCTTTCATTGAGCAAAAAGGTTTTGTTTCCTTTCAGTGCTTTCTATATATTTATTACATATTAGAATCACGAATATGTACTTATATTTTATTTTAATATTTTAGACAAAGAGACGATTTCACTGCTAAACTCTACTATCAACCTTTGGTTCACGCTGGGCCTTACTGTATTGGAATGCTTGTCGGATATTTGCTAGTTACCAGGCCAAATCTCAAAATTTCTCGAGTAAGTGTAGTTTTAATTGCATTTTATACGGTAATGAATTTCGTTAGTTAACTTAAAATATTTTCACATTATGATCCTATCCGTCACTCAGTAGTAGCGCGCTTTAAGGCAAGAAGTCTAAGGTTAAATCTTTTTTGTTGAACGTTGAACAATTAAAAATAATCCCCCTTTTGTAGATATAAGACAACCCTATGGTGCAATCTCAGTAAATACGATCTTTGATAAATCTGTTGTACTAGGTGGAAGATAAAGAAAATTGCATTAAAATGTCGCATAAAGAAATATTAAGGGGCGTGATGGCTGAGTGACTAGCCTTCTGATGCTCGGTGCCACAGGGTTCGAGTCTCTGAGGTGCCATGGATGTTTGTAGTGATTCGGAATCCATTTTAAATCGTAGGTCCCGGTGTAATACAACTGTAGAGCTTAGGGCTGGCAACCCAACTCGTAAAAAAAAGACATCTCCTGTCCTGAAATCTGCCAGTAGGCAGACGATTTTGGCCCACCATGGTGCACCATTGAAAAAGAAGAATATATATTAAATATTAAGAACACATTTGTGAAATGACCTTTATAAAACATTCCCATAATGAAAACTATTTTTTTATTATGTACTAGTATTAGTAGAAAACGATATTAATATTACTTAACTTTGGGTTTATATATGGCTAAATATGGCTAATAAAACTGTATTTGTAATAAAATAAAAATCACAAATTTTGCTGTTTTCGTTCTGAGAGACTTTTTATCTTTTAAATTTCATATAATAAAATTATTCTATATTACTATAGTTATTTTAATTTTTGGCAATCTATATAAATAATATGGTGCATCATGACCAAGAAACGGGCGGCCTGATGGCCAACTGGCTAGCACTTTGGCCTTTAGTAACACGGCCTTCAGGTTCGAATTCTGGCGGTGGCATGAATGTTTGTTAGCTGTTCGGAATCCAAGCTAAATTGTAGGTCCCAGTCTAATGAGTCCAATGTGTTCAAAAAAATAACTGTAGGACTACAAACTGAACTCAACCAGCCAAAAAACGGATTATTGCGTTGCAAATTCGTATTATCGCTATAAACCCCACCATGCCGCCTGGAAGTCTTTATGCACTAAGTCTGAAGCTTTAATTAGTGGTTCGGAATCCACTCTGAACTGTAGGCCCCGGTCTAATTAGCCCAATGTGTTCAAAAAATAACCGTAACGCTACAAACTAAACTCAACTCAACCAACCAAGAAACGCATTATTGCATTATAAATTTGTACTATAGCTATTCCTGCCACCTGAAGATTTTTATGCACTAACTCTGAAACTTTATGACATTAACCCACTTTATGCCCTTCTGAAGCAATTCGCGCACACAAGTACCACCGATAGTGGAATTTCTCTAACAGATTACTATTTGCTGCTGCTTGTATTAAATAAATAAAATTGTATGTCTCATAGGAAAGACAAATTATTGGCTGGATCATTTCCTTCACGTTCTGCTTTTCGTCTTTGTATGGTGTTTATGAATGGAACCGTGGCGTGGAGCCAAGCTTGGCGGAAACTATCTTATACGCCACTTTTAACAGAAGCGCTTGGACTGTTGGAATAGCGTGGATGATTCTCTGTTGTGCCACTGGGCATGGAGGTAAATTTACTTTTTTCAATATTTAAAACAACACTAATATCTATGCAAACAAAAATATATGCTTGTATGTACACTGCGTGAAAAAAAGTAGAAGGACATTAGATTATTTTTGATAAATAAATAATGACGCATTTTTTAAACAATTAATTTATTTACAACGTTTTTACATGCAGATACCTGTATCTAGACAAAACAAAAAGGTACACAATTAAAAAAAAGTATACTTAATAAGAAAAATTGGTTTTGACGATCTCATGATCAGTGAAAAAAGTAGAAGGACACTTCTAAAAAAGAGGTGTACTATATAAATTAATATGGAATTCTTTTCCCGTTGGCTGGAATTACTTCGAAGATCCTATTTGCTAACTGTATAAAGATTGAATTTTTGTTTGGCAAAAATTGTCCCATACAAAGTGTAATGATTTCTGCAGCTCAGCTACAGATTCAAACTGCTTTCCACCCTCGTAAACACGACGTACAATCATTGCCCATATGTTCTCTACAATGTTGAGATCAGGACTTTTAGCAGGCCAATGTAAAAGTCGAACATTGTTTGCTGCAAACCAATCTTTAACACCATTTGCAGTGTGAATTGATGCTCCATCTTGCTGAAAAATCCAGTTATCTCCTCCTAACTCAGTGCCATACGGGAGAAGATTTGAGTTTAGAGTCTGGATGTAGTCTGTATGGTTCTGTCTACCATTTAGAAAGACTAAATTTGTCCTGCCTCCATAGCCAACTGCTAACCATACCATTAAACTACCTCCTCCCATCTGTCGAGTAGAATAAGTTTCTTCTTCAATACCAAGACAGTGCCAATAGTACTGATAACCATATGGACCATCCAAATTGAATTTTTTCTCATCTGAAAATATAACTGAGGTCTATTCTGAGCTCCAGGACATGTGGTCTTTAGCCCATTGCAGTCGGTTCTTCATGTGTCCTTCATTCCACTTCGGATGGTGCATCCGTTTTTTGAAGACGAACTTTTTTGAGCGTTTTATGTAGTTATAGACAGTTCTTTTGGTTATATGTGTAATTCCTGATTGAAATAGCGCCTTGCCGATACTTCGACCAGTCTTTTTGAGTTCACGAATGATTTTTCGTTGATCACGTTGGGTGAGTTTTTTTGGTCTTCCTGTCTTCTTTTTTTCTTCTGTCACTTTCAGGGTTTCTTATGAAGTTCGAAACAGTATTAGGACTGATTCGTAGCTGCCGTGCAATCTCTCTCACACCTTTGCCTTCATTTTTATAGACAACTATTTGGCCCTTCTGAAACTTACTTAAGGGTATTCCTCCGGGCATCCTAAAACCAACAAAAACTATGAATTTCTAGCTAAATATTTTATTCTTGTTAAAAAGGAGTTAAAAGAGAAAAAAACACTTACCTATAAACTTTCCAACAGCTTCTAAATAGATTTTTTGAACGTGTCCTTCTACTTTTTTCACACACCCAAAGTTATTAAGTATTGCATTCCTAAGTTAAAATAGTGGTAAGTAAAAAAATATCATTTAACTTTCACTTAACGTAAATTAAAACTCTAACAAAACAACTCTCTATAAAAGTCAGGCCAAAAGCAGTAAAATAAAAGCATATTGTACAAAAAAATGACTGTCCTTCTACTTTTTTCACACAGTGTATGTATGTTCCAGTATTACTTAAATAGTATAACATTATAAAGTTCAGTTTTTCTCTAAATTTATTATTTTTTATCTGGTTAGTAATCAAAAATTACAGAATTTTTTTTATTAATTACTTTTTAGTTAATTGAAGATCTTATTTTTTATTTCAATCAAATAATAAATCCAGATTTCGCCAAGTTTAAAATTTTTCTGGTGCCATTACTAATGTTATAATAAAAAATAGTAAAAAAATTATAGTTATAGTTTTTTTATTTATTTTCTAATTTAAAATTATTATTTCAAAATAAATGGTGATAAATAAAAGATAAAAAAAATAATTGATATTCTTAAGTAAGAATGATTGATTGATTTAGCCAATTTATATTATTTATAAAAAATTATATAGAATACCAAAACTTTAATTCTGTATAGATATTTCTATTAATTAAAATGTATTTTATTTCTGAAACTCGCTCTTCACACCAAGTCATAACATCAATAACGACTAGGTATTCATATGATCTATACCAGGGGTCTCCAAACTTTTCATCCTTCGGGCCATACTTTTTACTCCAATAAGTACCGAGGGCCAAAACCGTTTTAATTTTTCTGTCATTATCTATAATTTCTAATACGCTTGCTAAATTCGTTTCATTCTCCAAAATGAAGTACACAAATAATGTTTATAGATCTAAGTTAACCGATGAGCATCTTAAATCTCTTTTAATAATTGGTAAAAGTAAAATTGATCCACTATTGTCAGTGAAAAATTACAATTACATAACTCTAATTAGTATTTTTTTACAAATGGATACCCCACGGTTCCATTCGCGTTAATTTAGCTTTTCCGTTCTTGAGGGATTTTCAGGATAAAAATCATATGTTTGATTCAGGATATATACATTCAAAACATCGATATGCATACGTATGCGATACTCTTTACCCCAACATAAGTACCGAGGGTAACAGCGGGATGTTCACTAGTTTATAATGTTAGTGGGATTCATTTCAATTATTTGTTAGATGTTATGCTTAAGCTAAATTTTCTGCGTATTATGCTTGCCATTAAGCTATGCCTAGCAAATAAATAAAATCGAGTTATTATCATTCTGTGTTTTTTCATCCAATTTATTATAGCAACAATATACTTTTCACTGTCGCGGGCCGGATTGCCGTATTTGGCCCGCGGGCCACAGTTAGGAGACCCTTGATCTATACCATTGACGCTCTTGAAACTTAATTTCGGTGTTTCAATTTTTCTATTAAACATAAATAATTATTTAAAAAAAGAATATTTCCCTTTAGAATAATTATTATGAACAACATATCAGTTCTACCTTTATACTGTAATTAAACTTAGCAAAAATATTATTTTTTTAAAGTTTTCTATACTGATAATAAGTGTATTAGTGCATTTCAATATTCTCTGTGATATTATTTACTAAATGTGCACAGTTCAAAATCATTGTCAAAGCTTGGCCTTCCACTCAAAGTCTTGAGATCTCGTTTTTATTTTGAAAATTACAGAAAATTTTCAGTTTTCTGAAAATTTATACATATATTACATGCATATTATTAAAAGAAATATATACATATATTATTCATTGTAATTTGAAAAATGCATAGCTGATGCTTTAAATAAAACTATTCATTTGACATTTTTAATGTTACGTACTGTATCTGTTTTACCTTTCTTTTAATTACTTTGCTGCTTTGTATTGTCAAATCATACTGATAAACTTACAAGCAATAATAGGTGAATCTCTTTTTATTCAAGATGATTAAACAAAATATACCACAAAGAAAAAATAAATGGCGTGATGAGAATTTAAAAATAAAGGTCAAAGTCGAAATGACTTACTGAAACATAATTGCAGGATTCAATAGAACAGGATAAAATGATAAGCTTAAGTTACTGTGAGTGTTGCAAAAGACTCTCAAAAAATGCAAGTAAATCCATGTTATCAAAACATAATGAATCTATGAAGGCTAAACCCAATTATGACGTTGTCAAAACAGAAAGAGCTGTTAAAATAACATTTATTAAAATCAAGTAAATATTTAATGTTAAAAAATACTTTAAAACACTTTACACTTTAAAAATTATTTTCGAATTGAATTTGTTTTGATTACTATAAATTCTGAAAATTTTACTTATAAATAAATGCAATCCGAAATCAATATTCGAACAGTCATTTCTGATAACAATTAAGCGTTGATATCGTGTTATATTAAAACATAAATAATAATAAATAGATGAGCAATAATAATAATAATGAATAAATAGATAAGGGTATATCGATTATCAAATCGAGTAAATAAATTTAATAATAATTGAATTGAGTTCAGAATATTCTTTAGAAATTTAACAAATAGTGAAGACTATTATACAAAATTTTAAAAATTCTGTATTTAATGCCTAATATAATAAATTTCCTTTTTAAAAAATAGATGCATGTACAATTTATTGCAAAAATAACTTTATTTTTGAAAAAAAACATTAATAATTGTAATTTAAAATTAAATATATTTCCCATGGAGTTAAATGTGAGAGTTAAAACAATGTCGTAATTAGAATTATTAAAAAAAAAAACCGTAAAAGTCATCAATCATTTTCTTTATACAAAAGCAAATTCAGTTTTTAAAAAAAAAATTCACTAATTCCCCATTTAAAAAGCTATCACTAAGTTTATAAACAAACTGGTTTCTTCTTCAAAACATATATTAAGTAACGAAAAATAAAATACACTTAAAACGAATTAAACATCCTTTAGCAAAAAACAAACGAAGCAAAACAAAACTAATCGATTTACAAATAACCCAGAGCCGTAGCTTTTTATATATTTTTTTTCTGTAACTAGTCTATCTACTTCCTACGTAACGTAACGGTAGGTGTTTAGTTGGAGTACCAGGGAATTTCCCGTACCTCCATATCAATAATTATTATTAAAAACAAATTTTAAATCCAAAAGATGAGCTAAAGAAAGAATATTAAACGAGCCCACGCTCGGAGAGAATTTACAGTAGTAAAAAGGTTAGTAAATATAAAATTTAAAATAATAGTTCACAAAAATTTTTAAAAATAAGAACTGTGGCAATTAAAAGGAGTTAAAAAATAACCGTTACGAAACCACGAAAACTTCTGGCTGGCTGAAGAGAAAAAGAAAAGGAAAGGGAAGGGCAGAGTTATAAACAAACCAAAACTATATCGTTTCGAAGTTCTGCGTTGGAGCGACCTTGAAAGAAAAGAGCGATTCTGAAGCTATCAAAATAAACTACAGTGGTGGAAAGTGATTCTAAACTAAAAAGGGTTCTTCGTTTTGGAATCGGAGAATGAAGTACGCATCAAAACGAGAGAGTGAAATGTCTGGCACAGAGCTTTTTCACCCCGGGTCAAAGTGAATTCTTTTAGCCACGGGGAATGAACTGAAGTCTTGAAAGTAAATAGAACGCGGGCGGTTTTTCGCATGGCGCGTGGTCGGATCATAATAAGGGAGATTGAGCAGCGTTGGATTTGTAGACGCATCAATTTTTAGAATGAAATTTTCGGTAATCTTTTTGCCAAGGTTTAGAATAGGATCAATTTTTAATTCGTCGTGAATACGATGGCGGTTATAATGAAAAGGCGCATCTGTTATCGTCATTAAGAACTGATTTTGAAGAACCTGCAGTCGCTTCAAATGGATCATTGCTGAATTTATCCAGACCGGAATCGCATAAAGTAGTATAGGTCGGATAAGTGAGATGTAAATATTTAGTTTGCCTCTGAGAGATATTTTGCTTTTCCTGAAAATTAAAGGTGCAATTGTGAATTTGGCTTTATTAGCTTTAGAAATAATGTAATGAATGTGTTTTTGAAATGTAAGGCGGCGGTCCAGTATGAGACCAAGGTATTTGTACTCAGTTACAAAAGGCACTGGTTCGTTAAAGATAAGAATTTGATGAACATGTGGAGTGGTTCTTTTGCGGTGAAAGATGAGAACTGCACATTTGCTGGTATTAACTTTGATTTTCCATAAGCAGAGCCAAGTTTGTAGCCTATGGACAAAAGATTGAAGTCTAAAATAGAGAGTGTATTCGTGGAAGTGCTGTGTAATGATTGCGGTATCGTCTGCGTACATAGCTGTGAGAATATTTTCGTCTCGCGGGAAGTCATTCACGTAGATATTAAAAAGAATCGGTGATAATAAGGATCCTTGCGGGAGGCCACATTCCATTTTTCGCGTAGTAGATGTAGTATTATTGACTTTAGTTTGAAACGAACGGTTTTCAAGAAAAGATTTAATAGCCAGAGTGAGCGGAAGAGGGAAATTTAGTTTTTTGAGTTTGAAGATTAGACCGGTATGCCAAATCTTGTCAAACGCTTTCGCGATGTCAAGAAATAGTACACCGGTTAAACTTCGTTTGCTGAAGCCATGATTTATTAACTCAGTGACCCTGAATAGCTGATGTGTGGTGCTTAAGTTTTTCTGAAGCCGAATTGTTCGGGGATTAAAATATTGCTGTTGTCACAAAATTCTTTAATCCGATTTAAGATCGCGAATTCGTAAATCTTGCTGAGGTTACTAAGGAGAGAAATTGGCCTGTAGTTGACTGGTAAAGAAGGATTTGTGCCTGGTTTATGGACGGGAGTAATAATGGCGATTTTCCAAGCCTCGGGGAAGTAAGAAATATTAAGCATATCGTTGAGAATGACGATTAACCAATAGATGAATTTTAACGGAAGATGCTTGATCATATTATTGTTAATTTTATCAAAGCCTGCAGCTTTTTTGGTACTTAAGTTTTTAATAAAGTTAACTATTTCCTGTGCTGAGATGCAGAAGTTATAGTTGACATGCGGAGTATTAAGGTATTTATCGGTTTCGGAACTTATAAGATTGTTAGTGAACGGATGGCTCATGTTGGGATTTTGCTCAAATTGGAGCTTCCAGCAGTCGGCGATTGCCTCAGCCTTTTCGGCAGGGGAAACCGCTATGCAGTTTGCATCCGTTTCGAGCGGTGGAATGTTTTGGAGAGATTTCCTCATAGATTTAACTTTTCCCCAGAATTTTTTGGTGTTGTCATTTAGAGAGTCAGTGAAGTTTTCCCAAGCCATGTTTTTGTGGATAGAAATAAGATCTTTAATTTCGCAATTTAAATTTTGTAATTCAGTTTTTAAAGTCGGATCTCTCGTATGTTGCCAGAGTTTACGGGTGCGGTTTCTTTCCTTAATTTTACTTTTAATTTCCGGCGGGAGCTTGATGTTTGAATGAAAGTGTTTTGGTTTAGAAGCTTTGTCATACGCTGTGTGCATCGCATTGGTGAAGTTTTTGATTGCTTTGTCTGCGGATTCTTTTGAGGCAATTGTGAAGGAATTTAAATCAGTGCTTTGGAGGTGATAATTATAATCATGCCAATTTTATCTACTTCCTAATATTAATACTTTGTTAGCAATGCATCATATTAATGCTTAGTGTTCAATAACACTTATGCCAAAGAAACAAAAAAAAGAAGGAATCATTCAAATGTATCAACAATCATTCATAAATGAAACAAGCTCTTCTTAGAAAATGAAAAAAAAAAAATCGTCTACTTCCTTTAAAAACAATTTCAGTGAGTTATTGCCTGTGTATTTTGTTTAGGCTTCACTAACATAAGCAATAGAACTTGTTTTATGTAGTGCAGTGATGTATAAACTGTGGTCCGCCATATGTGCCAATATTCTTCTCATTAGACAGTCAATATTGCGTCTAATTCCTTTAGTTTTTTTTTAAAGACTTTCCGGTCTTGATGAAATATAAAACATGAAATTGATACGGCTCTAGTTGGATAGAAAAGTATACACATAAGAATTAGAAAAAATATTTTATTCGGCGATCTGTATTTTATTGCAAACTAAGATTTTGCAACATTTTTAATTATGCTTTATGCTGGATGCAGGATCCCTATATACATTATTTATTTATTCTGCTTTTGCTCAATTGGTCATTTACAAATGTTTGTTTTAACGAGTTATTATGTATTTTATAATATTGCTCAAAACATGTTCAATTTTAAAATTCGTCAACGAAGTAGCTACGTTTCTTCTTTGAACATCGATGAGCCGCATGTACTACTTATGCATCCCATGAAGAGGCCACCGACGGGTGATGAAAAGCAGTGCCTTTCGAAAGGACTTGTAGGCGTGATTGCCCAGCATTTGCGCATCGTGTGGGAAGAAATCCGTAAAACTCCCAAGTAGGAAACCTGACTATCGATGTGAGACGCTCTTATGCATATTGCCACAATTATCTTTGAGTCTCTTCGTTTCTGAAAGCAGTGACAACGAATTCGAAGTTGGGCAGCTACCTATGGTTGTTGTTGTTGTCGTATCCCTCATGGAAGGATGGAAGAGCGGTGCAGCTTCTGAGCTAGCTCTGGTTGTTACTAGAAAACGAATTAAAATGTGTAAGCCAAATGCAATCAATACATATTTGTAAGCAAATATTTACAGGCATAAAAATTAAAAAATGTATAAATATACATCAATTAACTAACATTTTGTGTTAAATTCTCAAAAAAAAAAAAAAAAAAAAAAAAAAAAAAAAAAAAAAAAAAAAAAAAAAAAGAATTATAAAATAATTTCTGATAACATCCTTTGTAATATCCCGCCCCAAAAGAACATTTTTTATTTCATTGTTTATATAAAACAAATAATTTTATAATAGATGACATTTTTAATTGTTGGTGGTGTAAAATGGTTGCGCCAGTGAAGAAGATATAATATTTTTATAAAATTTTTATTTATATAAGGTTTTGGTATCTTGGTCGCTATCTAGGCGGTAATTTAAAAATTAATGCAGAAACAGGATGTTTCTTAGCCATTTTTATAACACATTATTATTTACGACTACATTTACAATAATTAGTTATTTAGATAGACATTTGTCGACATTCTCTTTCTATGTCACGCAGCTGTCTGCTTTCGTTGACTGTCAGCCTTGCTCTGAGGGATCTTGTCCCCTTCTCCTGGGGTCAAAGTTCAGAGTTCATTACTCCCACACACAGGGAAAATTCTCCGTCGAAACATACCGTTCAGTGTCGACAACTGCTAATTGGATTAGCAGACAAATAAATCCTACATTTAATAAAAATTTAAAAGAAAAAACACTTTAAATTAGTGAGTTCTATATAAAAATCTACTTTTAATACGCAAATATTTTTACTTTTATATTATTTTTTTTTATTTTTCAGGTGTGATAAATTACATCCTGTCTTGGGATTGCTTCATTCCTTTAGGAAGACTTACATTCGTTGTTTATCTTATTCATCCCCTTGTTCAAATTCTAGTCATAGGAAACATGCATACTCATATACAACCATCTCACTTCGTTGCGGTAAGATTTACATGTTTTCTTTACGTTTTTGACAATTAATTAGTATATTCAAACTTGACTTATTTATATCTTTAAAAAAAATTAGTACATTTTGTGACATTTAATTGCTGTAGAAACCTCATTTCCAACAGAGAGAATAGAAAAACAATGTAAACATTAACATTAATTTATGTTAGTAAAATAATGATCATACAAACAGCTGATTCTTGTTTTACGGATTATTTAAATACCGAGGATTATATGTAATTAATATAGTAATTATATATGTAATTAATATGGATTATTAAAATACGTGGAATATTTTTATACAAAATTTTTATGAGAATTAATGTAATTTACAGGAAAAAAAATTAAACATAATTTTTTTTAAAACATCTAAAATTTCTTAAGAGCCTAACATATACTGAAAACTTAAAATTGTTAGAATAAGTACCTAGAAGTAAATTTGATTACAAAAAATATATTTCAGAATATTTTATTAAAAATATAAAGTTTAAGGAAGATTAAAAATGCAAAATTTGTAATAAAAATTCTTAAGTATTTAATAATTTTAAAGTTTTTAAGCATAAAACCTTCGAAATTTAGGTTAATAAAAGTAATCGAAAGGGGATAGTGTATTTACTTACATAGTTCCCTTAAATTGAGAAATATCATAAATAAAAAATTTATATTTTAATGCTAAATACTTTCCGTAAGTTTTTTAATATTAATTTAAAACACTGACTAAAAATGAATAACCATCTCCTTATTTTTCAAGTCTAATTAAAATATATGCGAAAAAATTTGTTAATATAATCAGCTAAGGAAAGTTACTATTTTAAATAAGATAAAAAATAGTTCAAATGAATGTATGAATTATCAAAATAATTGAAAATAAAATCGAACACCAAAATGCAGTTAAACTTATCACAGGTCTACACATACAAATATCAAGGAATTAAAAATATGGCTATTTCAATTCTGTCACCTTTTTTCCTTTCCGTAGTTAAATTATTCTTGGGGTAAAAAAATGGATAAAAATAAGAACTATTCCCTAAAACTATTCTTTGACTAAACAAAATTGTGTGACATCATATAAAATTGAAAATGAACTGCTACTGGAGATACTAATGAGGATATTCATTCAATGTATTGTAGTAAGCAAGCATTAAATCTTTATTGCAACGCACTCTGTACTTACTATGCTCTGTCTGAAAAATTGTCAGAAGTCATGCGAGTTATGCATTTGGCAACAAGCATGTCTTTGGTTTTTGGTTTCGGAAGGTGCGCTGGCGGCGAGTCACACAGTGCTAGTGTCTCTTGCACACTTTATAGGTGACGTGTCTCGATCATCAAAACACTCTATAGGCTGTACGCAACACCCCATATATATTGGTGAGTCCGACACTCCGTAATATCGAACAAATTTTCAAAAAAAAAAAAAAAAAAAAAGTGCTTTGAAATTTATGTTAAAGATACACAAATATTCGTACTTGTTAAAATTCTGTAATATTTAGTTAAATACTTCACTAAACATCCTCCAACGCCTGTTCGTGTCCACTCGGCTATTCGACGGCATGCCATCCGGTAAAGATTTGCCCCTCCCCTCGAAGCTGCTGTTGTGGTCGATATCGTCAAGTGCACTGCAAGGTGGGAGATGGTCTGCAGTGCCGTTAGAGTCGGAGTAACGTGGGCAGGTTGGCGAGTCAGTCACTCCGATGCGGCTAAGAAGCTCTTGTAGGTAGTCGTGCACCTTAGCCATACGGAAGGTCCTTGGGAAGGTCCTTCTGTATGTTGAGGTTCACCCACCTTTTACCCTTAGTTGCCTGCTTTCTTGCATTATTGACGTAACTGGTCACAGTTCTGTTAATGATGCTGCAGCTGGCGCTGTAGCTGAGAGGGCGATCTGGCTGGTTCACATTGCATCCTTGCTTGGCTAGAGCATCTTCCTTTTTGTTTCCATGCACATCGCAGAGGCCTGGGACATATTGCAGCGCGATCTCGCTTTTTTTTTTTGATAAGCGGTTCTAGTAGTTTTGGCACTCGGCCACCTCTAGCTCCTCTTGGATGGCGGGTGCACATATGGCGTGCATTGCCGAGATTGAATCCTTTTTAGTAACAAGAAGGGAGCATTACCCTAGCTGATGCTTCGCTGATTGCTACTACTTCGCCACCAAAATTGCTAGCGAATTTGCCAGCATCTATTGAGCATTGCGCAACTGAGGAAAAGAAACCAGCACCGCAAGTTTCCGATTTTTGCGAATCATCCGTGTATATGTGGATCCATTCCTCTGATTTATACCTCTCGGCAATCAAGATTAGTTAATACTACGTTACCTAACTTGTACTAGATTGTGATTAAAAATTTATTAAATAAATCAATACTTTTTAATTATTAATTTTTAGAAGTAATTTAATTCTTAATAATCACCAATTTCCAAAATATTACAGGTTTGGCTTTTCTTCGGACATACGATTGCTACATATGGAGCTGCATTTGTAGGAACTATGCTGTTGGAGTCACCGGTATTGACGTTGGAAAAAATTATGTTTGGAAAAGCCGAGAAGGTAGATGATAACAATGCCAACAAAAGCAACAGTAATTTAAACGGAACCCTCAAAGTCGAGAAGAATGGAGATATTGCTTCTATGGTTATGAATGATAATGAAAAATCTTCAAACACAATTAGTTCTATCGCATAAGAAGAATTAGTTATTGTTAATATGTTATTGTATAATTTTATTATAATTATTGTTAATATGAATTTTAAACTTTATTGGACTTTATTTCATTTAGAACTTTTTTTCATTCAGTAAATGATCAACAAATCTTTATTTTTAAAGAATTATGTCATAAATATTACTGAAAAGCAAATGAAATGCGAATGACCGTCATTAATATTGTTTGAAACTTCATGTATAGAATTTAGAACTTATATCATGTTTGTAAATAATTTTGTTTCACATTTTATTTCGTTTTGTATTGGTAATTGCATATTAAATTCATAATAAGAATATCCAAGTTTTGTATTTACTAACTTATTTTAATTTTGTTAATAAAAAAAAACTCAATTTTCAAATAAGTGTTTAGTTTGGTTTTATAAAAATAACTATTCCTGAGGTTTTAAAATAATACTGTACTATAAATTCATTTTTATACACATTGAGAAAAATAATAATAATTGTGGTATTTATTCATATTCTTCTACAAATTTGTCATATTTATATTATCAAATAAATAGGAGCGTATAGAAAATGAAAGCATTACCTTAAAGATTACTACTCATAGTTTAATAATGAATAAAGCTTTTCGCTTGGTTTGTCCCTCTACAGTAATTTTTTTTCACACTTCTAGAGTAATTAGACCGGGACATACAGTTTAACGTGGATTCCGAACAACTAACAAACATCCATACCACCTTCAGGATTCGAAACTTCGAATTCGAAATCCCCACCTTCAAGATATACTTAAACATTCACACGAAAATAATTTCAAATATCCTGAATCTGACAGATGCAAAAGAAATATCAAAACTTTGAATGTCATCTTTGACCCACCAGTTGGCATAACATGAATTAAATGCATGTTTCTCTATACAACTCTAATTTACAGAAGATAATATTAATTACCAATGAAACATTTATTTTTTTAATGAAAATGCAAATATTGTTTATGTCTAATTTAATATTATTTAACAACAAACCGTTAAGGATATCGCCATAATTTTCCTAAATAAATAATCCAATTTAAAAAAAAAATTTAGTCATCTATTTTAATATGGCAATAATTTTTGATATTTCAATTATTTTATAATAGCAACAATATTAAATCATATGCCACAGCGCCGTGATGGATATTAGATTGTGTTTCCAAATTAAAGAATTTTGTTGAAAATCCTCCAAGTGATATCGTAATCTTCTATCTCTATGAGGTAAATACGGTAAATTCATAAGTTGGAAGTCAAAAGGTCTTCCCGAGCCCAACCGAATCATGACGGTGGCATGGATGTTTGTTAGTGGTTCGGAATCCACTTTAAACTGTAGGTTCCGGTCTGTTTACCCCTCGTATGCACAAGATGACCGTAGAGCGACAAACCAAACTCCCGAGCCCAACAGAAGCGTTTGAGGGTGCGACCCAAATGGCACTACTAAAAGTGCTCGTTCAAAATTGTGGTGACAAAATGTTAGTGCAGTGTAGAAACCACCCATGTACAATATGGGTATCACCGAATCTGCTAGATCCTGTAGTTGAACTTGACCTCATATCAAATGTACAGTGTCACAAATACAGGACGCTTGAACAAAAGTTGTGAAAGTTGTGTTGGGATTCTTGAGCTATATTTTCAACCAGGTTCTGAAATAAATAAATAGTACATATCTATAAAAGAGTGCTTTTTATGATTATATTAATATTGCATTTAAAATCTTATACACTGCTACTCATACGATTGTTCGATTGAGAAAACCAAATTAATAGATTTTATATTAGTGACAATGCAAATCAAAACCTTTTAGTTTATAATGTGTTATCCAGTGGTAATTGCTCTGCTTGCTTGTAGTAAGACTCAGGTTCCAAACTACTTAAGTTTCATTTCAGTTACAGTTTTAAGAAACAAGGCGGCTCAAAGGTAAACTTAACAATATTTATAGTATTTCCCATCGATAATTTGACTGCTTTTTAGCAATATCCTACTGGAAAGGAATATTGCCACCTGGATATTAACCCTCATTATTCAGAGGTGAGTTTATTATGACATAAATCAAGGTCCTATGTGTATTACAAAAAAATAACGGTTTGCAAAACTTTATTTATAACTGATAATAGGTTGCATTACCACAAATACTGAAACAAATTCCACATGAAAATACAAAAGTATTTTTTAATTTGTCAAAGATAATTTCGTATGCCAAAGCAACAGTCTTTCTTAGTGGCATTGATTTTGTAACTTACAGTATATAACAACTCATTTCGTTAATCATATACCGGAAGCTTTATCTAATTAAGATTTCATTTCATAAACATTTTGGCTACTAGGCAATTTATATGAGAATCGAGAATCAAGAATGACAACCTTTTTTGAATGAGTTACAAGAGTTATTTATTCTGATTCATCTTGTGCACATCTGTACAAGCCATTCGTCACTTCCTGTTTACATTTAAAAAGCGGAAATCAGTTAAATTATCCATATAATGAGCTGTTTAACATGTAGCTAGAGAATGTAGAGTTGTTTTAATTTGCTTACCAATTAATTTCATTCAAAACAACAATATCTTCAGTTTTGAACCTTATGGTAAAGATCTAGAATCCCATACTTCCTGGGCCATATTTGAGACAAATTAATAAACAAAAAGATCGCTGTGGTTTTTAAAACTAAAGAAGTCGAATTATTGCTTACATTTTACTGAACTATATTTTTATTTAGGGCCTCCTAGCTAATCCAATTAATAAGGTGAATCAAAAAATACCAAGAACCTTTCTATCACTAACCAGCTAACTCATGTCATCCACTCGTTAATTTTCACAGCAATATTGTGGTGTTTTTCTTCCACAACAAACAAACAATGTGAAGTTTAATTTTCATTTTGCTGAATTTTTACACATACATTTTTATTAATAATTAATTTATTACTATGTTTTGTATCTTCCAGAAATCATATAGAATCCCATAGTGTTTAACATATTTGATTTATTAAAATAAACTATTGAAATGAATTCATTCCGGCATGGATTCGACTGGAAGATCTAATAAAATATAGTTATGAAGAAAAGAGTGGGCAAAAATTTCAGTTGAACAATATAAAAGCTGATGGAATCCGTGCCTAAAAGATTATGAGCTGTGATCCAAGCAAAAGGATATGCGATTAAATATTAATTTGCTATTTTTATGGAAATTAATAAAGGTGTAGTATACTCAATTTTGTGCTGTCGTTTTTCTCTAAGAGTTATGTTTATATATTTTTTTCAAAAAAATAAAATCAATTTTGTAATTTTTTTCTTTACATATTGAAAGGGGAGAACAAATACTATTAAAAGTAAAAAACACGATTTTCTTATAGCAAAATTTAGCTTATTAGGTAAAAACATGTGTTACACGCTTAGGCATATACTCAATTTTGAGACTCGCTGTATATCTCGAAATTTGTTCTTTGTATGGCCTATGAAATATTTATTAATACTGCACTAAGTTATTAAACTGATATAAACTATTATTAAACCTGAATTGAGTTAATATACTGATATAAACTATTATTAAACCTGCATTGAGTTATTATACTGTTATAGACTTTTATTAAACCAGTATTAATTAAAATTAGTATTCTTCAACCGACTTTTGATCCATTTACGAAAGTTTTGTTAGATAGGAGTCCTCTTTTGGAATAAAAACTTCAGTAGATATTTTTTGGTTTTCTTTTATCTGGTATTAGATATGCCAAAATTTTCGTATTAGGTGGTCCAATTTAAAGCCAGATGCTTTTTCATAATCGCTACAATATCTGCTCATACAACAAACACAATTGGAAATAATTACTTGTTGATTTACGTGATTGCTATGCATCTTAACAAAGAATTTCGAATAGACTTATACAAGGGTTTGAAAGACAATCATGATGAAGTGATAGAAATATGCTTATTGATAATGTTTGAGAAACAAAATTAAAAATGACGATGAGACAGAAAGATTGAAAAATGACTATAGTGAAGGACAAAGATCCTAACGACTATGATAATAATATATGTTACACAGTGACGAATGAAGGATTTCTAAAGATCAATTCCATGCGCAATGAAAGGGAACGGTTTAATTTAATGTATTATATAAAAAAGCGCATTCGAAGAATCATCGTAATCATTAGATAGGTGAACATTAGAACTATTCAACATATCATATGTGCCCCATTTATAAATGATAAATTCAACAAGAAGTTATTTATTAATTTTAAAATTGAAGGAACCCGTATCATCAATATCCATGCAAAATATTTACAAATTTTTCAAAGTGATATTTCATCAAATTCTAAAAGAAATTTTATAATCTATTATTTTCTATAATTTAATTCCATTATTTATAGTATTCGAAAATTTTTGCTTTAACCGATGCACATCGTATTTGAAACTTTTTGGAAACGATAAAATATATGTAAAATATGAACATGGGTAACATTCGTGTTAACTCGTGTCCCAACTCGTGTTATAATGATGCATGTCATGAATCCTCCAATAGATGACGAGGGGAAGGCGTTGGTCTTTCAGAAGGACTTTCAGTGCTAACTGCTCTTACTTCCGGGTTGTATGAGAAGAAAACAGGGCCTGATGGCCGAGTGACTGGCACTCGGTGCCACAGGTTTCGGCGAAGTGTCATGGGTGTTTGTAGTAGTTCGGAATCCCCTTTAAATCGTAAATCCCGGTTTAATATGACTGTTGAGAGTTGGGCGTAAGGCTGACAAACCTACCCCTCAAAAAAACATTTTCTGTCTCGAAATCTACAAGTAGGCAGACGCCGTTTGCCAGCAGTGGAGCCGTTAAGCCAATGAAGAAGAGGAAAACCAGAAAAATTCCCTAGAGGCATCCTGAATATCCATGCGAGATACTTTACACACATTGTCACAACCGTCAAGAAGTCACACAGTTCCTCAAAACAGTGATTACAATGGACGCCATCAGAGTATTCGAATCTGAGCCCTCCCGCACGATAGAACTGGGCTTGGAGGGAAACAACAATAATAATAACCTAACAAGTTTTTCTGAAAGTATAATTGAGTACATGTTAAATTAATTTTAATTTAAGAAATATTTTTATTATCACAAAGTATTTCATTAGCTCATGCAAATCTCTTAAAATCAAAAGAAAAAAAATCATTTTTTATTGATGCAATTCTTGCAGAAGCCACAAAGCTTTTATCAAGACAATAGTAGGATGACACAAGCTAATAATGTCAAACCTCAACGAAACGTGATATAAAAACACGTGCGCTTGTCTAGACAACAAAGCAGATAGTTGCCTAGGGCAGTTCATGATTAACGTGCTACTTTGAGATGAAACCTTCCGCATATGTCGGGAAACCCACACCTTACATGCACACGTGCAACTGGTACAAATGTCAGAAGCCTGTTGCTGTAAAACGGGAATTAATAAAAGAAGAACTCATACTGCTTCAAGTGGAATGATCGCTTGAAATATAGGCCACCAGGTTAAGAGATTAAGATTCACCCTTTCTTCAAATAATTTTCACTTCCTTATCACGTGATGTGCTTTGTTGTATACCGGAGGTCTCGAGACTTTGGCATTCAACATTAAGCATGCAGCCAGTACTGGCGATTTTTTAAATAATTATAATGATTTTTTTAGCATATTAAGAGATTAAGATTCAGTCTTTCTTCAAATAATTTTCACTTCCTTAACATGTGATGTGCTTTGTTGTATACCAGAGGTCTCGAGACTGCGGCATTCAACATCAAGCATGCAGCCAGTACAGCTGATTTTTTTAATAATTATAATGATGATTTTAATGATTTTTAAGCATGTTAAGAGATTAAGATTCACTCTTTCTTCAAAGAATTTTCACTTCCTTAACACGTGATGTGCTTTATTGTATACCGGAGGTCTCGAGACTGCGGCGTTCAACATTAAGCATGCAGCCAGGAAAGCAGATTTTTTTTATTATTATCTAAAAATTAGCCATTTTTTAATTATTAATGGAAAAAATCCAATTATTGACATATAAAGCCCTATACTTATAGAATAGAATTTAACATTTATTATTATCTAACTACATAATTATTTGTAGGATTCCTGAAGCTGATTATTGCCTGTAATGAATTTTTAAATAAAAAATATGTCAAACTAACATATATAATAAAACTTAATTATCAAACTTTATAGCTTACTGTGAATTTTTATTTTGTATATGAATGAAGATAATAATTATTTTTCATTGAAAAGTTAATGAGTAAATAAATAGAAAAAGTTTTTACATCCATAATTTTTTATGCATTTCAATCTAAGACTTATCTAGTTCTTGTTTCTTTTGTAAGTGCATCCCAACATGACAAAATATGCTTTACTTCCGATATATTTCGAGTACACTTTATAATTTTATCTAAATTGTTTTTGTAATGAATTAAAAATACTTAAGAAATAATGAAATATCGTTGTTCTACTACAAAAAATAATGCATTACATTATTTTGCATTATTAAAATCAGCCTCCATTCTATTGAAAACCCTATTTGTTGGTAGTAAGAATCACATAAATATGAAAAATTTTAATTAAAATGTACAAACTTCTTTTTTTTTTTCTGGATTAGAGGTTTGATGTACCAAAAAACAGAAGCTGAGAAAAATAGGAATAAGTTCCACAGCTTAGAAAAATAGGATTTTCATGGATAATTATAGACATAGTTGTCGGTCGTTTGATGAAAATACATCCCATAAATGAGTAGCATAGAGACTTTGATGTGTACAGCCATAATCATCCTCAAATGGATTGTTTCTGAAAGCTATAAAATAAATGCATTTGAACCTGTGACCTTTTGCACCTAGTTTGCACATGCTTCCATTTAATTTGTTTTCCCCAATCAACATGAAGAAAACTTTTTTACCTGGTTATATCTGATGATTGGGACTGTAATATTTGTCTCTTATTTTACTGAGCCACCCCCCTCCCATTTTTAAAAAATTAATTTTAAAAACCATCAAACTGTACCAAAATATTTGAATGCAGCGTTTTTGCAGTAACTAATATTCGATGTTTGAATGCTTTCCGTTGCTGTATGTTCCTCTACATGGTGTCCCTGAATTCATGGGGCCAAGCTTTGAGGACGCGTAAAATATACATAATGAAGCATTTTTTTTGTACAACAACATGGAGTCGGAATTGTAAAGTGAAGGTGCAAATACAGCAAGCATTCAAATTCATTCATTCATTCATTCTTCACCAACGCAACGCAACGGACATTTCTTCAAGGAGTACCTCTGCAACAAAACTGTCATTAAAACTCCATATCATAAGTTAAATTAAGGATTAAGAATAAAAGTCATCAATAAAGTTAAAAAATTAACATGATAATAATTACTAGAGTAATAACTCTGGAAAACAATAGATAAAAATTATAAGTAAAAGATAAAATTTATGTAAAAATTAAAAATAAAGATTTTTAAAATAAGAGATTATAAAGAGTGAAGAAATAATTAGGGGTCCATTGCTATGCGTTTTAAAAATACTAAAAAGACTCAATTAAATTTACTTTGACCAGTAATTAATTTTAAGTTAAAACAAGAGAAATCTTAAACAAGATTAAATATAATAACAAAAGTAATTAAACTTACACCAACATCACCAACATCGAAATAAGCCTGGTAGTGTCCAACAAGTGATTGAAATATCCTTTCGTAGATTTCCGCGTATTTCAAAAACAGTTGCAGTGGAGACTGCTTGTAAAAAACAATCATAAGGAAATATTAATACTTGATAATTCACTTGATCAATACTTGATAATTGACCTTGTCCAATCCATATAAGGTTAAACGTGACATTGAAGTAGTTAAGCACGTAGTACAGAAATGAGCTGACGTCTTGTCGTGCAGAAATTTTGTAATAAAATCCTCAAAGAAAGACAATTTGAACTTTTATGGCGAGGAATTTAGGAAAAATTTGTTCTTGTATAAAACCTGCTCTCCTTATAAATAGTGAGCACAAAGCTTTTTAATAATTAAGAAAATTTTATTTTTTAATTTAATTTATTTTTATATTGAATTGATTCTCATGTTTAAATGAAACTGTATTATTCAAGCAAAAATAGCAATTATATAATAAATATACACATCCACACACTAAAAAAAAAAAAAAAAAAAAAAATTCGTTTTAAATAAAAATTATACACAGATCACCACCAATTATTTTTGTTTTTTACCCTTCTTCGATTTCTTTGAATAATACATTTAGCATAGTTTGAAGGATAAATTTTGAAATGAACCGCTTTTATTCAGAAAAAATGCTGGGTTTTTTTTTTTTTGGTCAATGTTTCACTCATTTCAAAAAAGGCTTTTTTGGAAATCAGCCCATTTTGTTCTAGGGTCACAACTTTCAGCCCTTTACAATTATTTATAAGATTTAATAAACATATGCTCTCAATATACTATGTTCTTATATTTGTTATTTATTAATTGAATTTGTAATATATTTGAAATGATATTAAAAACTTGAATTTAATTCTTAGAACAGAAATAAAATAGAAAGCACTATCCTATTCTAAAGGAACAGAATGCTGACAGCAACATCTCCAGTATTTTTCGTGCTATAATTGGAGCTGCATCTGCCTTCATGCATTTCTTCAAAAAGCCAGTTACACAGATTTTTTTTTATGCATTTACATAAATTTATTAATCGAAAAATAGAAACACAAGTAAATTCCAAATTCACAAACAAGAAAAAAATTGGCAAATTACACTTCATAAATTATACTGATCAATATAGAAAAAGAAAAAAATTGGCAAAATACACTTTTAATTTATCAATGTACAATAGTAATTAACTTAATTCTCTTAGAAATGAACAAACAACAAAAAAGGCGATTCATTAATAGAATAAAAATAGCAAATATTAAGAAACATTAAATTTATATTTAAATAAAACTAAAAAAATGAAACATTTGTTTTGAATATATTTATCGTGATCAGGATATTTTTAACCTCCTGGCTAATAGTGTTGATAGTCAGTAAAACAGATCATCAAATAAATTTTACTGAATCGAATTGCAGTTTGAGAGGGAAACATTTCCAAAGCGGAAGATGTGAAGCAATTGACGAAAAGTAATAAATTCAAAACTCTCCGATAGATGGCGCAATAAATTAAGCTAATAAGTGAACTGCATATGAGTCACTGAATATTCCTTTAAATGAGTTAAATTAATAAAACTTTATTCAACCGACTGTGATTTATAAATTTTTATTTTATACATTAAATAAGTAATAATAATGTTAAATAAATAATAATACATTAGATAAATAATATTTTAAGTAATTTACTCGAAGTGCCATGAGATGTAAGCATTTCCAACGTACTATAAAGTGAAGCTACAGGCGAAAAAAAATTAATTATAGATGGCACTAATTTAATAAATTTATCAACAGATAAACATAAACAGAACTCGAATTTGTAAAAGCGAAAACATTAAAATTCTGCTGTTAAGAAATTTCATTTGCTTTATACATCATCATGTAACTCTCGCCAATATCGTCAAACGTGTCATAATGTGTTCTCATAAAATTGAAGATATTTTAGATTTTTCGTCATATTGTATTAAATAATTAATATATACATGCAAAAATATATAAAATAGTAGCCGTAACTAATTTTAGTTTAAATTTAGTTTCAATAAGTGGGTCACTCTGAAATTTTTGAGATATGGCTAAATGGTACAAGTTTAACTTACCAAATTTTTTAATAGTGCTCTAAGTAATCCCCTTCAACATCCATTACTTGAAATTGATGAAAAATATGCTTTTACAGCCTCATCAATCTCATCTTCGGAATGAAAACGATGACCCCGTAATTTTTTCTTGAGATTTAAAAAAAGCCAAAAATCCCACATAGGAAGATGTGTGATTCTTACTATTGAAGTTCTATTGTGATAGATGTGTTTTTGTTTAAGAAATTCGACTGTCGATTTCGCCGTATGAGAAGATGCGTTATCATGCATGAGTCCCCTTACATTCACTTTTTGAAGAATTTCTGGAAGACACTTAGTAGTGTATCAGTTAGCTGTGACTGTCTTCTGTTCATCCAGCTTGATGGTTTGGACCAGTCCCGTACTTCTGAAGAAAACGGCATACTACATTACTTTTTTCACTGCTCGTTGTCTTTTCACCATTGTTGGTTTGGGGTCCTCTTCAAAGACCCATGCTTTACTTTCTTGTCGCGTTGGAACATCAAAAAACGGTATGTAAGTTTCGTCCCCAGTAAGTAAGATTTTAGAAATAAGGCGGTGTCCATCATCGTTAAGTAATTTAATGAGGTTTTTTTGCAGATTCTGAACGCGTTCCTTTTTTTGGTGTTCTGTTAAATTATGCGGGACCCAACGACAAACTAATTTTTTCATATGCAGTTCTTCATGAACGTATAGCTGCGGATAAAATGTTAAGTTTCTTCTGTATCATTTGGTAAGTGTAGCGATTATCATCGACTAACATTTTTCGTATGGCCGACACATTTTCTGGAACTACAGCTGATGAAGGTCTTCCTGTGTGTTCTTGATCCAGCAGAGAACTTCGACCTCTACGAAATTCTGTAAACCATCTAAATACAGTAGCAAGAGATGGAGCTTCGTCTCCATATGCTAGTTGTAGACGTTGAAGACATTCTTCTTGATTTAACCCCACTTTAAAATCATAGAAAATCATAGCGCGATAATGCTCTCTCGTCAATTCCATTTTCCTTTCTTCCAAATCTATTCTACGACAGCTAAATTGCAATTGTTGCCACAAATTATCGTTTGCGGCCATAAAAGAGTTTAAATTTACAAATTTAGCGAATATTTTTTTTTCCTGCGTTTGTCGTCTGTCACTGTCTTAAAAATTTCAGAGTTACGCTCTATCAATAAGAAAATCTCCTCCAGTGATCTTCCCTAAAGAGTACTATAAGTCGGTGAATAATATATTTTAAATAAGTACTTAAAATTTATCTTGTAAAAAAAATTGACCTTCTAACTCTGTTGACCTTGTCTGCTACGGTTAATTTATAGATTCTATGATCATCACTTCCTTATTGCCTTTGAATTTAAAGGTAATTTTATTGCTACTATTTTATGAATTTTAAATGCCTAAAAGCACTTCTCATGAAATTAAACAGCATCTGGTTTTATTCTTTCTACAAAAGAAATTCTTTTAGAAATTTATTAAAGCCTATTTAAGGAATTAAACTTTTTTTTTTCAATATATTTTATTGTTTATATATATATATATATATACAAAAATTCCTAGAAATTTCAACGAAAAAAAGAGGGAGGCCTTGTGACCTCTAAGCGTGTGTTTGAAGGTTAAAACCCATATGATTTACCTAGAATTTTTTTCATGCGATAATAGTCTCTACAATGATTATTATAACTGTCTCAAAAATTTCAGAGTTACCCTCGTATATAATTGCTGATTAAAATTTAGTAACCGTGACTAATTAGCTAACATCAAGGAAAAATTTATTTAAATAGAAATATGACATGTTTAGATAATACTTCTCGGATTTATAAAAGTTTTTTGTTAATTCTTTCTAAGGTTATAAAAGGTTAATTAAATTGTAATTGTAATGATATATTCTTCTTCATTGGTTCAACAGCCCATGGTGATTTGATTTGTTTTGTTTTGTCACTCTACAGCTATTTTTCGCACACTTTAGGCTAATTAAACCAGGACCTACAGTTTAACATGGATCCCGAACCACTAACAAGCTCCGTACCACTACCAGGATTCGAAACTGAAGCCTGTGGTACCAGCGCCATGGTGAGGCAAGGTCATTTGCCTACTAGCAGATTTCGAGACAGGAGATATTTTCTTTTTAAGGGGTAAGGTCAGCCTTATGCCCAACGCTATACAGTCATATTAGACCGGGACCTACGGTTTAAAGTGGATTCCGAACCCCTACAAACATTCATGACACCGCCGGAACTCGAACTCGAAACCTGTGGCACGCAGCGCCAGAGGAATAGGTAAGATATTCAACAAATGAATACAAATATTCTAACTAATAATTGACTATCTGCAATTAAATGACGCTATCTGAAATGTTTTATAGAATGTTTCGAATGTTCGAACCGCTTTGTAGATTTGATACCTTGTTTTTCGATTGGTTTGCATTTCAATAAAAGTAAAATTACGTAGAATTTAAACCATTTACTAAGACATAACAAAATATTTATTAGTTCTTTTTCGTAAGATCTACGTATATCATCCATTAAGGAAATATGAAACTTTTACCTTAGATTTAAAAACTTACATGGCGAAAATTGTTAAATTACAGAACAACTTCCTTCATGTAAAATATTTTATAGATAACATATCGAACATAAATTTTGAAATCCTTTTTCCTTCTTCAACGAACAATACTAATTTCATGAGATAAGCGCTTATGATAAAATAATTTTTTGGTTGCATTTTTAATTTTGCTCTGTAATCATAAAAATGTAATTTTTTCCTGTTTTTCGTAATAATGAAATAACTACTAAAAAACGTTTTTAGGTTGATTTACATTATAGTCAGCCATTATGACGTCTAATGTCAGTGACTATGCGACAAGCAAGATTAAAATCCTATTGGTGATCAACAAAATTGCTCTTCAGATTTTCAGAAGGTGATTCTGTTATTGTCTTATTCTACCACGGTTGTGATTGGAGCAATTTTTTGTCAGTGAAACGTTTTGTAGATTCAGTACTAAGCAATTAGTGAACTTTTTAATTGTTGTTTATTTTTGACAGTAAACTAAAGATAAGAAAATACAAAAGTGGTAAGTCAATTGTTTGTCAAGTTTTTCCTGTTTATTATAATAATGAAAAAAAAATTGCTGAAAAACGTTTTTAGGTTGATTTACATTATAGTCAGCCATTATGACGTCTAATGTCAGTGACTATGCGACAAGCAAGATTAAAATCCTATTGGTGATCAACAAAATTGCTCTTCAGATTTTCAGAAGGTGATTCTGTTATTGTCTTATTCTACCATGGTTGTGATTGGAGCAATTTTTTGTCAGTGAAACGTTTTGTAGATTCAGTACTAAACAATTAGTGAACTTTTTAATTGTTGTTTATTTTTGACAATAAACTAAAGATAAGAAAATACAAAAGAGGTAAGTCAATTGTTTGTCAAGTTTTTCCTGTTTATTATAATAATGAAAAAAAACTTGCTGAAAAACGTTTTTAGGTTGATTTACATTATAGTCAGCCATTATGACGTCTAATGTCAGTGACTATGCGACAAGCAAGATTAAAATCCTATTGGTGATCAACAAAATTGCTCTTCAGATTTTCAGAAGGTGATTCTGTTATTGTCTTATTCTACCATGGTTGTGATTGGAGCAATTTTTTGTCAGTGAAACGTTTTGTAGATTCAATACTAAGCAATTAGTGAACTTTTTAATTGTTGTTTATTTTTGACAATAAACTAAAGATAAGAAAATAGAAAAGAGGTAAGTCAATTGTTTGTCAAGTTTTTCCTGTTTATTATAATAACGAAAAAAAAAACTGCTGAAAAACTTTTTTTAGGTTGATTTCTAATATAGTTAGAAATTACGACGTCTAATTTCAGTAACTATGTAACAAACAAGATTGAGTAAAAACTTTTTGGTTATCAACAAAATAGCTTATCAAATTTTTAAAAGATGATTCTGTTATTGTTTTATTATACCATGTTCTGATTGGAGCAATTTTTGTCAGTGAAAAAATTTTGTAGATTCAGTACTAAGCAATGAGTGAACTTTTTAATTGTTGTTTACTTTTGACGATAAACTAAAGATACAAAACAGGTAAATCAATTGTTCTTAATTTAAACTCTATTGCAAATAAAGTTACTACGTTGCACATTAATGTATCACTAAAACATTTTCAAACTAAAGAATTTCAATTTAAATAAAATCATATTAGGTTGTAATATTAATGAATAATACGATAATATTAAATCCGTTATTAAATAAGGAATGTCATTGATATGAAATATCTTTTTAGAATTAAATTAAATGAGAAAAGAATGAAAATTAGTTATTGTTATGTACATTATAATGAAATGTATTCATTTTAACAAAATTAAAATTTCATGTTTTATAAACAAAATAGATGTTGATATTTCTGTATCCATGTTTAAAATACATTATTCAAAACCTTTATCATATTATTTTATTATTTATTATTCAAATTATCATATCATTTATTATATTAATATTAAAATTATCATATTATTTTATCATATCATTTATTATATATTTTATTATTTATACAAATTATTTATTTTTTTTTTATTATTTATCATTCTCTCATAAATGTATTTTTTTTATCAAACCTTTATTCATTTAAAAAAAATATATCTAGTGTCTCATAAAAATTTTCAAACATATGTGATTCTTCTAATTATTTTTTGAAAAAAATAGAAATGATAAAAATTTCCAAAGATTTCCACACAAAAAAATATTTCACTTAATGTACTAATGTTTATTAGATATGATTTTTTTCAAATAAAAAAAAAATAAAAATATTTTTAAAACTTAATAAATGTCACAAAATTTATACGATATTAACGAATGCCAAATTGATCTCCTTTATATTTATTTTCGATTGTAACTAAATATTATTCTCACCATAGTAAAAAATAGAAAAAATTTGATAGAATATTAAATCATTGACATTTAAGATGAAGCATCACAAAAATATGAAACTTTCTGCTGATGGCGTTAAAAATTACCAAAAATGTGGCAATTACCTTGATGTCGATCTTATTCCTCGTCAGCTGATTAATTGTCCAGCTGTGATTGTCCAGCGGTTGCAGCTGCCATGCATTGTCTGAAACATCCCTCGAAAAAGGATTTATACTCCGATCTGGTAATCGACATAGCCAATATTATTCGGGAGCACCACGATAGTTGATTCCATTGTACTCTTCAGGGGATACGACAACATTAAATCATTTTTATCTAATATTTATTTATAGGATCATCAGGCCATTGTTAAAAATTGGTAACTAATTATTCTCTTATAAATTGTCACAGTAGTTAATCAATAATAAAAAAATTAGTTTAAGTGATTCAAATATTTTTTTTATCATAAAAAGGTATAGTAGAATAACCAGTAAAAATTAGTTTAAGTTATTCAAATATATTTTATCATAAAAGGGTATAAAATGTATAGTAGAAAAATTAGTTTAAGTTATTCAAATATTTTTTTTATCGTAAAAGGGTATACAAGGTATAGCAGAATAACCAGTAAAAATTAGTTTAAGTGATTCAAATATCTTGTTTCACAAAAGGTTATAAAAGGTATAGTAGAATAACCAGTAAAAATTAGTTTAAGTGATTCAAATATTTTTTTTAATCATAAAAGGTATATTAGAATAACCAAGAGGTCAAAAAAAGCTGTCTAATGAAAAAAAAGTGAATCATCCTGCAATAAATAAATTCAAACCTAAAATTATCAGTTACAAAACGTAAATCAACATTATAGAATCTTATGGAATATATTTAAATTAAAAAAAAAAACGCTCAAGTAAAGATAGACAGGAATTGTGGCGGAATGGTAAGAAGGCAATTCTTTATTTACTATATTGTAAAGAATCAATAACTGAAGACTACAAAGAAACAAATTTCAGCTATGATGACTGTTTTACAATGTCATATTTTTTAACGAAAGCACATTTAGTAAATTTGGAGTTAGAAATTGCATAATGATTTGGATAAAAGCCAAAAATGAATTTTACGTATATAATTTATTCTATTTATTAAACGTGATGATGAAGGAGTTGTGGTTGGAGAAAGCATGTCATCACCTGAAGTAGGTAAGTTCGAATTTATTGATGGCACCATAGAACAATAAATATATATGGATATCTTAAATAAAAATTTAAAATATACAGTTGAATATCGACTAAATAAAGTCTTGAATGTATGTCAGAATAATAATCCTAAGCATTTTGACATGAATATTCGGTTGTAGTTATTTTGCTATTGCAAATAAGTCTTCAAAATATCTCTTCTGTCGACATTTGGACTCAATAGAATCAGAATATGAATCAGAATATATGCTAAGATGAAGATTAGAAGATATTCTTACTGATCTTTGAATTTCAATCAAATAATAAATTGTTTAACATATGCAGCTGAACGATTTCTCTAATCCAAAACCTTCTGTGAATAAAATTCATTTTTTCTGTGCTATTGTATTAAAAACGAATTTATTCCAAATCATCTTTAAAATACTGTTAACAACATTGTTTTTAAAAAAATATAAATAAAATTAAAATTTTGATCAAACTCAGTTAATTCAAAATGAAATTTGCAAATTTTGTTTAAAATATTTTATTAAAACGTTTGTGAGACTATATATATAATTCCATTTTTTTCTGGAATAGTTTAAAATCAAAAGAAATCTGAGAATATTTTAAAAGAAAAGATTTTTAAAATAAGAAGAATATTTTGAGATAAAGGATTTAAAATAAAAAGTACTTTAAAAAACATCTCTGACAAATCAGAGCTTTTTTCAAATATTTTTGTTATTTATTTATGTATAGGTTATTTTTAAAAAATTGTTTTTCAAAGATTTGTTATTTATTATTTTTTTTAATTGTTTATTTATTTAAAGGTTCACTAACTTATTTTTATTCATGAAATTTCTATTATAAAGTTATATTTTAATTTTTGTTCCAATATTTTTTTATGAATTTAAATGTAAACCAGAGCGATAAAGTAATTAAATATTAATATTAAATAAATAAATATTTATTATAATAGTTTAAGAAAACGCTTTCAATTTTCATAAAATATTTTTATTAATCTATTGAAAAAGGTTTTTAAATTTTCTGATTTAAAAAAATTTAGGACAAAAATATAAATTAAATATGATTGTCCTACAATATTAAAAAAATTGAATTTAATATTTCATTTACTAAATTTTCTGAATATAATGTCACAGAATAACTAATTGTATTATTTTTCTGAGTTTGATATAAAGTTTTATGTAGTTAATGATAACCAAATTTATATTCAATTCTACAGTTAAACATTGTTCTAAATGGATATATTGAATCTCTGTAAAGACATGTATTTAATGTAATGCAATTAAGAGTGGAAAATTTTTGGATGTTATTACTGAAGGTTTATACAAAAAATAGAAATATATTATTTATTTGCAATTAAAATATTGAATTATTGTCCAAGGAAAATTTTAGAGATTTTATAAATTATATTATTTACATACATTTGAGTACATAAAATATTATGACGATGGAAAACTCGCTACTTCTTTTCTATAGCTTATTATATTTATTAAATAATTTTTAAGATGTAAGTAAATTAACTCCTTTTATTGTAATATTAATCATTTAATGTTTTTTTAGGATTTGTCAAGCATTTCTTGTGAAATTTGGAATGAGGTTACAATAAATAGTGAAGATTCATGTCCGAGGCATAGAGTTTCTTCCACCGGGCATCTAATCGTTAGGCATTATCATGAAATTAATTCTATTCATTTTCGCTGTGGGCTGTATTACAATAAAAGCACAGATTATACCAGGGCTTCAGGAAGACTCTGAAAATTTAACTGTTGCAGAAAAATGGCTAAATATGGAGAGTACTTTAAAATCAGCTACAAATGCAGCCATAAAAATGGCCTTGCCTTATGTGATAAAGGCTTCCTGGGAAATGAAGCTTTCTAGTCAGTGCATGCTCGATTCCATGGTGCTCGTCTCTGGGCTAAGAAACATCAAGCCATGGGCACTGAAATGTAAGTGGATATATGTTTATTTAGTCTCTCTCTCCACCTCTTATATATACATATAAATCGATATATGATGCAGCATGTGTATATATTTCAGCATAAGTATAACATTTAATGTTCACTTCTTTTCTATTGATTCGTAATTAATTTTTTCTGGTGCACAGTAATAAAATCATAAAATGTTTTTTTTATTTAATTATATAAAACAAATATAACACTACAACAACAACATATAAAACACAAATTTTTATTTTTTATTAAGGCTGGTGCAAAATAATGGACTGACGATAATAAGATGATGATAACATGATTGACCATGTTTACTGATAATATTAAAAAATCACCAAACAATGCTCAATTTTAAAAGACTATATTCGGCTTCCTGGTTTATTGAATCAGAAAATGTTGAGTTTAATTTTATTGTATGAAATGTTAAGTAATTTTTTATTGAGTAAAGTTATTGTTTTTTGATTATATTTGGTCTTAGCAAAATTAATAAAAATAAATATACGTATAATATAATGGTATACGGATAATACCGAGACCGAGACACATTTATAATATATTTATTTTTTAAATAATATTATGATTTTAAAAATATGCAATTAATATAAAATTATAAAAATCAGAGTGTTAAAAAATATTGGAGGCCATTTTGTTGCTATGTGAAAAAGCATTGCAACACAGAAACCGATGCAGTAAAAGTTTTCGGTAATGGAGGCATATAACTTGATTTATTCTAATAATTTCTATAGTGGACTACCCGTTTCTGTGAAAGAAAAAGCACATCATTTTTAGATAATCTTTCGTTAATAATATTGGTCACAGTGCAGCAAACTTTTAGGTCTTCTGATTATATGGTTGGTTAAATACAGATTAATTGTCAAGGTTTTAAGAAGATACGAGGGTCACTCTGAAATTTTTGAGATACGGCTAAATGGTACAAGTTTTACTTACCAAACTTTAAGAGTTTTCAAAGTAGTCCCCTCCAACATCAATGCACATTGATAGACGATTTTTCCAAAGATTAAATGCTTCACGCCATCCATTTCTTGGAATTGATAAAACGTATTCTTTTATAGTCTCATCAATCTCATCTTCGGAATGAAAACGGCGACCACGTAAATTTTTCTTGGGATTAAAAAAAAGCCAAAAGTTCACACATAGCGAGATCAGGGGAATAGGGTGGATGTTCTATCGCTTTGATGTGTTTTTGTTTAAGAAATTCGACCGTCGATCTTGCCGTTTGAGAAGATGCCTTATCATAGTGAAGCATGAGTCTCCTTACATTCACTTCTTGAAGAATTTCTAGGAAATATAGCGTAAAAATACACAGAAATTCCTAGAAATTTCAGCAAAAAAAAAGAGGGAGACCTTTTTGACCTCTAAGTGTCTGCTGAAAGGTTAAATCCCATATGACCTACCTAAAATGTTTTCATGCAATAATAGTCTACTACAATGATTATTATAATTTCTACCTATGCTACTCGTTGAAAGAAAAATTACCATTTCGTACTTCGAGCCCTTTATAGTTACTGCCAATATATTGTTAATTAAAATATCATGGTATTTTAGACATTTCATTCTGCTTATTTTTTATAAACAATGCTTGATAAACGGGATTTTTTATTGATAATTAAATTGATTGGAGCATTAAGCTTCAAAAATTTTATTACTTGCAATTAACAAATATATGTAATAAATACAGTTTTAATTAATTAATATTTTTATTTATTTATGCAGAATAAAGATTAAATAGCGAAACTTTTACATAATGGATGATTTTTACTTAAAGAATACATGGCACAATTAATTTCTCGAAGTGATTTGGACTGAGTAGCCGTATTACAATAATTTTCAACAAGTTAAGTATTTTAAAAAGATTTCTCGTTTCATCATACAAAATACTTATATTGAGGTAGTTCACCATTAAAAAAAAAATTAAGTGGCTAGTAGGATATTGCATATGATAAATTGTTATCTGCATAAATAAAATTTCTCCTTGATCTGGAAACAATTAAATCAATTTCAGTACTTTTCAGTTATTTCCCTGTGATATGCAGTTTTTTTTTCTCATTTTTTTTTGTGTAACTAACATATGGAAATTACGACATTTTAAAATTATTTTGCATGTAACGAACACCCATTACGATTATGCATGCAATACAACTCAGCAAATGCGCTAATTACATGCAAGTTCAAAGTCGAATGCATTGACTTTCAATCCCGTACACTTCCTTTAGACGATACGATAAGTAGGACGATACAACTCAGCAAATGCATTAATTATATGAAAGTTCAAAGTTGAGTGCATTGACTTTCAATTGCTAGAACGATACAACTCAACAAATGCACTAATTTTTCGAGTTGAATATATTGACTTTCCAAGTATATTTTCTCAGATGCAATACAACTCAGCAAATGCACTAACTTCCTTTAGACAATACGATTACAACTTGCAAGTTCAAAGTTGAATACTTTCAATTGTACACTTTTTTAGAACGATACAACCCGTATATTTTCTCTGATGCTAGGACGATACAACTCAGCATATGCACTAATCATTTTCAAGTTCAAAGTTGAGTGCATTGACTTTCAATCCCGTACATTTCCATCGATGCTAGGACGATACAACTCAGCAAATGCACTAATTACTTGCAAGTTCAAAGTTGAGTGCATTGACTTTCCAACCCGTATATTTTCTCTGATGCTAGGACGATACAACTCAGCATATGCACTAATCATTTTCAAGTTCAAAGTTGAGTGCATTGACTTTCAATCCCGTATACTTCCATCGATGCTAGGACGATACAACTCAGCAAATGCACTAATTACTTGCTAGTTCAAGGTTGAATATATTGACTTTCCAACCCGTATATTTTCTCTGATGTTAGGACGATACAACTCAGCATATGCACTAATCATTTTCAAGTTCAAAGTTGAGTGCATTAACTTTCAATCCCGTATACTTCCATCGATGCTAGGACGATACAACTCCGCAAATGCACTAATTACTTGCTAGTTCAAGGTTGAATATATTGACTTTCCAACCCATATATTTTCTCTGATGTTAGGACGATACAACTCAGTAAATGCACTAATCATTTTCAAGTTCAAATTCGAATGCATTGACTTTCAATCCCGTACACTTCCTTCGATGATAGGACGATCTAGCGGTGGTGTTTGAGAGTTAGTTTATTTCGGATGCATTCCATCAAATCATCCCATATAATTTTTTTTTAATGGCGATTATTTTTTAAATCAATCATGGAATAGACTTAAATTTCAGTCAATCAATCTTTTTAATCTTAAAAAAGATTGAACACAACAAAACAGAATGTGTTGATGTGGTAATAACGTACTCTAAGTAAACAAAACATTTTATTTAGAAAAATTAAATTAAGGTATAGTAAAAGTTAGGGCCTGATAAGCATGCGGTCTTGATTTAGTGTTGTTCGTGGATCCAAACTAAATTATTTCTTAAAATAATTACGCGATGTTTTCTTGCCATATTTATTAAAATTGGAAAGGCAGCAATGCACAACTGCAGTGCATAATACACAAAACACAATTATATATAAAATATTTACAAAATTATTTTAAAAACATGTATGTTTAAAGGTCTTTGTTCCTTCACTCGACTCCTGTGCACTCCCTTTTCTCTTTCTCCCTCTCCCATTATTGGTTCCAAAGTTTAGCGGGCCAAAAAATTGCAAAGTCTAACGTAAGGGTAAATTCGTCCTTGAAAGGAGGATCTATCAACTTTGAGTAGAAGGTTTATAGCTTTTTGTGGGAATACATGGTGGATCCTTACTGGTATCAATTATAATATTATGTAGATATATTTTAATGGTTACGGATGTGATTTTTCAGTTGGATATTCGTTGTTGGTAAATTATGTTATCAAAAGGATTCGCTCGAGGTCATATTGGATCGTTTTGCTTTGGGCAATAGGACTGAAATCTCGTACGTAAAGGTGCCATTGATTCTTATTTCAACAAATATTTGATGATCATTTGTTGATTATAGTAATTACGCCATGTAAAGAGATGTCATAATCTTTTTTAAGAAAACACTTTGAAGAGGTGGAGCACCTTGAGAAGACAATCATTTGAAACAATCCCCTCTTTTAATGAGGACTTTTTTTTTACTTTGTCATGGTCTCAGAATAAAAACACATAGAACTAGTGGATTGAAAAATACGTCTCTTTCATTCGAAAACCAAACGCATACTGGTGGTGTTACATTTCTTTCTCCCTCCAACCAGCTCAGGCCCAAGCAGACAGGATGTTTACATTATGGACTCTGGCTTCCACTTATATCTTTTTTTTTGACTATGAACTTCTAAAGCTATCAGTAAAGGGTTATACAAATATACACAAAGATGTATAGGAGTCATTTAGTATAAAAGTTACTAAATGACTCCTATACATCTTTGTGTATATTTGTATAATCCTTTACTGATAGCTTCCGTATTCTAATCTTCAGTTTCGCAGGTGAAACTCACTCCTTGCTTATGTTTCTTTAATATTGTAAAATTGGAAAGGGTGTAATATCCACAGCTATTGTGATATCCAGTAAAAGATTGGATGATGAAAATTTCTAACCTATTAAATAATGAAAACATATGATGAGTAGAAAAATTATTTTCATCGATCAAGAGATCATAAATATAAACAACAGAACTATAATGACTGAACTACACTATTCATAAATCTCTAGTTTAAGCATTATTAATCAATTTTCTTTTTTATCACAGTTATAGACTCAAGCGCCAAAAGTATCGACGGATTGATGGTCGGAACCATGTCGTCTCTCGGAGTTTACGAAGAGTGCCTTGGCATCAAAGTCATTAATGAAAGAGGAAGAGAGAAGGGAAAGCTTCTCTTCACAGGACAGTACTGTACCATCGAACTCAGACCACCTCTACCTCCCAAGGCGAAATTCTATGGTACTGAGGAAATAATACCTGAGCTAAAGAACATCAGTGAGAGGGGAACTGTAAGAAATATTTTATGTTTGCTCAACAATGAAATTTAATAATACAAGGTCATGGAAAGATAACACACACACATACACAGTCCAGTCACATTAATGTGACCACCTGTCAAAAGTCATAATATACACTCTTGTGTATTCTGGCTTTAAGGGGAGTGTGGAATGTGGTATTAAGTGGTATTTAAGTGGTATTAAGTGGAATTCTTTATATACACTCCACTGCAATGTGCTGCCACCTGCCTTTTGTGATTCGTTATTTCACGTTGACGTCAAAAGTAGGTGGTTGTCTCATTAATGTAACGGAACTGTGTATATAGTATATATTGCGGTTTATAATTTTTAATATCTGAGAAAAATATAAAATTAACAAAAATATTATAAACATGTATAATACTAATATTAAATTGAATAATAATCACCTGTTTTTCAATATAAATGTGAATTTTTTGTCAACTTGTAATCGAAGTCAACAATCATTTTGTAATCGAAACAAGTTACTTCAATTACAAGTAATATTCAAAGAAACTTTTTTTTTGTAAAGATGAAATTTTATTGTGTAATGAATAGGGTTCATGACATTTTGAGTGTATACTTGCACTAAGTGAACTTACATCTAAACTTACAGCATAACTTAGATCTAAAAAAAAAAGAGCTCACTATGATGCGGTATTTTATTATCCAGTGGAAATCTACCTAAATTCTGACTCATATGGACTCTAAAACATCTTCATAAATAATTGCAGTTTCAACGTATTTTTCCTTATTAATGATCAAGCTTATTTAAAAAAAAATTACAACTGTTTTTCATTCATAATATTTTAAACAACAAAAAAGATGAAGTACTTCATTAATTATTTTAATACATGAAAAAAATTATTATGTGTATGTTAAGTACATTTTAAATAAGGATTCATTAGTCATATATTAGTTGACAAAATTTAATATCTTTTTTCTCATATTTCAGTAAAAATTCTTTCTTTCTAGGTGATTGGTGAGGCAGCTAAGTTTGCTAGTATGTTCTACCTTATGCCAATAAAACTGGGGATTTGTGTTCCTTCAGGATGTACTTTAGAGGATATTAATCAAGTTACGCAGCTATGTAAGTAATATTCAAACCTTTTTTTAAGATAATATGATCTTGTGGGGGTGTCTTTGACTAGGAGGAATTCATTGGAAGGAAGGAATTCATTGTACTCATTAATTGGTGTTCTTCTGGCGAAAGATATGATTTATCTCTCATATTACAAGAAAACATCTATGTATAGAAGTAATTATGTGATTTTGAATATACATTCTTAAAATTTGAGAAAATTTGCAAATTTTGATAGCATTTCTTCTGGATCAATATAAATCCAGATAATAATTTATATTCTTATTAATTCTTTTCAGAATATCAAAAAAATGGGGTTTTTTTGCATTTGTTTTTAAATATTCTTTCGAACACTTTAAATATTCATTCCATCTTTAACATATATTTTTGAAATATTGTATTTATTCAAAAATTTCATATAAATATTAATAATTTTTAAACCTTCAGAAGGATATATTTGGGAAATAAGGTTCTTCTTCTAGGAAAAATATAATATTACACTCAAAATATATTTACTTATAAATCAATATATCTTGAAGTATCAAGCTTAGTTTTTCCCTCAACATTAATATTTTTACATAAGATTTTTTTTTCAGATTTCTTATCTTTTTTTAATAAAAGCAAAAAAAATAAAAATAAATTTACATTTTAAATGGCAGTTGTTTGTTCATTCTCATTTTCTAAAACCAATAAAAAGCAATTATAACTTTTTCCGTAGAAAAACGCTGCTCTTATTATGCATAATTATTTAATCATTCAGTGAAATTTTTTTCAAAGCCCGAGTGCTTCTGCCTTTTCATCATATTACTCATCAAAACGTATGAAGTTCCTTTGATATACGAGTTCAGTGAATGATCCTAATACTAAAGCTCATATGAGTAGCAGCGATAAATGAACAGTGATTTGGAAACAATCCTTATTCATGTACAATTTCGGAGAGACACTAAATACAACTATTTTGAAAAAATTGTAGTTTCGTTTAATTAAGTAATACAATTTATAGTATTTCAAATATATAATAGGTGGGCTGTTCATTTGCTGTTAACAAAGTTCTGTAATTTTTAACAAATTATCTAGTGAATGCAGTGAATAAGAAAATGGTAAGGTCCTATAGTTTTTCTGTTTATGATGCTTTTTATTTTTTTTTCTTAGTGTGCATACACACAAACACACACATACACACAAATATATATATATATATATATATATATATATATATATATATATATATATATAATATACTATAACATACATATATATGTATATATACTATAACAACTAAATGGAATGATTAAACCAATTATTAAAATGAAGCCATCAAAAATTAAAACTTAAAAAACAGTAAATAAATTATAGAAAACTGAAGTGGGGTTAGAGCATTAGCGACTGCTGTAATAATCACACTTTACGTACGAAAACCACATATGAACACAAAAACTGATGGAAAATTGACAAGGAGTGAATCACGTGCACTTCTATTTTAAACGAGAAAAGCTGCTTATAAATTCATTGTAACGTAACAAAATCATCGTATAAATTCACTACTCAAAAATACTGAAGTGTCTCACATTCAAAAGTTTCGAAAAAGGAAATGCTCAAAATTCGAAGTGCCTCATATACTGTCGCAATGAAATTGAAAATAATTTAACAGACATAGGAATCAAATCGTTGTAAACATTAAAATCTGTATTCACAGATAAAAACAAAATAACATAAAAATTTAAATAAATATACGATGACTGGGTGTTAAAACATGTTGTCCAGAAAATTTGTGAAACCAGAAAGAAATAAGTAAACCAAAAGGAAAAAAAAATATTTATAATATTTTGATGGAATATATTTTTTTTCTTTATACCAATTCGAGGAAAAAAAGAGAGCCAACTAAAGAAAGTCAGAATTTCTTAAGAAACTGAAGACAATTAATTCAATCCTCTTTTAGTCTATTAAAAAAGTATTGAGGATTGGATCAAGCCCTGGCATAGTTGTACTGCATTCAATGGACCTACTTATAGGATGAAAATAACCATTTTATGAATAAATAGGTTTTTGTGGGTTTTATTAACTATTCTGAATACTGTGTTCTGTGTATATGCTTAAAATGTGTTTTTTATACGTGTGTTTCACAGACACTGCCTGTATATATATATATATATAATCTTTGTTATGTTCAGTAATTCAATTAATTTACAAGTGTATTTTTAGTGACCAAATCATTAAGTATAAATGCCAAAGCATCCAGATGTGAAATAAAAGAAGAAATCCCACTGAATTCCACAAACTATTTTGTCATGTAAGTAAAGATAAAATTAACACATTTTAATTCTAGATTATAATTTAATTTTTTTTCATGATATTTTCCTTTTTCATTTTTTTAATGCCATATTACAATAGAAAAATTATTGTGTGAATATTTTTGAAATGTTTAGAAACTTATGCTTTTTTTTTTAAAAATCTCTAATACTTTTTTTTAAAAATAATGTTTCAGTTTATTTAACTTTTTTAGCAAATTACTGTTATATTTTTCAACAAAGTTCCTTAAAGTCCTTCGAGATATTTTGTGAGATAAAATAAGTAATTATTTGACATCAGTAAAAGCAGAATTGGAATTATGCAGTCATTCAGCTGTTTCAAAACTTTACTACACGCGTGAACTGTAATGTTTACATCAATTAAACGGATTTCACAATGCTGTTTTAAGAGGATAATTTTTATCTGCTCTCAGGCTGACAGACAACATTCGTCACGAAGATTTGCTTCACAACGTGACGTTCTATAAATTGCTCTTCTTCATTCTTATGTTACTAAGCTAATGACATGTAGAAATTTTCTGAGAGGAAAACCTTGCAAGGTTATTAAAATTAATCTACTGATCCTCCGAAAGATAGAAAGGCAAATATTATAGAACACAGATGAATATAAATACTACATCTATCATTTTCGAAATTTGAATGCATTAAAATTTTAATATAGCCTATTTTGTGTATAATTTGTTTTATATCGATTTATCCCAACATCTTAGTACATACAAAAATTTTGAAAAACAATTTTCTAAATTATGGTCTTACGTCGCAGTAAAATGTTACATCATTTTTAGCAGGACGAGAATATTTTCAAACTATAATTTGCGTACGACAAAATAATTATAATAATAATAATTAGTTGCATTTATTTATTATTCAATATCAATGTCATTGTTCTTTATCTTATTGCTCTTATATAGCATATACTTTTAGAAATGCCTTCACTTACACTTCAAGTAATTCTCATTTGTTCAACATTAAGAGCACAAAAATTTTTAAAAATGAAACGTAAAAGTTAAACATCATACTATAACGTGTTTAATTTTAACGTACATCATTTACATAATACTTGAAATTTTCTCTAGATGCCCTTGACTAATTTACTGTATAAAGTAAGATAAAGCTATACGACTACTCCGCGGCCTGGTGGCCTATTCGCAAGACAACACTTGCCTCAAAACGTGATGTTCTATAAATTGCTCTGCTTCGTTCTTATGTTACTAAACTAATGACATGTAGAAACTTTCTGAGAGGAAAACTTTGCAAGGTTATTAAAATTAATCTACTGATCTTCCGAAAGATAGAAAGGCAAATGTTTTAGAACACAAATGAATATAACTACCACATCTATCATCTTCGAAATTTGAATGCATTTGATTGTTAATATAGCTCATTTATTTATAACTTATTTTATATCTATTCATCGCAGTTCTTCGTAGTTCTTGGAAAAATTTCGAAAAGTAATTTTCTAAATTAAGATCTTACGTCGCGGCAAAAGTTTACATCATTTTTAGCAGCACAAGAATATTTTTAGAAATAGAATTTCATCTGAGCACAACGAAAAAAAATATTAATTAGTTGCATTTCCTCTTAAATATCAATGGCATTGTTCTTTATCAATAAATAAGATCTTATATTGCAAAATGAGTTCAGTTACACTTCAAGAACTTGTCAGTCGTTCAATATAAAAAGCACAAACATTTTAAAAATGAAACATAAAAGTTAAAATATAAAGCGTTTAATTTTAACGTATATTAATTACATAATAATTATATCTTCACTAGAAGCCCTTGTAATGTATTAAGTAAGATAAAGCTCTACGACTACACTATATCTAAATAATGCAATGAAAAAATTTATGAAGTTTCATTTTCAGTCATAAAGATTTCAGTCATAGTTTCTGGATATGAGCATTTGCATATTTTTTTCAATATTATTCGATAAATTGCTAGCAAATAACGGTTGAATGTCGTAATCACGTAATTTGCACACTGTGAAAATTGAAATTAATGATAAATAAATATGAGATTTGTCAATGATTTCTATGATATTAGCAATATATAACTAATTTTCCAACATATATTAGTCATTTTTATAATCATTTAAGGTTATCCTTACCTTCAATAAAAAGCCCTTAAGAAAATAAAGAATATTATTTAATGGTTTTAATAATTTTTTTTGTTTATGGAGCATACGAGCTCTTATGTACCCGTCCCTACGATAAAGTTTTGTACATAAACTTAAAAAATTTAAGTATTTTTTTTCAGTAAATGTTTTTTTTTATAATATTTATGCTGTAAACCTTATTTAAATATCATATACTAATATAATCTGCTCTCTTTTTTGTATATAATGATGTTTTATACAAAATAAATATCGATAGAAATCATTTTAATGCCTAAATACTATATATTATTTCATTAGCTCCAGTTCTGAGAGAGTTAAGATATCTTTTGTAAATTAGCTTATATGTTTTAATCAGTTTAATATGTAGTGGAAAAATAATAAACTGATTAAAATTTATGAGCTTTTCCATTAAAATGCAGTAATATTATTAAACAAAATATATTATACAGAATTAAAATATTTTAGCCAATTCATTTTTAAGATTTTTTTTTCCTCTTACAATCAATAATCAATCGTTAGAAACATAAGCTGGACTGAATAAACTCTTCTTGTAACAGGAAAATGCTAGAATATTAGCAATAATATTCTTTATCTTTGCTACGTTACTTTTATAAGATTTTGTTTTAAATTTTACTTCTCATATTCCTATTTCTTCTTTAACAGCCTTAACACGATGTGACTATAAATTCATAATATGTAATATTGTAAAATATATTTATTATTTTATTTAATATTTGTTCCTTGTCAATTAATTAATTAATTAATCACAATAATATTTTTTACATGTTCTTTTAGCATAATTTTTATTATTTTTTTTCAGATATTTTTTGAGCTTCATAGGATGCGTGATGTTTATAGGTTCATTATTTGATATACACTGTTATTATTCAGGAACTGTTTTCAACAGTAAGTTTATTAGTAAACAATTTGTTATCAAATTTCTTGGTGTGCAAAATAAACCTGTCTTTAAAGAATACTAAAAAATATTCACACTTTTTCTGTTTCAATAAAAAAAATTACTTTAATTAAAATGAAGTAAAAATTAGCATTAGAGAAAAAAAAATACTATCATTACTAACAAGCCTTATAAATTCTTATCGGTTAACAATAGAATATAGCATACACATATAAGACGTTATATAAGATATGTAATATACTGAAATTTTGTTTTGGAAATAAATTTAATACAAATTTTATTTTATATTTTATTTAAGTTTAAATTTTGAAAAAAAAATATTATTATCATATGAAAATATTTTTATAGTTGTAACAACAAATTAATAAAATTAATTTTGTATCCTCAAAGTTTTTAAAGGTGTAGAGTCACTTTTACAAAATAATTTAATACTCACTATTGTCCAACATTTTTTAACAGTTCTTTAGCATATTTTAGCCTGAAATAGTATTTTTGTTATTTATTTTATTTTAAATATTAAAAATGAATGTCATAAGTGTAAATATTTCAGTATAAAAGTGAACGATTTATTATAGAATGAACAAAATATATCAAATAATACACAAACAAGTTTCCATTTGAAACATTTAACTAAAAATAGATAGCAATTTGAATTTATCTCATTTCAGAATAGTTCCAATTATTTTATGTGAAAAATCAAATTTGATACTAATTCTCATTGAAATATTTGAGTCTTTTTAAAGACATAATTACAAATGCAAAGTTAAATGCTACGCAATAATGAAATTTACATAATGGATGCATTATCCTGTAAAAAATATCTGCAACTAACATGCGAAAAAACATATATTTCTTTTAAAGAAATTTGTATTTATGTCAGAATATGAAAGATAAAATGTACAATTCATAGCAATTTTTTCTCATTGTTTTCTGTTTATTGTGAAATAGAACGATACAGATGCAACTCACAAGGCAATACAATTGTAACAACGAAATTTACTTATTTGATATATCTTGTTTCGATAAATAATCTCATGTTAGCATGCGTCATGCACACTATTGCGTCTTATAATGAATTCGCATAATTCATCAAATAGTATTTTTAAGGCAAGATAACTTAGCTTCCAAGTTCTTTTTCATATTAAGGGTAAAGGTTAGGGCCTGTTATGCGCGTGCTCTTGATTCAGTGTTATTCCATGTTTGAAACTGAATTATATCTTTAAATGATAACGAAAATTTTGGCTGACATATTTATTAAAATTTGCTAAGACAGCACTGCCCAACTGCAACACATCACACACAAAACACAATTATATAACAAATATTTACAAAATCATCTTAAAAGCATATTATTTTTAAGGGTCTTTGCACCCCCCGTACCGCCTGGAACACTTCACTCCACACCGCACACTCCCTTTTCTCTTTCTCCCTTTCTCATTATCGGTTCCAAAGTCTAATGGGTGAAAAAAAATGCGGGAAGTTTAACGTAAGGGTCAAACAAAGATCTATTACCCTTGAACCTTTCCCCATCCGCGTCATAATTTGTTATGGGAATACATGGTGGACCCTTACTTTAAGAAAAATATATTATTAATATTTATATATATATATATATATATAGATATAGATATAGATATATATACACATATTGAATTTTGTGTAATCAAACTGTATTGGTTTAAAAGAGTTTTTTACTTGAATTCAAGACTGATTAATATTTTGTCATTCTATTCTCTCTTGTCATTATCTATTCATGTTGTCATTCTTTCTCTTTAGATGTTGTGATCCGAACGTTTCTACTGTTCTCCTTAATAACAAATTTCAAAAGGTTTAAAAACACCAAAGTCTCCTCTGGAAGGAATTTGACTTGCTTACATGGCATTCGATTCTTGACTATATCGTGGATTATACTTGGACATACGTACTACTTTGCAAATCCTCAGACAGTCCGTAAGTATTACACGAGTATACATATATATATATACAGAGTGCTCATAAAATTTCTATAAATTTCCAAAATTTATTACAAAATGAGTATATATTTATTTTTTACTTCTTTTAATTTAACACATATATGGCAATTTAATGTATTTATAATACTAATACACTAATACATAATCTAAAACACACACATATATATATATGGCCACTATTTGTTACACAAAACATATCAATATGGTACTCGATTTGTTCGTTGTTTGTACTATGTTCGTGTATCATACTCTCATCAGTGGTACAATGTCATTAGTGATCCTATGTATTAAATAAGTCATTTATAATACATATGGCCCCTTGACAATTTTCCACTTGTTATATAACTCATAGGACAATATTTTATTTAATAATACTTCGTTTTTTAAAAAAAGTAATAATGTGAAAATCTGTACAAAAATTATTGTGATTACAGCTTGACACAGCGATCTTTCTATACAGGAGTTGTACTATAATATATTATTATGTTTAAATAAAGAAAGATAGAAGTACTAAGATTTAATTAGTTACTATTTTAATTATTGTTTATATAGTTTATTATTTGTTTATATTTTATTTAATTAAGATCTATTACTAATATTTAATCTGCTTATATTTTATACAATTTTTAGAAAATCTACAAAAGCATTGAATTTTGGCAAAGACTTTGCATTTCAAGCTGTTATTAATGCAAATCTTTCAGTGGATACATTTTTCTGCATCGGGTGAGTAGCTTTGTTGTGAAAAATTTCATTACTTTCAATTTAGATACATAAACAAGTACAAAACTGCAATGCATTATATATCTCATTAACATACTTTGTAAATTATAATAATTTTTAAAATAAATTTATTATAATATTAAAGCATAAAATCGATTAAAAATTTGGCACGATACTAACAAGCATAACTAAGCAACATGTATGTATAATACAAAAAAATAAACAACGATAATAAAGATATTTTCATTTTATTTATAAAAATACCATTTTTACTTTATTTATAAAAATCCATTTTCATATCATGTTTATAATTATAGTCAACGATTATAAAAATTAAAAATGATTGATTGTAAACAAATAATAACTATATCAGGTTTATAATCATTTGCATCATGCTTATAATCATTTGCATCATGCTTATAATTTTTATGTATTGTATACCTGTAAAGTAAAACATTTATTGAGACATATTTTATACGTAATTATATTATATCATAATATTGGTCTAGTTTTTTATGCTTAATACTGACAAAAATTACATTACTTGTCGAATCGTTGCTATTAGAAAGAAACGGAATTAACTGTATGTCTTAATCCATTGGCCTGTTCTGTTGCAAGCACTATTTCCAGGTTCTTTTAATTATATTGCCTGTACGAACTCACTTGAACTTGCAGAAACTCTTTATTAGTGTTTTTTTGTCCTTTTTTTTTATAATAGACTTATACTGCACATGCTTTGCTTGCCCTCAAAATTTGTTACGACTGTTTCCTGGTATTTACATACGAATCGGCTGTCTAATGATATGATATTATTTGTCTAATGAAATGATATTTAAAAATTATTAAATAAGTATGTTTGTTAAACTACTTATTTATGGTTTCCGGCTTAAAAATCACATCGTTATTTAAATTTTAAATGCCACGGTATTATAAATATAAGTTTGTTATTTGTTTAAATGTGAAACTATTTACAACCTTCAAACGCGAAACAATTTGCTTATGAATGGAAACATTGAATGGTTATATGAACTATTATAAAATACAACTTTATCAAAATTGTTATTTTTTTTTCTAATGATGAGCTGTTGTCATATTTTACTGATATAGATGTGTAGCATTTAGAAATACCCAATTTGATGCCATCATAGTTCAGAAAAGAACACTAAAATTGGATACTCCCAAAACATTCCTACTGTGATTCTAATATTTCTATTTAACGAAAAGATGCCCTGTTAGCGAATTTTTATCGGGTTTCAAATTGTTACTTTTTAAAAACCATCCAGATTACAAGAAGTAGAAATCATGTTTTTTTTTCTTTTTTTCTTTTTCTTTCTTTCTTTTTCTTTTCCCCCAAGTAAGAATATCTAGAATAACAGAAAATCAAACTTAATATCGTGAAAAGTCCCATATCTCTTTAAATACATATATCATAGAGATTCAATGAAATATTTTTAAAAATATTTTATAAACCATAATTTTAAAAAACAATTATCATATTTTATAATAATATTTTTCAATATTTTATTTTTTATATTTATTTTCTTTTAAAATAATATTATAATGAACTTCGTTCATAAATATTGAAAACATTGTTTTGTAAACTCAGTTACTTAACATTTTTTTTCAGTATTATTATATTAAAAAGCAATTGTATTAATTTTACAAAGTGACTTACTAAGATGTTTAACTGTGAATCTTAAGTGATAATGTTATTTATTCATTTTCATTATTGCGAAGTGTTTATATAAGGCATGAGATATAACTGTGCGAAACAACTGTTTACGAAATGTAAATATTACTAAGGTCATTGCAATATCTAACGAGGGATCAGCAGCGTCAGCTCAGAGCTTACAAAAGATATTTTTGGTACATCTGCACTACTGTATTTCCCTCAAATTTTATCTGAAATTTCAACCTTGTTTCACTTAAACATTTAATGACTTCAATTTAATAATTCGTAAACAATATTTCTTGTGTATTATTTTACAATTGGTTGTTTCAATAATTTTTCATAATAAATTGAATTATTTTGGTTAGTTGTAAAATTTGTTAATATTTCTTATCTTTATAATGTAAAAAAAAAATCGGGATTTTTTTAAAGTGTTTATTTTTAGCTCTCTGCCCGTATTCAGCAAAAATATTTAAAGTTGAAACAAATTTTTCAAGTATAATTGAAAAAACAACATTTACAAGTAATGTTTCAAAAAGCTTTTGTTTCAACAATTGGAGCTATCATTAAATATTTTACAAATACATATTCTTTGGATTTGATAACTGGCTGTTTGGACTGGCTTTCACCGATAAGTAAAATTAAAAAAATACGAAGAGGTTACAAATTAGACATTACCAACTGAATTCAAATTCATACATGTAGGGCGGGATTAGGATGTTAATTGAACAAAGTAGTTGGATGCAGCTCTCAATATTGTTTCATAAAATTGATTGACGAATTATAAACAATTATACACAATTAAAACGCGGCAGTGGTAAGAAATCTTTGTCATAAATAGTTCAATGATCATGTCGGCTAACTGAAGTTTATCCAGCATAAAGCTTTTTGTCTTTGTTTTCAAAAAAAGTAAATTAGCATTTCGTTTATAAGGAATAAAATAATCTGGAATAATAATAATAATCTGGGAAGATGTTGGTGGATAGAGCGAGGAATTTCTGAATTATAGTAGCTGGTTAAAATCCTGAAAAACAACACTAACAACAACTTTTATAAGTAAGAAGAACATAAATTAATTACAGAAATATTATACAAATTAATAAGTGTTTTTAATAGATACCTACTTATTCATATCTTTTTTTTTTGTCCACATTTTTTTTTTTTGAAATCTTATGACAAACCTTCTGAAACCGAATTTTTTTTATTCACTTTATTTCATATGCAAGTGTTTGAGGAGAAATATACATGAATGAAGCAATCTGAAGAAAACTTTTATTACATTAAATTATATAACATTGCATTTATTCTATTTATTTACTCTACAAGGATGAGCGACCATCTTCAGCAAAAAAAAAAAAAAAAAAAAATGAATAGTTTTCATAAATGCTAACAAAGTATATTTCCTGTTCGATGTAGTCAAAAAATTACTGTAAGGCAATCGATATCATTAAATTTTGTTGCAGTGATGGGTAGCTAAAAGGTTCTTCTAACTTAACTATGCCTATCAGACTGGCTCTTGCAATATTGTTCGTGCTTATAATATTTCATAATTATAATTTAATATGATCCTGTATAGTAACATTAATCATAAATTCACTAATTGAATGCAACGTTCATTTTCTTTTTCCTATTATCTCAATAATAAACGTTACTTTCTTTCATATTAAATTGCTGTAATTTACATAATTATTCACGAAAAAAATTGACAACTGACAACAATAAAAATGTCTTATTTTGAAAAAAAAATTCAACTTTTCATACAATAGAGAAATATATGTATGGGCTTTTTATATAAATAGTTGTTAATTTTGCTGCATTACTTTTATCGAATGTAGCATATAAAATTAAAATAGAAAGAAAAGCAACCCTATCATCCCTTCTGCCCCCCCTATTTAGTAGGCCTCGTTCCCTTTAAATTTATGCCTGGCGATGGCATGGATGTTTGTTTGTGGTTCGGAATCCACGTTAAACAGTAGGTCTCGGTCTAATTAGCCTCAAGTGTGCAAAAAATTACAGTAGAGTGACAAACCAAATCAAACTCTTCAAGTTCGTTCCTTGAAATATTGTCCCTCGAGACAGTTCATCGGCGTACCACTTTAATAACATTAAAAGCATTTAACATTTTTTAACTTTATTTTTTCAATAAATATTGAAAAGGGGGTCTTATATTTATGGCTTGCTGGCGTTCTTGTCATGACCTATTCAGAATATAAATTTCAAATCAAATTGGTGATCAATAATTTGTAATCTCTCCTTCTAAAGGGCTACCTATAACAGTTCATGTTAAAAAACGATTTCCGAAATTAAGACCCATTCACACATTCAACTTGAACGTTCAAAATTCCCAACAGCTAAAATTAGAAAAAAGCAGTACCATGCTAAAGTAGTCCATGAAAAAAAAATTAAGAAATAAGGCACCTTTTTTATTTTAATATTGAAACATTTCCTGTCACCGACAGTTGAAATTAAAATAATAGGGTTATCTTAGAATCCCCTAAAATTGCCCTAAAGAAACAAATAATTACCGAAATTGGGGGCATCATTCCTCCATCCTTAATCGAGGTTTTAGAATCATAATTTTTCATTTGAATACCTTACTAAGTGGAAAAAAATAATAAAATATTTGGTATGCGAAGTCACTATATAATGAAAAATTTTTAGAGCTTAACCCTGATGTTCAGAAGATATTTAACCTTCGTTAGTAATACACAACACAAAATAAATAGTAATACCTAACACAAGAGCACTCGGATGGCAAAGATTAATCTGTAAAAACTGATTTTATTAAGTTTAATGATAAAATATTGATTCTTCAAATTATGGAACAGTTTTGTTTGTACCAAGAGAATAACCCATTGTAAGGTTGAATATGTTGAACATTTATTGCTCAAATGGCTAATGATCTCAGGTCAAAGTATGTTGATTAAGAACAACAATAAAATTTTTTGAAAAAAGATTTCCTCAATTCAAAAGTTTTTTTGTGTTCTTGATAACGTGATAACTTTATTATTTCATTTATTATAAAAAAAACCATTTTACTTAATTAGAATAACTTTTTGAAACTTAAGTATCTCGATGAAATATTCATTTTTATTTGCAAAATTTGGTATTATTTTCTCAAAATATTTTTTTCTATATTTGTAGTGGTTTGCTTGTAAGCTATTTAACTATAAAAATTGTAAAACTTGGTGGACATCCTTTCAATGTTATACTGTACATCATTCACAGAATATGGAGGTAAGTAACTAATTTTTTTGTTCGTATTTTCTATGCAAGCTTCATGTTTTTAAACTATAATAAGAAAATAATATAACATGTAAAATTTTCCATACTATATTTGTCTTTAATTTTATCAATGAGATAATAATTTTGTTCAATTTGGCTAAAATTTATTTGCAAAATTATTTATTTGATTTATTATTCAATCCTTCAAAATCTAATATTAAAATAAATTTGTGTAAATTTTGAATTTATTACTTCTATTTCAATTACAGAACAAAAGTTAATGAATCATACATAATCGTACATAATAAAAGAAAATATTATGAATAAACATAAGTGGATAGAAATTTTGTACAGAATTTAAAAGATTATTTTTCTTTTTCTGATTTATATAGATGAATGTTTGTATATATGTCTGTATATATATGTATACATGCATATGGTATTCCAATACTAAGAAACTAAGAATTATTTTACTAAGAAATACGGAATCACTGAATCTTTGCATTGGCTGTGAGTAAAGAAGTAATTGAACAATGTAATTATTTTAACATAATATGGACATAGAACCAGGCAGTATGGTAAATTTAATCCCCTTATGTTACCACAATTTAGAGTAAATACACAAAGAGATGATATTTGTGTGTTCATATACGCTTTTCCTGGTGGGGAAGCATCGGCGAATCTTTTGACTTAATAGGAAACTTTCTGCCAGTTGTACTGATCGTGACCATGTGGTAGTACATTTGGATTTATAAGTTCAATTTACTCGACGGGTTTTGAACTGAGCTCACTTAAATAGGTACACACTAACCTCAAGAATGTTTTAAGCCCAAATTTTATTTTGTTAAATGTTAATTTTTTTTACGTAAATCACATGTAAAATAGAAAAGTTGAAACATCGTGATATTTAAAATAATTCTTTCAACCAAAATAGATAGTTGAAGCAATTTGTAACTATATTTGAAGTTTAATCCAGTAATACCCTATTATTCAAGGTCTATATACATAAATAAATTAATCTACACTTGTATATTTTACAATTTCTGATATAAACAATTAAATTAATTTATTGTAGTTTCCTTGAATGTAAGTAATACGTGGTAAATTAGCTTATAAAATTTACGTAAGTGTGCTTGAAAAAGATATAATTGAAATATAAAATTACACACACGTGTAATTTTATAGCACTATTCAATTAAACATTTTTCAAATATTACTTAAATTTTATATATATATAGATAGATACATAAAGTAAATGCGAGTATAATAGACCGGAATAAGAAGTATTTTTATACAAAATGTATGCGTTTAAGTGTTAGAATATATGGAGTGCATGAACAAACTTGTCGTTCAAAATGAGAAACACAGGTTTAATCGAAACAAACAAAAATTTTATTGAGTAATATTTTTCGCAATAGATGCTCGTAAAACTGACCACAAGAGGAAATATAAGAAACATGGAGACTGCGTTTGAACTGGTGTATATTTACAAAAATGTCAGCCATCTTCATGCACATTTCCAGCAGCAAATAAAAGTCTGGCAGCAGATATTCCTCGGATGCAATGGGATTTTTGTGCTATTAATGCCGCCCTGGATAAGGAATTACATCTACCTCAAATCTGGCGATCGTTGTAGTCAAGAAAAAGGTTCACCCTCTCTCATAAAGTGCTGGCTCAAGTAGCGTCGATTTAATTTCTGACTTTTAAAGTGAGCTGGGATTTTATTGTCCTGGAATCACTTTCAAATATGTATCGCTGGAGAAATAACAGAAGCAATTTTCACAAGTTATCTTGCAACAAGTAATATAAAAAAAAAAATTTTAAGTCAATTCCTACTTTTTTTCACTATATTGCAGAAAGTTCTTTATAAATAAAGTTGAAATTTTCCTCTTACATCTGGCGCCATCTATACATGCAACTTAAATCTAAAAAAAAACTAAAATTAATTAATTAAATTTAATTACTGGATTAATATTTGAAAAAACTCTATTAACATCAAGTGTCATCCACTACAAGTTCAAAAAAAATGTATTTGAATTTGAGTGGATGAATAAAAACTATTTTATTAACGATTGAAAATTTGAACAAGATAGATATAGGGAGAGTGTGAACTAATAGTAGGAATTAAAAAAGATGCTACTGATGTGGAACAGAAATATGCGAGATTCATCTGACTTTGTTGATATAATCCATTCCATGTACACTACTGCTAATCGTACTGTTAGGTGGGCCGAATAGATTTTGAGTTCTATGTATTCTTCATTTTAAATTATAGTAAAGTTCAAGTATAATCCTTCTTTTGACTACTTATATAAAAATGAATAATTTAAAAATAGCTGTTCTAACAGAAAAATTTTAACAATGTTATAATGTCTCTGTAATTTTTTACAGGATCTATCCGTTGTATCTGGTGGTCCTTCTCTTCACATGCCTAATCTATCCTATAGGATATGGTCCTCTGTGGTACGATACCATAAGCAAATTCGTTGAACCCTGTCATAAATATTGGTGGAGAAATTTATTATTTATTAATAACTTATACAGCTCTGAAGAAAATACGGTAATAACTTTTCAAAAAAATTTTTTATATTACTTTTATCAAAACAAACCCTGTGTTATATTATTTTTAAGAAATTCATGTTAGAATTTTTATTTAATTTAATACTTCACTTCTTTATATTTATTATTTTAAAATTCCAAAAAATAGTTTCAGGATTTTAACCTTTGACTAAAAGTAATATGATTAAATATGGAAAAATGTATATCTATAAATTAATGTTTTATCCTTTGACAGTTTTAAATTGTACCATTGTTTTCTAATCAAAGTAATTCAAATTTCTTGTTTTTTTTCTTCTTAAAACTCATGTAAGAGTTCATAGAATTCTTCCTTCTGAGAATTAAGCCTGTCTACCACTGTTAATTACAACATTTTGCTGCAGTGAAATATTAAGGAGAAAACCACTTGAAGGAAACTTTGTAGACCACTAGGGCCACTGTTGGTATTCTAAGAGGTCAAACAGTTTCTTTCAGAAACCTTAAATCTTCTGGGCTGTATAGAAATTGTCCCGTTGCTATATTTCCTATTATCATTACTACAGTTTTGTAATGAGATTACTATCATCCACGAATTTATGTAAATATTTATCTAGTTGCTACATATGGTTTGGTTTGTCTCTCTACGGTTATTTTGTGCATTGTTTGGATTAATTAGTATAACATGGATAAAATCCATTCCACCATGCCCTGCCAACAACAAACATCTATGCCACCGCCCCGAGTCGAACCTGAAGCCTGTGGTACCAAAGGCCAGAGCACTAGCCAATTGACCATCAGGCCGCAAGTTGCTACATAGGTGTCTAGTACAGAGTAAATGAAATTTAATTACTGTTGCCATTCAGAATTTAAAAAACATTTTTTCGAAATTCTCCTAATATAATTCAAATTTTCGACATATGCATTGCTTTGAAGGTAATGCGTTAATGACTTATCCTTATATAGTAATAAATTATTCTTGCAATTGCAATAATAAATTCTTTTTAGTTTTAATAATGTATCCTGATAAATGTTTTCTCTCACATGGGTTACAGCTAAATTGGTTTTTCGACCAAATATTCTTTTGTAAAATTATTTGTATGGATTTCTTATACTAAAATTTCCTTAAACATTTTGTGTTACATTTTATATGACTTGTTGTGAATGATTTGTTGTTTTAAATATTGAAAGAAAGAATCTGAATAAAACCAAATTTTTATGATGTTGTTTACGTTTTTCCAGTGTCTCCTACATACCTGGTATATTGCAGCGGATTTTCAACTTTACCTGGCTTCTTTAATTGTCATACTACCGATTTTAAGGTAATTAGCATTATATTACAAAATATATAAAAGAATATTAAAAAATCCTACATTTTACAAATGATTGGAGAAGTTTCCCAAGAACGTGGTTTTGACATTTTATTAAACATTACAGCATTTATTTCTAGTATTGCTGTTAAAAATAAATAGAAATAATATATAAACTGCTTTTTCCGTATTAAGTCATCCAACGAAATTCAATAATATTTAAATTATCTTGATTTTATTTTTAGGTGGCCGAGATTCGGATTATCTATGTGCGGGTTTTTCATCATTTCATCGTCATTTTTAACAGCAATCGTAAGTTACATAACTCAACAAAAACCCATAATGCTCTATTCGCACCCTGATCCAGGGTAAGTATTTTACAGAAATTCTATATTTAGTATATAATTTAACAATATGATCTACATATCTGATACAGTATCATTTAAAAAGTATCCAGGATTTCAATGTCCAAATTAGCGGTTTTATTTTTATGTCAAAAAGAGAAAAAAAAATATCACTTTGTTTTTCATACGGTATAAATCTTACAATAATCCGTCAAAATATAAATAAAGTTATAGATTCAATCATTCATGTCAGATAACATAAATGATAACTATACATGAATCTATAACTTTTTTAATAACCCGCTTTTTTTCCTAAAAGGCTTAAATCTGTAATTATCCTAACTTAAACATGATTATCCTAACGTAAACATTATCTCCCTTTCTTCAGGTCTTCCTCTGTGAATATATACTGCTCAAAACAATTAGGGGGTATTTTGACTTTGGGTATAAACTGCGCAGGAAGAAATATTTCAGTGACTGATATATGATATATAGATATAAGATATGAGAAAAGGAGTAGAAGTAATGCCCAAAGAATAATTAAATTTTATTTATTATATTTTTCGGTAATCAAAATAATGCACAGTACGTAAATGTTATAAAAACAAGCAAAAAATGTGATTTCTTGTATACAAATGAGCTTCAATAAAGTCGTATGGTTTTCCCAGATCGAAAGCAATGTTGAAAACCTAAGAGGAATGGAATCAATGAGGTTATGAAAGGTGGACTGAGGTATTCCCTCTCACTCCTGTAGAAGAGAGTTTTTCTACTGCTGAATTGTTTCTAGGGGTGACTATCAACCCTTATCCCTATAGTGTCCCAAACGTGTTCTATTGGACCCATATCTCGGGAATATGCTGTCCGATGCATTCGAAAGATTCCTTCGTCGAAAAGGAAATTTTCCTCTATTCTAAGTACGATGTGGCCTTGAGTTATCGTCCATGAAAATGAATCCGTCCCTTAATGCTACAGCGTAAAGGATTACATTATGTCTAAGGATCTCATCCGTATATAGCTGAGTCATTAGTGTTCCATTCCTGATAATGTACAGGTTGGTTCTGTCATTGATAAAAATACCGACCCAGATCATCACTCCGCCTCCGCCAAGTAGAGAATTTTCATACACAAATTCAGTGTCCATTTCGTATACTGGTTCTTTCCAAATGAGAATCCGCCTATTGTTAGGTTGTACACTAAAGCAGGACTCGTCCTTGAACAGCATGTTGTTCCATTTATCTCATCTCCATCTGAGATGCTCCTGTGCCCTTCTTCTACGGGCAGCACTGTAGTCTGTATAAACGAAACACAAACCCTAGGTCTGCGAGCATAAAAAACCCCCATGATGGAGTCGATTTCGAATAGTTTGACTTGAAACTCTTATACCAATAGCCGTCTGAATGTACAGTTCAAGAAAGTGGAGTTCGTAGTGATGTTTCTTCTAGCCTTTAGTATTAAATACCTATCCACATTTATGTTGTTGCACGCGTACGACCTTCGATGACTATTTACAGTTTCCAAAAACCAATTCCATAGTCTGGAAATGACACTCTGAAAAACTCTTAATGCTTCCGCAACACCATATTGCGTTTTACCCGCCTCTAATCGACCGATTGACGTCCAGACTACTTATTCAGCCAAGTCATCTTACTGAGACATCGTAGTCACTGTTAAAAAACATTTAACGCGTGTCAATTGTTTTTAATCTCCACCTATAGAAGGAATGCTGCAGGTCGCTTTTCACTCCTAACATTAAACACGTAGTTTTCGATGACACAGCGAAATTTGAATATTCTCAACTTTGTAATCGTTATAACTTTTTAAACTTCGTTTATTTGTTTTTGTTAAAAAAAGTTGTTGATTATATGCTGGTTGTTGTTATTTATTTCACACCGAACTCACAATGTCCCCTAATTATTTTGTGCAGCAAATTCGTACCTCAGTACCTTTCTCTCTCTCAAAAAAAAAAAAAAATCTTAATTCTTTCTCCTTCCACTCTTAAATCCAGTAGTTAATGTGTAACAAAATAGTTGACGGCTGCAAAAATTAATTGTTTTTCCAAGCCAAATAACTAAAAGCAAAAAATGTATGACATATAAGACCTATAATTTTCTAAAAACAAGTAAAATCTTTGGTAAAAGCTTTTAAATATTTCGTTGCATCAACACATTAAAAGTGAGGCAGTTTATTTGATTTATCGTTTAGCGCTGTCAATCACCTATTGTTTCAAAATTTTATATAATTGAGACTTTTTATAAAGATCGTATAATTTGGAATTCATAATTTTAAAATTTAATAAAATATTTTTTTAAAAGAGCGTTATCATTAGAAAACATGGCTTGGTTACATGCGCGATCAATTAATAGTACATTTTTAATAAAAATGGGCTAGAAAACTCTATCAGTTTGATAACAAATTAATGTAAATAAAATTAAATAAATCTAATTTGTTTCGCAATATAATATATATAAATAAAGCACTATTTTGTTTTTTTACAAAAATAATACATTCAGATAAATATTTCGTGAACAAATGTTTTATTTCATGATGATCACTTCCTATTATAGTGAAAAGGAATATTACTGGTTGTACATTTACTTTCAAGCATATGCCCATACAGGGCCTTACTGCATCGGATTCTTAGCTGGCTATCTACTAGCAACCACACCTGATCTTAAATTTAGTCGGGTAAGTAAACATTTAAAACTTCATTAATAAATCTTGGTTTCTGGCCTTTTCAGATCCAAAGGATATGATCAAAGAAAATGTTTTTAGCTATTAAAACTACTATTATTTTCTGTTTTTAATTACGAGGGGTGCTTCAACGTGAAGTCATTCATCATTGAAAAGGCAGATATATAGAGTTTCAATTTTATCAAAGATTGTAATACTAATTACATTGTAAAGAGAGCGATTTCCATGAGGCAAACAAAATATTTCTTCGCAATGGATTTATCGTGCGCATTAATCTTTCGAAGTTCCAGAAATATCGTAAGGAGTTTAGAAAGGTTTCAATAATAGACTTTAAGAAATGGACTCTATATTTGTAACACAACAAATTTTAACAATTTTTTTAATTTAAAAATATATAGATTATTAATTATTTCATAAGACATCATTTGATTTTCAGTGTACAAACAATGCTTTGTACTTTATAAACAAATTATAAATAAGACACTCAGACCTAAATTCAACAGCCCAATTCATTACCGAAGAGCAATAATAAAGTCAAAATCCTTTTCAAATATATAATTTTTACTTTTTTTTATTATAAAGAAAATAAAAGTAATATATGTATTTTCATACAAATCTACTCGTTTATTTATTACTTAAAACTTTTAATTCCACAGTGCAAAATTAAAAAAAAAAACTTTTTTAATTAAAAACGCTTTAGCTACCAGCATCAGAGAGTTTAAATTGTGGGAAATTGCACACTCCACATGGAATATTTCCACATTTACTCAAGAAGTAGCACGATCTACCTGCAAGTCGGAAAATCTATACTGTGAGTTTCATATTCCGAGACTTTTTCCGGAACACTCTATCTGAACATTTATGTTAAGGCAACTCATCTAAAATCTGGTTTAAATTAATTCTAAACATTCCTGATCAGCTCAGGTTTAAAGCTGTTGCCCTTTTCTAACTCCTGATGGGCCATGATTGTTTGGTCAATCATCTTTTTCGAATGAAAATATTTGAAAGTCCAAAATGCATGCTCTGCAGTCTTGTAGAGAACATGGATTCATCTCACCTTCCTGTCTGCCTTGTATTTGTTTCCGCTATTGTGTTACTGGGAGGCAAGGGCTAATGGGCTAAACATGTCACCATGTGATTTCTTTCGATTCTCGTTGTTGTTTTCATGTTCCTTGTGTTATTTTTATTTTATTGCTGATTGTAGCCTGCCATTGGAAATAAAAAAAAGTTTCATGTGAAATGTTACGGGTCGGAAACTGCAGATGTCTTTATGAGAGTTCCTTCCCACCACCCTTCCAAATCACCAAAGTAGAGGCAATTTAAATTGCATCTCCATAATGCACTCTATAAATAAAGTTGCTGTTAAAATCTACGAAAAATAATATTATTAAATAATTACATCCTTTAACACTGGAGATATTTTTGTACTATAATAATTTAATTTTGGAATGAATTTCGTTTTCAAAAATTTATGAATTTTTTGGAAATATCAATAACGTGACAATCTAGAATATAATTTTTTGTAGTTAGGAAACCACTTAGTTAAATCTACTTAGTTTATATCTCAGAATTTATTAAGTTACGCAAGATGCCAAATGCACTTTCCTTACAATCATTATTAATGTTTAGAGTATATATAGAGATAATAAGATATATAGAGATTATAACAGAGTTGATGTTGAATCTAATTCATCTTATTTAAAATCCTATCTAGAAAACACTGGTTGTTGGCTGGGTGGCAGCTTTTATTTGCAGTTTCTCTGCTCTATACGGTATATATGAGTGGAATAAAGGACCAGATGAGCCTAACTACTGGATTGGATTGCTGTATTCTTCTGTTAATAGGAGTATTTGGACTTTGGGTGTAGCCTGGATGATCGTTTGTTGTGCTGCAGGACAAGGAGGTAAATAAAATTCAAAATACTTTTTGTAAATATGTAAATAATTTTTTTAGTTAATGAAAATTTTTTTATAAATATTTATAGCTTAAATTGTTTACTTGGGGTATTTTAATGAAAAATATTTTTTTTTGGTAAAATTACACATTGTATACTTTAATTAAAATGGTAAAAAATCCCGAATCAGAGATAAACTTGGCTGATTTATCAATATACTTTTACTTTTTGCTTGTTTAAGATATTCAGTGCTAGTCGATGCTTGGCTCCAGACATCCAAGCAACTACTGAAAAATGAAATGCAGTTCTATTTTTTTTTATTTTTAATTTTACTATTAAAAAGTACCCTTAAAAAAAAAAAATTTTACAAATGTTTTGGTTATTTTCAAAATTATCCTCTCTCTTGTTTTGAGAAAGGATCCCCAGAAACTGAATAATGTAGGCATGTTCAGGATGAAAATTAAATAAAAGTTATTCTTTAATTTCCACACATTTATCCTAAGTATATTTCTTCTTCAGGTATTGTCAATCACATCCTAAGTTGGGATGCGTTCATTCCTTTGAGCAGACTTACGTATGGAGCTTATCTCATTCACCCTTTAGTTCAAATGAGTGTTTATGGAAATATACGTACTTTGATGCCACCTGATCATTTCGTTGCAGTAAGAAATGTTTTTCTTATTTGAGAGATTTATCACTTTTTATTATTATTATTATTTTCATGTGTCTAGTTTTTTAATGATTCCCGATGGCAAAAATTAGAAGACAGTCGTTGAAAAACGAAAATAGAAAGAGATTGAAAATAATTTCTAGTTACAAAGTTGAAGGACACTGACTAATTAATACAAAACGATATTTATCTCACATGTGTGTAAACCTATAGCCACTAAGCGAAATGTTCTATTACAGAACAGCAGATTTTTAACGTAATTGATTCAGTGTGTGATATCCACCTATATCTAATCCATAAGTAGTATATACACTTGATTTTCATTATATTTAAAGTTATGGGATAAAACGCTTATCCAAAATGATAATCGTTTCATTCATTAATTGAATAATATATTAATGGCTCCTAGTAGTGATTAATAGCTTCTATTAGGTTTCTTAATGGCTTCTATTAGTTTTCTTAATGGCTTCTGTTAGCTGCGTACATTACCATCGAGCCTGGAGAATGTCAAAGTCATTTTTAAGTCATAAATTCTAAAACCTGGTAATCGAAATTAAGAATATATCTGATAATTGTCTAAATATTGAACCACTTTTATGTATATTTATGGCACGATACTTTTTCTACAATTATTTTTCAGTTACTCGTAATTGCTTCAAATACATTTTTTTACTGTAAATATTATAATAATTAAATATGTTTAACATAAATAATTAAATGAGTACATTTCCTAAAAATTCACGAAAAATTGTTTTCAAATTTTTTTATTATTCTTTTTTAGGTTTGGATTTTCTTTGGCCATTTGTGTACTTCTTTTGGTATTGCATTTATTATGAGTATGGCCGTTGAGGCTCCATTTCTGCAAATAGAGAAATTAATATTTAGAAGAGAAGAATTGAACATTGGAAATGCAGAAGATCCCGCTTGGACCAAAAACAACAAAAATTTAAGTGGAACGCTCAAAGCGGAGAAAAATGGCGACATTGCAGTGATAGTACAAGGATATTTAGATAAACCTATGGGAACAAGTGGTGCAAACATTTCATCAGAGAAGTCAATTATGAATACAAAGTATGAGTGATATCTACAAGAGTTCGGAAAGTAAAACTTTTAACTTTAGAGAAAATAAATTTAAATTAGATTTTTTTGATTGTGAATCCATTTGCAATGTTCTAATTCTTAAGTGCACTTTTTTTTAACTTCAACACACGAGGTTCTATGTATTGTATGTGTTCATCAACAAACTCACAAACGCAAAATATTAAAAAGTATCTAACACTTGTATCTAACAAATATGTTAAAAATCAAATTATAATTAAACTTAACTAAACTGTTAGTATCTAATAAAATATATTTATATTACAATTTCAAACTATTTTTTATTAAGGTACAGGTAAGAAAAGTTGCAGGATTCACAGACTTTGTATTGAAGCCTGTTCTACTTAGGTACAAACTGCAAATAACTTGAAGGCATAATGTACGTTAGAGATTTATAAAGATTAATGTTATTAAGATTTGAGATTGTTAATGTTATTAATGTTATTAAGTTAGAGATTTATTAAGATTTGAGATTAATGTACATTAGAATTTTATGATTAATACAAATCATGCAATTAGTATGTAGGGTCCGAATCTTTCTTTTTAATAAGATTGGTACCACTAATTTGATAATATCCAGTAACGGTTTGGAGTATAGTACGGTATAGAAGTGTTTATACGATTCTTCTTTGATATGAATCTGTTGGTAAGAATCAATTTAAATCGTTTATATTACTTGAATGATACGTATCATTGGAATGCTTTAAATGGTTTTTATCTACTATAAGCTCAATCAAGAAGAAGTCTGCACAACATTTGAGCTGATATAAAGTAATTCATTTTTTTTTCAAAATTATCAAATTGAATTCCTATATTACTGAATACACAAGAGGTGTCAAATACAAATTTTGGATATTTCTTAAAATTTTAAGTATAAAGTTGTGTTCAAACTTCTTTTGATACATATGCTTAGGGAATAAAATAAAGCTTTTTGAAAAATTATTTAGCGAAACTTTATGAAATCAAAGAAATGAATATTATTTAATGGAATTATTTTATATTATGTTTCATCATACATATAGTCATGTTAAAATACTTTAAACATGAATTATCACTTATATTTGCCAATTAAAAACTGCTATATAATAATTGTTACAAAAACATAAAATTGTAATAATTATTCTGTAATATTTTATATCACAGCTATTAAATATTATAAAAATATATAACATAACATTTCTATTTTAACCTACTCAAATTTAATAATTTGTCTAAATATGTCCATCATTATATCAGTAGGATATAAGAAATTTTAATTTTTAGTGACATCTAAAATAAATTTTAACTATTAAAAATTATCTCATTTAGATTTATAAATCCTTTTATTGAATAAATATTAATTAAATAAATTAACTAAATTAGAAATTGAAAATGAAAAAATTATAAGCAAATCCTACTAAATTTTCATTTTTAAATAATTTCTTCGTGGGCCTGTCGTCTAATTTCGTAATAAAATTGTGTTTATATTTATATTGAATGTAATTTATGTTAAGAGATTCTTTATTATTCTAATTTATATTCGTGTAATCATTTGTATAAGAATTTTATATTTTATTATTAATAAACAAAACACAGCAATTAAATCTGCTATTTTTTCAGAAAATCATTTTAAGTAATTTCAATAAAGAATTAAAACAGAATTTGCATGCTTTTTATTTATTTATTTTAACTTTACATAAGAATAATTAATTAAAAAATGTACTTTTGTAAAAAGTACATTTTCAGAATTACATTCAGAATTACTTTGTAAAAAAACACTACTGCAAACTATTTAACACTAACTGTCAGAAAAAACAGTACTGCAAAGTCCACTTTCTTGAACAAGATGACTTCAGACGGGTACTGGTATAAGAGTTTTAAGTCAAACTATTCGAAATCGACTCCATCATGGGGGGTTTTATACTCGCAGACCTATAGTTTGTGTTCCGTTTATGGTTGTGTTCTGTATCTATGGTTGTGTTTCGTTTTCGTTTATACAGACCACTGTGCTGTCCGGAACAGGAGTATTTGAGATGAGTACGAGATGAGGGAGAAAGCATGCTGTTCAAGGACGAGTCCTGTTTTATTATACAACCTAACAATAGGTGGATTCTCATTTTAAAAGAACCAGTACACGAAATGCACACTGCATTTGTGTATGAAAATGCTCTACTTGGCGGAGGCGGAGTGATGATCTGGGTTGGTATTTCTATCAATGGCAGCTCCAACCTTTACATTATCAGGAATGGAACATTAACGACTCAGCTATTTATTTTGGATTTTTATTGTACGGAATAGAAGAAAGGGAAAAGCTGTTATTGCCCATATCTGAGGTTAAAAGTGATGTAAAAGTACAATCTGTGGATAAAGTAGAGAATAATGTTGTTCTTCGTAAACGTACAATAATTTTTTTAATTCAATAATTTTTTATCACATATCATAAGAAATGCATATTACCTTTCAATAAAGTCGTTACTGGATTAAAAACAGGTTTGTTCAATTGAATACATTTCATAAATCACATTTAATTTAGAAAAATTTATTAATGGTAAATGGAAGATATGGGATCCGGTGTTTCTTTCAGACATGCGATGTCTTCCTAAGTTAAATCGTGAAAATTCAACTTCGTTTAAACTTATATATGCAAATTCTATGCTTCGCCATTATAATGCTATGAAATTATTTTGCAAATAAAGTAAATATATGGATTTTTTTATTTATTTATTTGTTTTTAAAATATTTATTTTATCGGATTTAATTTGTTTAATACTTTTGTTAAAAAGTGTGTGCTGTTTAGGACTTTAAGTTTTAAACTCTTAAAACAATTACTCGAACCTAAAAGGAACATATAAAAAAAACCGATTCCCCAAAACATTCATTAAAGACTAAAATACGTAATAACCCATATTACAAAATAAATCTATAGATTCAAATGTCTTCAGAGACTTATGCATGCTGTATTAGGTAACACATATTCATTAAATAAATTCAAAGCAAATTTCATGATTTTATTAATATTTACAATTTAAATAGTTAAAATACGTCGTATAAGTAACATTATATTAGCACAAGTGATTTCTAATAAGAATTAATCAGTTATCACAATATATATACTGTAATAATAAATAATATTGCAAAAATATGTGTTTTAGAATTTCAGAATAGTGCCAAGTGGTCTACTAGCCCAAACCCTTTCCCAATAATAATATGGTGGTCCCATGATAGAAGCGTTTTATTCAATTCCTTCTATTAGCTCACACTCTCCCTATATATATCTTGTACAAATTTTCAATCGTTAATAAAATACTTAGTACAAATACATTTTTTTGAACTTGTACTGGATGTTAATACAGCTTTTTTCAAATATTAATTCAGTAATTAAATTTAATTAATTAATTTTAGTTTTTTTTTAGATTTAAGTTGCATATATCTACCAATAGATGGCGCCAGATAAAATAATGAAAATATAAAATATTATAATTTTATTAATAATTAATTAATTAAATATTATAATCTTATTAATAATTAATTAATTAAATATTATAATTTTATTTATAAATAATTTTCATTCATTTTTCAAAAAAATGATGAGGTACAATACAGTCTTCACATTCATACATCTTGAGATTAGCAAATTTATTTTTAATATTCACAGAATTTGACTTGATGAGAGTTTAAATCTCAGCCGTATTTCTTTTATTTGATTTAATGTAATCATCATTGATAAATGATTGACATTTAGCATTATTGGAATTATTACCACAAAACTTTGCTACAATTACTTTTATTATTTTGTTTGATGTTTTACAATGGATGGATGGCGCAATTAGCAATGGGGCAAAGACAAAAAAAAAAAAGCTCATTTTATGTCATCATTTTATGTTCTTCTTAAGCAGCTTTTCTTTTAGTTGTGTGGAAATATATCCAGATTTCAGTTTCGCTGTATAGTATGTAAGACGGATCTTCATCAATGATCTGGCATGCAGAGATAATTCTTCCACGTTTAATAATTTCCATTTCTAGCTTTTATAAGTTTTCGCAAATATGTAGATCAGTATATCCTGATCCATTCTGTTCATAAGTCAACTTCGTATTATACTGTTGTTAATTAGTTATGGGTACTTTTGAAACCTTTTTTTTGTGGGGTATGATTTTTTGGGAGTTGTTTACTATTTTTGTGGGTACTTTTTTTCAAAAGTACAACAAATATCTGCATACAAGCCCGGATGCAAGCTGCGACACTTCACATATAACGACATCGCACAATGCGAATGACTACGAATCGAATTTTCAATCATTTTCACATATCAATTAATTACTAATTGCTGTATAAAAAGGCCTGAATATAAGCTAAAAGAAACAAAAGTAAAAATTAATAAACAAACAAAAGTAGTAAACTTCAAGTTTCTGTAAACGGACTAGCATCTCAAACTAATTAAATAACTTTGTCTTAAGTACCCTCCAAAATTTTGATTTTATTTTCTCTTCCTGCCATAATTGTTAAAGATCTTGCACTGTTCTAAATATTATATATTAATTCAGTTCCTTGAGTCACGATTTTCTCCTTTCAATTGCTCTCTACTTCAGCTTGGTTTCTATCGCCCCTCTGTTATACATCTATTTATCCTGCTCTGATTGGTTTATTACTCTGTCTAGATGGAAAACGTTCGTTTTCCTTCCCATGTGTCTCCCGATTCTATTAGCTCATACTATCCCTATATATATCTTGTTCAAATTTTCAATCACTAATAAAATACTTTTTATTCGTCCACTCAAGTTCAAATAACTTTCTGTGGATGACACTTGATGCTAATACAGTTTTTTCAAATATTAATTCAGTAATTAGATTTAATTAATTAATTTTAGTTTTTTTTTAGATTTAAGTTGCATATATCTATCAATAGATGGCGCCAGATGTCATGATTTTCTCCTTTCGCTCTCTACTCCAGATGAACTTAAAAAATGAATGAAAATTATTTATCTTGTTCAAATTTTAGAACTTTTTTTCTGCAATATAGTGAAAAGTTAAGACAGTTTTTTCAAATATTAATTTAAATTTAATTAATTAATTTTTTTTTTTTTTTTCTTCTAAATTGACCTGGGTTCTTTCTATTTTATTATCTGATTCTCTGAAAATGTTTTTCATCTAACATCTACATTCAATTTCAAATTTTTATTAAAATACTTTTTTTTGATTAGTTCAAATACATTTTTTTTTTCTATAGTGGATGACACTTTTCAGTTTTTCAAATATTAATTCTAATTAAATTTAATTAATTAATTTTAGTTTTTTTAATTTAAGTTGCATATTTAATGGCGCCAGATGAACTTAAAAAAATGAATTTAATTTAAATAATATAAAAAATTATAAATAGTAAATAATATAAATAAAATATTTAACTTAATTAATAATTAATTAGTTTAAATAATATAAAAATAAAATAAAATATTTTATATATTTACAAATTTTAAAGCGTGGGTATTTAAATTTTTATTTTTTTTTTTTTTTTTTTTTTTTTTTATTTTTTTTTTTTTTTTTTATAATTTCTTTATTAACATTATGGGCAGAGACCACCGCTATATATCACCAGTTTCAGCAAAGATGGAGGTAGATGTCGCTTCGAGACCAAAGTACTCCATCAAGTCTTCAATATCAACATGAATGCATAACGATAGCTCGTGCTGCCATCTAACAGCTATTACTATAACTATTTAAATACATAATAAATTTATGAGCTCGTTATCGGTATGTGTTGAAAAAAATCAAGATGTTTCTAAATATTTAAAAATTTTGCAAAAGCAAAGTTAAAATTGTAATAAAATTTTAATTAAAAGCAAAGAACATAGTATGCTCTTAATTTTATCCATGTTTGATGTTATTTTAATTAATGGCTTTAAAAGCATTGAGGAAAATCCTTTAAAATTTATAAGGAAAACTATATTAAAAACATTCTATCCGTAAAGGATTATAAGGAAAATTGAAATATATGCAAACATGTGTAATACTTTTTCGTGTAATTACGCACAAATGTTATTCTGTTGAATGTAGCTTAAAACTCTAATTTGATTGTTAAAAAAAATGATTTAGTACATCCCTGCTTGGAAGTATTTCCTCAAATTATTTTTGACAATTATTTTTGACAATTGAATAATTTTTGAATATATTTTGTTTATTACTTCTAATAATCTAGAGATGCGCTTTTGATTAGAAATGCATTCTTTCCCCCAATCATTATCTTTTATGTCTTTTTCAATTCCTTCTATTAGCTCACTATATATATATCTTGTTCAAATTTTCAATCGTTAATAAAATACTTTTTATTCATCTACTCAAGTTCCAGTACCTTTTTTTTGAACTTGTAGTGGATGACACGATGTTAATACAGTTTTTTCAAATATTAATTAATTCATTAAATTTAATTAATTAATATAAAAAATTACATTTAAGTTGCATATATCTACCAATAGATGGCGCCAGATAAACTTAAAAAAATGAATGAAAATTATTTATAAAGGACTTTTTGCAATATAGTGAAAAAACAGTAGGAATTGACTTAAAAAAAATTTTTTATATATAACTTGTTATCTTTATTATTATTTATTCATTGCCGCTATTGCCATTTATTATTATTTATTCATCATATTCCACTTCAGAAACTACGAAATACTATCGAAAAAATCGCAACTGTTGTGGATGAATGTGCCTCCAGTTCCAGGTATTCTTCAGCAAGTGCTCGATTGGTGTCACGTGAGTTGGCTATTCCGTGCACGAAAAATCTGCGATCCATTTTAAAATGGTATCCGTATAAAATCCACGTGGTGCAAATGCTGAAACCTCAAGACCACCAAACACGCTATAAAATTGCTTGCCGGAATGAAAGTTGATGGCACGGGGCTTTGGCAAATTCTATGGTCAGATGAGACACACTTTTCTTTAGATGGAGCTCTGAATAATCGAAATTGTCGCATACTTCACCTCCTAATGTCCTAAACCAACAACCATTTGCATTCTGATTACGTGGCTGCATGGTGGAGGTTTACTGCTGATTTTTTAAAACTTTCACTCCTCAAGGTCCTTAAACGTGCTCTGTCACGAGTGCACAGTACACTGAACTCCTTCGACAGCAGTTTATTCTGTTTGTCCAATGTTGATCCATCTTGCCTAGAAACCTTGTCTAACCTGTTTGCAGGTCAGACAAGGTTTCTAGGCAAGATAGAGCAACATTGGGAGCAAAGTCAAAGAACTTCTTCGTGCTAACTTTGGCGAGAATCGTGTAATATTAAAAACTTTGCCGGATGCCTGGCCTCCTCGTTCACCCGACTTAAATTCCTATGATTTCTGGCTGTGGGGATTCCTAAAAAACCGTATTTATATAGGAGGAATTAGGACTTTACCTGAGTTGAAATCCAGCATTACACGCCATGTTGCTGAAATCCTTCGAGAGTTTCATTGAACACGTAATTCATGTCAATGGAGTACACATTGCGCATTGAATAAATTTTAATGATTGTGACAGAATTTTTTGTGTTTCTTTAGGCGCCACAATTCCCCTGGTGGTCAAAATGTGAGCTATTTTTTTATTGCAGATATTTTTTCTCCATGGTCCATATAACATATATACCAAGTTTCATCAAAATACAATGGGCAGAACGGGTTTCAGAGGGGTCTGAATAGGGCCACTTTAACTATAACCACCCCGTATATATACATTCAAGAGCCAAAACATTATGACCATCTGTCAATAACGAGTTGGACCACCTTTGGCGCTCAACACAGCTTCACCCCGCCTTGGCATGGATTAATACCACCACTTAATACCAGTTAAATACCCCTTCTACCTGATCACGTGCCTTCCAAGTCATCCAGGCGAGTTCATTGCAAAATGTAGGGTTGGTCATAATGTTTTGGCTCTTGAGTGTATATATATATAACAGGTAGGCTGAAAAGTTCCCAGGCTGCCACATAGATGGCGCTACTAGTATTAAATCCATACGAGTTTTAGTTAGCCCTAATCTTCAAAAGACACGTGTATAAATTTGACAGCTGTTGCACTATTAGTATGTGAGTTATAGCATTTTTAGGGAAGTTATAGCATTTTTAGTGTTCATCACGTGCAGTCCCCTCGGCTGACTGTCGATTGGACTCCGGTGAAAAATGATTGAGCCATGTTTCATCCATTGTCACATATCGATGCAAAAATTCGGGTTTATTACGATTTAACAGCTCCAAACACTGCTTAGAATCATCCATTCGTTGTTGTTTTGGTTTTGTTTCGATTGTGAGCACGCGCGGCACCCACTTTGAACACAGCTTTCGCATATCCAAATATTCATTCACGATATGTCCAACACATTCCTTTGATATCTTTAGGGTCTCAGCTATCTCAATCAACTTCACTTTACGGTTATCAGAAATTATTTTGTGGACTTTTTTGATGTTTTCGTCGGTAACAGCCTCTTTGGGGCGTTCACTGAGTGCATCGTCCTCGGTGCTCATTTCGCCTCGTTTAAATTTAGCAAACCACTTCTCTACGGTTGATTTTCCTGGTGCAAAGTCCGAATAATGTTTATCAAGCCAAGCCTTGGCTTCAATACTATTTTGTTTCGCCAAAAAACAGTGCTTTATTAACACACGAAATTCCTTTTTATCCATTTTTTCAAACTAACAAAAGTTGCTTTACTAAAAATGCTGTAACTGATATACTAATAGTGCAACAGCTGTCAAATTTATACGCGTATCTTTTGAAGGTTAGGGCTAACTAAAACTCAAGTGGATTTAATACTAGTAGCGCCATCTATGTGTCAGCCCACTTGTTACATGTGTGCGTGTGTGTGTAATTAATGAATGATGCTGTTTAATTATCTTCTTTAATCACCACTTACTTACTTACTTTAAAAATAGACAGGGGATAATGCTATATTGATTTGGGTTTTTTTATATTAATATAAAAGTATGTTAATCATTAACTTTTAAGTAACATAATCATATGTAAGTTAACCATAGCTTTATTTTGGATATATAATACATGCACAACTTGAATCCTATGAAATAATTTTAATCGTTTATGGATCTTATTGAATATGGGTCTAAATGAAAATGAACGAATTTATAGGTGTAATTTTAAATTGGTAATTACAACTAATTTAGGTAAATTATTTCATGTTTGATGGAATTTTCAGTCTAGGTTTTGAATCTGCGTATATGCATATATTTAGAAAATTTAGTCAACCAAATAATGTTTACTGAGTTTAGATGAATATAAATAGAGACTATTAATTTAAGAGTAAATGGTATTAATAGCTTAAAATGTAAAATATTAGAATTATAATTTAGAGATAACATACCGATAAATATTATTTTAATATGTATAAAATGATCTTGAAAACAAAATTTATCATGTTGGATTTTTATCAAAATTTAAATATTTATTATCTAAAATTTGGTGATTGGTATTACTCTTACTGGGTTAAATACTTCAGGAAAGCATCATTTCATTTTTAAACTGTTTAAAAAAAGAGAATCTAGTGAAATAGTAAAATAAACGAGCAATTCCCTCAAAAATTAATAAAAAAGAAAATGTTCGAGCTCATTAGAAAATGTTCGGAATTAGAAAACATTTTTGTTAAACAATTAATTGTAACTATTGAAAGTGCTAGTCGAGAAAGAGAAAGACTAGAGAGAAAAAAGAAAGTGGGAAAAAAACAAGTAATATTTTAAAGTAATATTAATATAATAACAAGTAATATAAATAAACAAGTAATATTTTAAATTAATAATAATGACAAATAAATAATATTAATAACAAGTAATATTAATAATTTTAAAGTCAATTCCTTCATTTTTTTCACTATATTACAGAAAGTCCTTTATAAATAATTTTCATTCATTTTTTTAAGTTTATCTGGCGCCATCTATTGGTAGATATATGCAACTTAAATCTAAAAAAAAAACTTAATTAATTAAATTTAATTACTGAATTAATATTTGAAAAAACTATATTAACATCAAGTGTCATCCACTACAAGTTTAAAAATAAATGTATTTGAACTTGTGTGGATGAATAAAATGTATTTTATTAACGATTGAAAATTTAAACAAGATATATATAGGGAGACTGTGAGCTAATAGAATGAATTGAAAAAAGAAGACTTAAATAACATAACAAACAGAATCTTTCTTATTATCTCAAGTAATTGGAGTTGGAGAATCAGGATAAGATCGCCTCCCAGAACACAAGACTTTAGAGGCGCCTCCAATCAAATAGCAAATAGCAGGAAATTTAAAAGGAATACGTAAGAAATAAAACCTTGGCAAAGCCTAAAATTCATGTTATATATTATTGAATATATGTATAACATATGTATTTTTTAACAATATACATAAATAAGCAAGTAATATAAAAAAAAATTTCAAAGTCAATTCCTATTTTTTTTCACTCTGCAGAAAGTCCTTTATAAATAATTTTCATTCATTTTTTTAAGTTAATCTGGCTCCATCTATTGGTAGATATATGAAAATTAAATCTAAAAAAAACCTAGCATTAATTAATTAAATTTAATTACTGAATTAATATTTAATAAACTGTCTTAACATCCAGTGTCATCCGCTACAAATTTAAAAAAATGTATTTGAGCTTGAGTGGATGAATAAAAAGTATTTTATTAAAGATTGAAAATTTGAACAAGATATATATAGTGTGAGCTAATAGAAGGAATTGAAATAACGGAACATTAAATTTTGGACGGCGGTATGTAAAAAAATTTCTTTTTCGATATTTTCCCGATGGCGCAGAAAAGTTATGGGATGTTTACAGAAGAATACGTTTAAATTTTAAAATTAATCCATAAACAACATTCCACTTCGGGTTCTAAATATGCGAAATTAACTGAAAATTACGTAAATTTTGTAAAGGTTTTTTTCCCCTTTGTCCTTAAAAAAAATTGGAAAAACATAAAAAAAAAAAAAAAAAAAAAAAAAAAAAAAAAAAAAAAAAAACCCATTAGAACAAAATATTACAATAATGAATAAATGCTTTCTCGTTCTAATTTTAGGTTTTATATTGATCAATAGCTTGCATGAAAGGGACAACAGCATACATTCGTTTTTCAATTCCTTCTATTAGCTCAAACTTTCCCTATATGTATTTCGTTCAAATTTTCAATCGTAAATAAAATTCTTTTTATTCATCCACTGAAATTCAAATACATTTTTTTTGAACTTGTAGTGGATGACACTTGGTGTTAATACAGTTTTTACAAATATTAATTCATTAATTAAATTTAATTAATTAATTTTAGTTTTTTTTTTAGATTTAAGTTGTATGTATCTAATAATAGATGGCGCCAGATTAACTTAAAAAAATGAATGAAAATTATTTATAAAGGACTTTCTACAATATAATGAAAAAAAAGTAGGAATTGACTTAAATTTTTTTTTTATATATATATTACTTGTTTTTATGTACCATGCACTTAATCTATGAAGGAGTTTTTAATAAAAAGGTGTTATTGTGAATCATTTTAAAATCTACATTCTTTAGTAGGGGTTAAAGAAAATTACTTTATTTTAACGATGTCTGAACATCAGCCTATAAGAAAGACTTACAAGATAGAAGTCATTTAAAAATCCTTTTAATTTGTAACCGAAAATTGAGAAACTGTTTTTCCAGCTGCTCCTATTAATCTCAGACAGCTTGTAATAGAATTTACAGAATTAAAAACGCAATTTGGTTATCTGTGTGTGAAATCTTGTTTGCATTAACACTTACTGGTAAGTATAGAAATATATATATTTGTAAATTCTTTTACACGAATGCAGGTGTTACTGCACCAATTTCGAAGAATATTTTGCAAATGTATCGAAAAGCAGCAAATACTCATTTTTGCAAAGTGTTACGAGTAGTTGAAACAAATTCGAGCGGATGAGATAGATGTGCAGAATATAAGAAAATCCATTTTAAATCATATAATGAGCATCCATAACTGCCTTGCTAAGGTTTCATATTTTATATATTTATCGTAAAGAACAGGTAATAATTTATTTTATTATTTCTATTCAAAAAAATTATTAATTATTTTTTGTAATGTTGTCTTATATATTTAGTACATCCAGTTATGGTTGCTAACTTTAGTATTTAGTTGCTGTCTTATATTTTGTCAAGTTGTCTTATTATAAAACTTTTAAGTGGCAGCTATTATCTATTTTAAGATTTAATGATGGTTTTTACATGTTTTTTTTCTCAATTTTTGTACGATAGTGAGACAAATAAACACAATTAAAAAGAAAACTAAATATTAAACATTTTCGACTAATTTTGGCTATTTAAGCACCAAAATGCAACCGGGAGATATTTATTGATTATTCTAAGATTTTACACTTCCTTCTTACCTACTCTTTCAACGATTTTGTGTGGGCCTGAATGGTCGACTGGCTAGCGCTCGGTACCACAGGGTTCGAGTCCCGGCGATGTATGGATTTTTGCAGTGGTTCGGAATCCATTTTAAGTCGTAGGTCCCCGTCTCATATGACTGTAAGAGCGTCACGGAACAAAAGTCAGACTTCTACCTACGGGTGCTCCATTACAACAGAAGCTGCCCCATTTCCTTCCATCCATGAGTAGATCAATCATCGAATGTCCGTCCCGCACTGCAGGACATTGAGGATTAGTCACAACAACAACAACGACTTTGCGTTAGAGGGAAGAAAAAAATCTGAAACTGAAGTTAAAAGTTACTCCGTGTCCGTAGCTTATTTTCAAGCTGCACGCACCTACTGGGTAGTGCTAAATTAGTAACGTCGGCACAGCGATTGCCTTAAAGCATAAAAGACAAATGTCTAAGACAGGGATGGGCAAACTTTTTCGGTCGCGGCCAAAAATCGGAAAAAAAATTTCGTCGGCCCAAGATAAATTTTTTTACAATTTTAAGAACAACATACAAGTATTACAATTTAAATATGTTAAAGAGATGAAGGAAATTGCGATTTCATCTTTAAAAGTTCCTTATATTGAGGTTCGAAGTGAGATGGACCGATTCTAAGGAACGAGGCTAAATGCTCATCTGTCAGTCTACTTCTGAAATAATTCTTTCTAAAATTCATAGTTGAAAACACTTGCTCATATATATATATATAAGATGAAGCAAACATAGCACTGATTTTCTAGCCATGAGATATTAAATTTGGGAAACTTACTTTCGATAATGATTTATAAAACTCTAACTAGTTGGCGCCGATCTACAGATATAACGAACAAAGAACTTCCGCCTTTAACACTTACCGATTGAAAGCTGTCTGTGCTTGCTATTTTTGTCGATTTATGTTTTGTAGAACAAAAATTGAGAATGTAAAAAGATCATCAGTCCTTTGAAAAAATGAAGGAAAAAAATAATATATAATCGAAGTAGAAAAGGAGATGGATCCACGGTCCGTAGTTTGCCCATCCCTGGTCTAAGCGTTTGCCAGCTACATTAGAAAAAAACTAAAAGAATAAAAGTTAAAAATGTTTTTCTTAAAGTGAATACTGTAGCTCGAGTTAATGAAACAGATAGAAATAATTCCAGGCTGAAGAATGGAGTCAATCTAAAATGAGTGACGCTAGATTTGGTTGGGAATTTTAGGAAGGTGAAATAAATGATATACTCAGCATTTATTTAGGAGTTTGAAGCCACTAGTTTCATGGAATCGTCGGTAGTGGTGATAATACAGTACTGCGGAAGTCTGTATGTTTACAATCATACATTTTTCCGATACTGAGCTGAACAAAAATTTTATTCTTAAAATTTCTATTTTTGAATAATTTTCATTGACAAAGAATTTTTTTAAATTCTTACAAAACCACTGAATATATTTAAACTTTTCCCCCATAACACGATTATTATAAAAAATATTCGTGACTTTAATATCTATTTTTATGCGCAATACAAGTTATCTTCGAAGGAATTTTTAATAAAAAGACGCTGTTCTGTACCATTTTATAATCTACATTCGAAAGTAGGGGTTAAAGAACATTATTAAATTGTTTTAACAGTATAGGACAGGCCTGCGGCTCGACAGCCACATGCGGCTCTTTGGATGTGAAGCTGCGGCTCTTTAGTTCCATACGCAAATATTATTTATTTTATCAAAAAAAAAAAAACATTTAAAAATCGTTCTGAATCGATTAACGAGGATTAGGCACCGATTCTATCTCTCAGCCACTTGTACTCGCTTTTCACCGCACCCCTCCCCCGTGACACGCGTCGTCACTGTCGTCAGCCCATCGGAAGCTCTCGAATGACGCCGTCGTCGGATGTTTTTATGATGTCAGATGATGAAGAACTGTTTCATGATTTCAAAAACAAACCAGAAATCTTGAAAAAATCAAAGATTTGCCACTATCTGCTAAAACAGTACAAGATAGAATAGCTAAAATGTCTTCAAATGTAACATATTTGCAGGTGGAAGCTATTCAACTTTCTTATGCCTTATCATTTGCTATAGATGAGTCTTGCGACATAAAAGACACGGCACAAGTTTCCCTTTTTGTCAGGTATATGTCTTCCCAATGTCCAAAAGAAGAACTTCTAAGATTGCTACCGCTCTCGGGACACGCTAGAGGGGAAGATATAGCGAATGCCGTGCAAAAATCCCTTGAAGACAATAAGATCGATTTAAATAAAATCGTTTCAATAGCAACTGATGGAGCCAGAAGTATGACAAAATAAAGGAGCAACAATGATTCTTCAGAGCAAAATAAACCACGAAATTCTTACGTTTCACTGCATAATACACCAAAAAGGGCTTTGTGCCCAAACATTTCCGGCCGAAATAGTTGAGGTCATGAATTTGGTAATCAAGATTGTTAACAGCATCTTGTCAAAAGCACTCTACCATCATCAGTTTAAAGAATTCTTAAACGAAATGGAGACTCAGTATTCCGACTTCCTTCACAATAAAGTGCGATGGCGTTCCAAAAGTAAGGTGTTGAAACGTTTTGCTTTGTGCTTGATTGAAGTAAATACATTCCTAAATGAAATAGGCATTAATCACTCTGAATTATAGAACGACAAATGGTGGCAAAAATTGTACTTTATGGTGGATATCACAGCAAAATTAAATGAGCTGAATCTAAAACTGCAAGGAAAGGGAAACCAAGCCTATGCTTTGATATGGTTTGTTTTGAAGAAAAATTAATTCTTTTTGTAGAAAATATTTAGAGCGGTAAATTACTTCATTTTCAATTTCTAAAGCAATATCGCGATAAAACCAGTGCAATCGTTGACACGAGGTACTTCAGCACAGTTATAAAAAAAATTAAAGATGAATTTGCTGTCAGATTTGAGCAATTCAAAACCAACAAAACTACTCTAGCATTCATAGCAAATCCTCTTAACACAAATAGAATCGAAATCCACATTGAGCCATTTGGAATTGATATTGGATCTCTAGAAATGCAATTGATCGATTTAAAAAGTAAAGTTTTGTGGAGTGGAAAATTTACAGAGTTGCTTTTCAAGTTGGAAGAGTTGGAGGTCCAGAAATGTATGTATGTAACTCAACAAAAGTGGACAGCTTTAAAAGAAATGCTGCGAGCTGAGGCACTTATATTCGACGCATGGAATAGTCTTCCAGATTGCTACAGTGAGGTGAAGAAGTTGGCATTTGGAGTGCTGACTATCTTCGGATCGACATATTCGTGCGAGCAAGCGTTCTCTTGCATGAATATAACTAAAAGTAAAGTAAGAAGCCAACTAACAAATGAAAATTTAGAGTCGTGTTTGAAACTTAAAACAACAAGTTTAGAGTCAAATTTATCCAAACTTTCTAAAACTATGCAAAGGCAACGCTCCCATTGAATTTGTTTGTTCAATTGTTTGTTATTGAAGTACGAGTTAGTGTTGTAAGTAAATGTTTAATTGTTTTAATTTTTTACTTAAATAATAAGTAATTATCTAATAATGTCATATATATATTATCTAATTTATTGTGAAAAACACTTATATATGAATAAATAGATATTTTTTCTTATGAAGAAATAGATTATTTTTTTTTTTAATAAAAAACTTTATTTATGCGAGTACACTTTTATAGTTGGCAAGAAAAATTAAAACTTTGAAATTTGGTAAATGGTAATTTTTGACTCTTCCGACTCAAAAGGTTGCCGACCCCTGGTATAGGAGATTATATCTCCAAGAAATGTGTACCCCACAGATAGTCATTTAATATTTCTTTTATTTTTAAACTGAAGATTGAAAAACTGTTTATCCATCTGTTGCTATTATTATCAGAGAGTGTGTAATAAAACTTGCAATCCTGAATCATTAACTTGGATATTTGTATGTGAAATCAACATGGAAAGCATGATCAACATGAAACTTTTAATTTAATTTAATTTTATGTTAGACTGATTCTTTTGTTTAAATGCAACTTGTATTATTTATGTTTAAAAATGCAATTAATTAATACATACAAAAAAATATATAATATGTTTTAAATACAACGATTATCTCCAATTATTATTATATTTTACCCTTTTTTCGATTTCTTTCAACAGGACAGTTAGTATGGTTTCATAATTGAATTTCAAAATGAGTCCATTTAATTCAAAGAATAAAGCGACAACTATCGTCAGTTTCAGTGAGTTTATTATAATGAACAAAACCAAATGTAAATAAATTAAAACATAATAACCTAATACATGCCAAAATAATAAACATAGAGCATAATACATACCAAATTTATTATTTCAAAGCAATAAAATTTCAAAATTTTGCATAATATATATATATTTTTTTGTCTTTTTATTCAATAATTTATATGAATGGTACATCTATAAGAATACTTTTGTAAGGAACTCTAGAAATAATTTAATTTTCTTCTGGGATTGTTTAAAATGAAAAGAAATTAGGGAATATTTTAAAAGGTAGGTGTTTTTTAAATAAGAAGAATTTTTTCAGATAAATGGATTTTAAATAAAAAAAATTTTTTAAAAAGTTTTTTTTGCCAAATTAGGGGTTTTTTTTTTGTATATTTTTGTTTATTTTTAAATCTTTATTCATTTAAAGGGTTAATAATTCTTTAATATTCAAAAAAATTAATATTTATAAAGTGAAATTTTAATTTTTGTCCGAATATTTTTTTTTTTTTTTTTATAAATTTAAAAGTAAATCAGAGTGATAAAGTATTTATAAGAGTTTATGAAAATTGAAAGATGTTAATCTATTGAAAAAGAATTTAAATTTCTGATTTAAAAATATTTAGGATTAAAATTTAAATTCAATATTGGCTATGCTAAAATATTAGAAAATTGAATTTAATATTTCATTTTCAATAAATACTGAATATAACAATGTATAGTAATTAATTGTATTATTTTGATGAGATTTTATTAAAGTTTCATGTAGCTAATGTCTACCAAACTTATGTACTATCCTACAGTTAAACTGTGTTCCAAATGGATAAATTGAAGGTAAGGCATTTATGAAATGTAATGCATTTAAGATTAGTAAAATCTTGGAAGTTAGCATAGAAATGTATACAAGTAATATAAAAAAAAAATTTTAAAGTCAATTCCTACTTTTTTTTCACTATATTGCAGAAAGTCCTTTATAAATAATTATCGTTCATTTCTTTAAATCTACCTGGCGGCATCTATTGGTAGATATATGCAACTTAAATCTAAAAAAAATTTTAATTAATTAATTAAATTTAATTACTGAATTAATATTTCAAAAAACTGTATTGACATCAAGTGTCATCCCCTACAAGTTCAAATAAAATGTATTTGAACTTGACTGTATGAATAAAAAGTATTTCATTAAAGATTGAAAATTTGAACAAGATATATATATATATATATATAGGGGAGTGTGAGCTAACAGAAGGAATTGGCTAAAATAGACATGAATTATTTGTTTTCAATTAAAATATTAAATTATTGACCCTGAGAAATTTAAAACTTTTTATAAGCAATACAACTTTGAGTACATAAAATATTATGGAGATGGTAAACTCGTTAATCCTTTTCTATAGCTTATAATATTTAGTATATATTTAATAATTATGTAAATTAACTCATTTTGTTTGAATATTAAACATCATTTAATGCTTTTTTAGGATTTGTCAAACATCGCTTTTGTGTAAATTTGAATGAGATTGCACTAAACAGTGAAGATTCATGTCCCAGGAATAGAGTTTCATCCCTCAGCCATTCAACAAGTTAATCATTAGGCACTATCATGAAACTAATTTGCATTTTAATTTTCTCTGTCTGTTGCATTACAACAAAAGCACAGATTATACCAGGGCTCAAGGAAGACTCTGGAAATTTAACTGTTGCAGAAAAATGGCTAAATATGGAGAAGTGCTTTAAAGTCAGCTACAAATTCAGTCATAAAAATGGCATTGCCTTATGTGTTAAATGCTTCTGAGGAAATGAACATTTCTGATCACTGCATAAGAGATACTATGACTCTCGTGTCTGGTCTAAGAAACATCAAACCATGGGCAGTGAAATGTAAGTAGTTTTAAATATATATATACACTTTTAATTTCTCTCTCTCATATTTATTCTTTGTTAGTTTTAAAAGATGATTTTAAGCAAATTCTAAAGCAATTCCTTTCAAATAATTAGTTGAGTCATATTTTTGTCATCCAGAAATACCAGTATGGCCTTTGCATATATACTTGAACAATAGATAAATCGGACAAAGTATTGTCAAATCGTGTTTATCCCCTTTGCCAAAGTATTTTATTGTTTCATTTTGTTTCCATTTTTCTGAAAATAAAACTCATTATTATTATTTCTGTTGCTCAAATCTGAATTCTCATTATCTAATTTTTTCAGATTCTGTTTCATGCTTACGTTTAAAAATTCTATTAAATTCAGACCTAACACCTAATTCACTATCTGTAGGAACATTCACACAAAAATCTCTCAGCCAATTTGCATGAATGGCTTTAAAACTTTTGACTTATCCAAGCACACATAGATTGTTGTTGAATAACAATTAATTGTTTTGAGCCATCATCATTTTCAACCTGCTTTGATACAAGGCCAATGACACTGTTGTATATCCACACATGTTTCTACCACCATACACTTTAATTTTTTCAATTGAAGATTTTTATACAATACCATTTGATCTTCTTTAAAAATATCTTCTCCAGTGATCGTGCAGCGAATTCTATGAAAGTCAAGAAGTTCTTCATAAACTTCATAATTTTTAGCTGTACCTCAAATAAAATGCAACGCCTGATAGGTATCTAAAACATCTTTTGACTCGTCTACGACTAAAGAGAATCTCTCTCAATGACGAAATTTTTCGAGACAATTCAGTTAATATATTTTTTTTTGCAAATTCATCTAATCTTTGAGTCACAGTTCTTGTTGAAAAAATTGATGTTTTTAAATAAATTAGCTTTTCTTGACGCATTTTTCCTGCTGCTGCAATTATGCATCCTATGATCCTCGCCGACAATGAATGAATCCTATGTTTCGCTATTGAATGAGCCGCGTGTGAAACTAACACGAGTTGCTGCATTCTTGTTCAGCATTTACTTCTAAAACAACAATTGATGAGAATTCAGCACGTTTCAAAGATTCATATTTTTCACACCGTAAGTTTTCAGTACTTTCATTGTATTTAGTCACCCGATGACGTCTCTTATTGCATTCTTTGAGGATCTATATTTTTTTATTTCAAATTATACATATTTCCTTATTATAAATTGATATCATCTTTAAATATATTGTACTCACTATTTATCTTTCGTTTCTTTTCTTTATTAATACAAATTAAAACAAAAGGCACATAAAATAAAGTAAAGGCAAGTAAGGTAGCTTGAAAATAATGATTTTATCGTTCTGAACACAAAATTTGCAACTGTACAATTATAGATTGTCTTCCATATTTATTCCCTTGACATTGCATACATATTCAAAAACATTCGAAAATACTCCATCTTACAGACAATCGACTTGCAGCAGAAATTTTCCGGAACATGCTTTAACACATACTCGATATCAAATGATGGTGTATACTTCGACTAACCTAGCATAATCGATTATTTTTAGAAATTATGTCCTCCCCAGAAGAGGGGGTTTCACTACTGTAGAGTAGTGACATTTCCTTAACGCTTGATCGTAACTAGCAACCAAAATTGAGAACGAAATGGAATGTATCCCGCATCTTAAATACTTCACTCAATACTTTATTAGTATAGAAAATGAAATGAGTGTAATATCCAAAACTATTTCGGTGTCCAATACAAAAGGAGATGAGGCAAATGTTGAAAAAAGTATTTAGTAATGAAAATATCTTTGGCTGTCTGTGACCTCTCGATTACTAGTCAACGAGTAGCCCAATGCAGTAAAGAAAGGTAAAAAAATCATTAAAGGCATTGAACAAAGAAAGGCAGCATCACCAAAAGGGATACTGTTAAGAACATTAGAGCATATTATGAAGTGCTCACCAATCATGGGCACGCCATAATCGCTAAGTGGGCTGATATCTGTAGCAGTCAGTCCTATTCTATGACTCTGTAAGTAGTCATAGTTCGTGTCTAAAGCAGACCAAGCTGAACGATCTAGGCAAGAAACTGGGAATTCTTGTTGATTTATTCAATATTGAATTCCACTTTTTCTCAGAAACCTTCTCTTTATGCAGGTTGAAATAGTTGAATTTAATAGAGAAAGATATATATCGCCTTATATGCCGCAAAGGCAAAGGAGGATCAGGTTGCATCATATATGATCCATTATTGGCCAACCTATCAGCCTGCTGATTTCTATATATATCCCGCAATGGCTTGGAATCCAGTACAGAACAGTGAATTTCCTGGTGTTCAACAGCCTATCGATCTTAACTGTGAAGTTTCTAGAAATTTTACATTCACGGATTGGGAGCTGTCATGGTTTTAATTACCCGTCTGAAGTCAACAAAAAAGACGATATTTTCTTTTTCACAATGCTCAATTTTGTCAAAGGACAAAGAAATTGGGACTATTTCACCATAAATGTTGTAAAAGTGCCTTCCGAAGTAATGAAAATAGGGAATGTGAGACGAGAATACAAACATTGTCTACAGTCCAAATATAGCAAATATAAGAAAAATGATAACCACTGAACTACACTATTTCTAAATCTGTAGTTTAGCATTATAAATGAAGGGGCCTGAATGGCCGAGTGCCTTGCTCTGGCGCTCGGTTCCACAGGTTTCGGGTTCGAGTCCCGGTGGTGTCAGGGATGTTTGTAGTGGTTCGGAATCCACTTTAAACCGTAGGTCCCGTTTCATATGATCGTAGAGCGTTGCGGGGGCATTGTTACTCTGCGTCCGTGGCTTATCTTCAAGTTACACGCGCCCCCTGGGTCATGCAAAGTGAGTAACGTCTGTGCAGCGGCTTGCCTTAAAGCATCCAAGACCAACTTGTCTAAGTGTTTGCCAGCTGCATTAGAAAGAAAGCATTATAAATTAATATTTTTTTTTTTATCTCAGTTGTAGACTCAAGCGCCAAAATTCTCGACGGATTGTTGGTAGGAACCATGTCGTCTCTGGGAGTTTACGATGAGTGCGTTGGCATCGAAGTTATCAAAGAAAGAGGAACAGAGAAGGGAAAGCTTCTCTTCAGAGGACAGTACTGTGTCATCGACCTGAAACCATCTCTGCCTCCCAAGGCAAAATTCTATGGCACTGATGAAATAATACCCGAACTAAAGAACATCAGTGAGAGGGGAACTGTAAAAAATATTTTATTTTTGCTAAACAAAGAAATTATCTAAATGTCAGATTATAGGCAGGCAACACACATATACTACTGTAACCAAAAACTGTTATACTACTGTTGTTTTTTTTCAAAATTTTTATTTCACCGCTTTCAAAGTAATCTCCTTCGGAAACAATGCACTTATGCCCAACTTTTTTCCCAATCCTTAATGCATTGTAACATGACATCGGCAGGGATGGCCTTCAAAGCTCTCGGCGATTCACGACTCAACCGACTTCAATTGACTCAAAACTGTGTCCCCGGAGTGGCCTTTAGAGTTTAGGGAATAGCCAAAAGTCGCACGGTGTGAATACGGTGGTTGTGGAACGATATGGGTTTCATTTTTGACGAAAAAGTCCCAGTGCAGTGTGAGCTGGCGCATTCAGTGTTTTCGGTACCAATGGCGAATTGAAGCGTTTGAGGCCCAAAATGGAATTTAGAGTTCCTTTTAAACTTCCAACAGCATCAGCAAGGTCTCTAATTGTAAATCGACAGTTTGCAAGCACCAAATCTTTAATTTTTTGGACGTGAGCTTCTTCGGTTGAGATTGATGGTCGACCAAAGGTCTCTCCGTTTTCAACGCGTTCTCTGCCTTCTTTAAACTGTTTATACCACTTCTAAATATTTCTTTCCGATATAGAAATGCTCACCGAATGCCTTCTGCAACATTCATACATTTCCGCAAACAAAATTTAATGCAAGTTGTCCCCACAGATGTCAAGGACAGCGCCAACAGCCTAAAAAAAAAATTTGAAATATCATATGCCCGGGAAATTTAAATTGAAAACTGATCTTACTTTTTGGACACAGTAGTATATATTGCAATTCAAAATGTTTAATTTCTTTATCTTTTAAAAAGTAACAATAATATTACACTGAAGTGACAAAAGTCATGGGATACCTCTTAATATCGTTTCGGCCCTCCTTTCGCCCGGCGAAGTGCAGCAACTCCACGTGGCATGGACTCAACAAGTCGTTGGAAGTCTTCTGCAGGAATATTGAGCCATGCTGTCTCGATTGACGTCCATAATTGTGTTGATGGTGCAGGATTTTGGGCACGAACAGACCTCTCGATGATGTCGCATAAATGCTCGATGGGATTCATGTCGGGCGATCTAGGTGGCCAGATCATTCGTTGGAATTGTCCAGAATGTTCTTCAAACCAATCGCGAACAGTTGTGGCCCGGTGACATGGCGCATTGTCATCCATAAAAATCCCATCGTTGTTTGGGTACAGGAAGTCCATGAATGGCTGCAAGTGATCTCCAAGTAGCTGAACATAAGCATTTCCAGTCAATGTTTGGTCCAGTCGCACCAAAGGACCAAGTCCATGCCATGAAAAAACAGCCCACACCATTACGGAGCCACCACCAGCTTGAACAGTGCCTTGCTGACAGTTTGGGTCCATGGCTTCGTGGGGTCTGCGCCACACTCGAACCCTACCATCAGCTCTTACCAACTGAAATCGTGACTCATCGGACCAGGCCATGGTTTTCCATTCATCTAGGGACCAACCGATATGCTCACGTGCCCACGAGAGTAGCTGCAAGCGATGTCGTTCTGTCAGTAAAGGCACTCGAGTCGGTCTTCTGCTGGAATAGCCCAAGAAAGCCAAATTTCTCCGCACAGTTCTAACAGACAAGTCCCTTGTACGTCCCACATTGATTTCTACGGTTATTTGACGCAGTGTTGCTTGTCTGTTAGAATTTACGACTCTTTGCAGACGTCGCCGGTCTCGGTCGTTAAGTGCAGGCGATCGACCACTGCGCTGTCCATGGTGGGATGTTGTGCCTGAAATTTCATACTCTCGGCACACTCTTGACACAGTGGATCTGGGAATGTTGAATTCCCTAGCGATTTCCGAAATGGCATGACCCATGCGTCTAGCTCCAACTAACATTCCGCGTTCAAAGTCTGTTAATTCCCGTCGTGTGGTCATGATCACGTCAAAACCTCTTCACATGAATAACTTGAACAGAAATGAAAGCTCTGCGAAAGCACTGCGCATTTATACCTGTTCTACGCGATGCTACTGCCATCTGAAAATTTGCATATTGCTATCCCATGACTTTTGTCACTTCAGTGTATAATCATGTAAGTAACATGGTACTACAACATACATATTGTAGACTTATAAGCATATTCATTTTATAGTAATAAATTGAAAAATAATCTCCCATTTATTAATCAAATGTTATTATATGTCTATGGAATGAGTTCCTGACATTTTGAGTGAATGTTTGAAGTACTTGAATGCTGAAAATAAAACCTTAACTATCCAACCAAGAAAAGAATTCAATAGATTTTTAAAGTTTAATATTATAGGATGTCTTGCAGTTTATTATTTTTTAGGATTTGTATGATGGTTTTATAAATAATAGTACCATGTAAATAAACCATGTAAGTTTTGAAACATTATGTATATTATAAACATTTTGCATTATATGTATACGTGTGTGTGTGTGTGTGCGCATGTGTGTATGTATGTACATTGTAAGTATTTGAATTTAAACCGGAATAATGTAAAAACTACAGAAAGGCCAGCACAAAAAAATATTCAAAAGAGAATAGCCAGATACCCTATCACTTTTAATAATCAACCCATACTAAAAATTTTCTATACATATATCTTAATGTGCTACATAGTTAGTCCCATCAAAGAAAAAAAAACTACCGAAAAATAGCAAATAAGAGAAAGTTTAAAGTAAATTATTTCAAGATCCAAATTGTGCATGCAAACACAGCAGCGAAACTATAAATCATTAGGTATGCTCAAACACCTATAAGGTGACCTACAAAAACTGCAGATCTAACACAAAAATATAGAAGAAAAATATACAATACATACACATATATATATATATATATATATATATATATATATATATATATATATATATATATATATATAATATATACGTCCTCAATATGTATATTAATTTATTAGCAAGTTAATTAATACTTATAATAATATTTTAAATATGCGTATGTTTGTTTATGTAAACAATTACAGTATTTGTTCTGAATGGTTGTGAATAATATAATAATTGAAACTTTGGTGTAGGGAACAGCAGATTTAACAGATGTCCGGTAATGAATAGCAGGAATCCGGTTTGACACCTGGCTCGTATAGTCATATCCCAAGGCTCTTAAGGCTCGTTCCCACCGAGGCGCGAAGCGTTGAAGATTCACGCGGCAGGCAAGAAAATTTTTATCGACCCCTTCACAGCGAAACGTCAGAAATAGATTACGTCAAGTGAAGTTCCGCTTCGAGTTGAAAGTCGGTTAACTCGAAGCGGTGATTTCAAATCGGTTTCAGGCGAAAGTGGTGAGGTTAGTGATTAGTGAGCGCTTCACGCTTAAACGCCTCATGCCTCGATGGGAACTAGCCTTTATGACTATTTTGGTGTTAGCTTCTTTTCTAGAATAAAACCTTTGTCCCGTTCTCGGTGTTCGGTGGTGTACTATCCCTTAGATGCTGTTCTAGGTATGCGCCTTCCAAATTATATTCTCTATTGAAGCAATGACAAATTTGCTTTAAAGAAAGTAGAGAATAGTGGTAGAAAGTAGAATCTTTCGGTAATAGAAATTAAAAGTAGATTTCCACCGAATATTCATGCCATCGAAAGCAGAAGTTTGAACAAGCAGGACATAAAGCTTCCTAGTGTCTACGTTTTACTATACAAGGGTTTAGTATCCATTGGAAATCCACTTTAGTTCTGACTCACGTGGACACGGAAACATCATCAATAATTGCAGGTTCAATGTATTTTTCCCTTATTATAAGCAAACTAATTTTAGATTGTAATTTATTTTTAATTTTTTTTATTCATAATATTATATCCCGGCAACAGCAAAATAGTTGAAGTATTTCATTAATTATTTTAATACACTCATGTCCATAAATTAAGGAAAATTCAGAATCACACAGAAATTGAACTCTAAAATGAAAATTTCACCTGTAGAATTATCACACACATCTTGAAGAAGAATATGCAAATTACAGGAAACCACCAGATGGCGCGGATAGTACGTCACAATGACGAGAGTGTAAGAAAGGGGTATATAAGGAATGGTGGCAAAGAAGTAAAATTGTTCACAAGAGCTTTAAAAGCCTTCCAGTGCAATAACCGCATAGTTATGGCACAAAGGAAGCATTTGGATGATTTTTTACGTGATAGAATTATCGGACGACTGGAATGTGGACGTACCCAGCTGAAAGTATCCGAGGAACTTGGAATCGTCCAGAGTGTCATCTCCAGGCTTTGGCAACGATTCTAAGATGATGGTAATGTGAGTAGATGTTACAGCACAGGTCGCCCCCGAGTTACAACGCCGAATGAGGACCGGTATTTAGCAGTTACTGCCAAAAGAAACAGACGGAACACAGAATCAGACCTGTCTCGTCAGATCTCTTCAGCTACCGGTACGACAGTTTCAAGGCAGACCGTGTACAGACGCTTAGGGAACATTGGTCTATAGGCCTGTCAGATGTGTTCCACTTACCGCAACTCACAGTCGCCTGCGATTAACCTGGAGTAGAGAGCATGCATTGTGGACACCCCAACAGTGGTCTGGTGTGATGTTTTCCGACGAGTCCAGGTTTAGTTTGCAGTCTGATTCTCGCCGGACTTTCATATGGAGAGCGCCAGGTACCCGTTACCACCAAGAGAACACCATTGAACGACACCGCTACGGTGGTTCAGGATGGCTCGTTGGAATTATTCTTGGTTCCATAACTGACCTGCATGTTCAGAGTATAACGATGACAGGCCACATCTATCGGGATGTCATTCTGGAACAACATGTACGTTTGTTTCGGGGCGCCATGGGTGCTGAATTTCTGTTTATGGATGACAACGCCCGTCCTCACCGTGCAAACATTGTAGACGAATGACTTCAATTGGAGGATATCCCCCGTATGGATTGGCCAGCATACTCACCGGACTTGAATACAATAGAGCATGTGTGGGATATGCTTGGCCGACGAATTGCAGAGCGTCAACCCCCTCCCACCTGTCAACCGGAACTTCGGAGAGCATTGCTTGATGAGTGGTGTAATATTCCCCAAGATCAGATTGATAATTTGATATTCAGCATGCCTAGGCGTTGTAAGGCCTGTATTGCATCGTCCGGGAGACATACTCCATATTAACCATCATACTAATCATGTTGTACTGTTTTTTGTAAATAGGTTCTTTTTTGAAATTTGCTCCAGGGAGTAAAAATCGCAAATTTTATTAATTATGTCAAACATATAGCATCTTTTTTGCTCTTTACCTTTTGTTTAATAAATAGACTTTACAAATAAGTCAAATTTGTTTTGCTTCTGGCTCTTTCTTTGCCTGAACTTCCTTATCCTTAATTTATGGACATGAGTGTACATGGTAACTGACGTACCAATTACGGAGTACCAACAGGGGGAAATACCCCTTAAACCTCCTCATCTTAATTCATAAATATGATTTGAATTTTAATAGGCTGCTTTAAAGTTAGTAAAAAATAAATAAAAGATAAAGTTTCTAAAAATCAATTAATTTGGTACTCAAAAAATTTTAAAAATACTAAAAATAAATAAAAGTAAGATACAATATAAAAACAAAAATTAAAAATGAAAGAATTTAAGTTAAATTTAAATTCGGTACAATTTAATACTTAAAAAAACCACCTTTTTATTTTAAAACTAATAAAATCATTTATAAATTATAATAGTTAAATATTAAGTACATTTTTAATTTGCTTTCATTGCTGAAATATGAGCTTAAAATAAGTATTAAATTTAAATCCTTTTCTCTCACATTTTAGTAAAAATTCTCCTTTCGCGTGGAAATCTACCTACATTCTGACTCATGTGGACTGAAAAACATCTTCATAAATAATCACAATTTCAACGTATATTGCCCTGATTAATAAACGAACTAATTTTAAATTTTATTTTTTTTTCAACTTTTTTTTATTCATAACATTATAAACAGCAAAAAAGTTGAAGTACTCCATTAATTATTTTAATACAAGAAAAAATTATTACGTGCATGTTAAATACATTTTAAATAAGGATTCATTAGTCATATGTTAGTTGACAAAATTTAATATCTTTTTTCTCATATTTTAGTAAAAATTCTTTCTTTCTAGGTGATTGGTGAGGCAGCTAAGTTTGCTAGTATGCTCTACCTTATGCCAATAAAGCTGGGAATTTGTGTTCCTTCAGGATGTACCTTGGATGATATTAATCAAGTTGCTCAGCTATGTAAGTCAGATTAAAATCTTGTTTTAAGATCTTGTAGTATCTTGTCGATTGAGAAACGTATTGCTCTTATTAAATGATAAGATGAAGGAATGACTTCTCTCTCCTATTACAAGTAAACAGCTATGTATAGAAAATAATTCAAAAACTTAGACTATACAGTTCTAAATTTTCTGAAAATGTGCAAAATTTAATAATTTATTTTCTTCTGAATCAATGAAAATTCCGAGAATAATTTAAGCTTTGATATTTTTTTTTTCAGAAAACATTTACCTGTATGTATGTATGATATACGCAAATACTTGGTATTTCAAGAAGTATAGAAGTATAGTATTTCATTGTCAATATAGAAGATACCGAACACCCTTAAAATACAAGGGCGTTCGGTAACTTCTATACTGACAATGTTAGAATGGTAAATTTCTATGTACCTTTTCTCAGAAAATACTGTAGTTAGAACTTTGAAAATTTTCAATAAATAATACACATTTTTTAGCTTATAATGAAATGAATTTTAAAAAAATATTCAATTAATTTCCAAAAAGTTTTACAAACAGCTAATATTGAAATATTTGTTACATTTAAGTTGCAAGTTAAGCCTTCCAAAATTAAAAACTGGTTTGAATAAAAACAGTTGAAAATTTATAAAATGCTGAAGTGTAATTAGAAAGCCAGCAGCTCTTACAATAATCACACTTTAAATAAAAACACAACTGATGACTTAAAAACTAAAGCAAAGTTGACAAGGAGTGAATTACAAATTACAATTGCTACTGATAATCAATGCACGCAAATTATATAATAAAACCATCATAATATTCGCAATGTAAAAATCCTGAAGTGCCTCACATTCATACATCTAAAAACATAATAAATAAATAAAAAGAATTTTAAAAATTGTGCCCCATATACTACAGAAACGAAATTGAAAATAATTTAATAAAAACAGGAATCAAATTGCTGAGCGTCAAAGTCTGCATTGGCTTATCAGAAAAGAACATAAAGTAAATAAATATACGATTACAAGGTGTTCAAGTAGGTTGTCCATGAAATTCGTAAAACACGGAAGAAATTAGTAAAGCAAAAGAAAATAATTGTAATAACCTAAGGAAACATAAATATTTTCCTTTATACTATTTTGTGGAAAGAGTTTTGATTCTATTGAGGCAATAAGTGAAAATTCGTAAATTCTGAAGTAACTGAAGACCTCACCTCAATCAGTCTATCAAAAATGCATGGAGAATTGGTTCAAGTGCAGTTATAATAGTACCGCACTCGATAGGGTCTACTTTGATGGTGATAAAATAAGTTTTGATGAATAAATTATCTTTTGTGTGTTTTATTTAACAGTTCCAAGTATCTTCTACACAGAATGTATATTTAAAAAAAATTTCTAATTTAGGTATTTATATTTCTAATTTTAAATGTATATTTCTTTTTTTAATTGCGTCGAGGACTGGGTCGTATTGATCATGTCCCTGTGAGCAGCCCAAACTGAGCTGCACCGACGAACGCTGTTACTCAGTTAGCACTACACAGGGGGCACGTGTAGCTTGAAGATATGCTACGAACACGAGTAACACTACCTCCACAAAGCTCTACGATCATATGAAATTTCATTCATATTCATTCCGAACAACTACAAATATCCATGGCACAGCCGGTATTCGAACCTGAAACCTGTGACACCGAGATTTAGTGACTCGGTCTTCAGGCTCCAAATTGCATATTTCTAAAACTGAGAATATTAAAAATGTCTTTCTTTTATGTGTTTTGCATATATATATGATACATTAATATATATATATATATATATATATTTTGTGTGTGTGCGTGATTGTCATTATCTGTTTACCATTTGTTAGAATGCGTAAAAATCTAAAATAACCTTTAGAATGTTCTTTATCATTTACAAGTGTATTTTTAGTGGGAAAAGCATTAACTCTAAATGCCGAAGCAACTAGATGTGAAATAAAAGAAGAAACCACGCTGACTTTCTTAAATTATCTTGTAATGTAAGTGAAGACCAACTGAGCACTTTTCTTATTCACTATTATGATTTAATTTCTTAATGATATTTATCTTTTTCTATTTTTTTAAATGTTACATTGTAACCAAAAAATTAATGAGTGAACATTTATCATGTTTTAAGAAAATTACGTTTTACTTTTTAAATTCATAATAATTTTTTTTAATTTTAATTTATTTAAATGGTTTAATAAATTACTGTACATACTGGAAAGTTTTCACTTTTATAATTTTTACTGCTGTAGCAACCTCTATCTCCTGTTTCTCCTTCTCCCTTTGTGAGTGAGGGAAGTTTCTTAAGCTTTAAGCCCATTGATTAGATAGAAAAAAAAAAAAAAGCAATATAAGTATATTATTAATTTATTAAAGGGGTAAAAAAAAAAAAACTAATTATTCGAAATTTTTATTAATTAATTTTTAAAAAAAAATCTGCATATATAATTCATTTTTTTAATATTATTATTATAATTTCAAGTAGGTAATAATAAAAAAAAAGATAAACGACAGAAACCAACAATAACGATTGAGAGGAAATTGTGACTCAGTGGAGAAACTGCATGGTCATTCGGAAAGGAGGATATCGGAACGTTAATGAATACTATTCAGAACAGCGCGAGGTCTTTTGCGATTTTTAAAATCAGAAATGTCGTAAACATAGTTGCTTAGATCGTTCAAAACGGAATTATTAATATTTGGAATGGAATTATAAATAATTTTTTTTGCAGTTTTATACACAAATTGTTTAAAACTTGGGAGTTTACTCATTTCGGAAAAACCAAGGCGAATCTGTAATCATACGTAGGATTTTATTTTCAAGTCTTTGTATGATCTCGAAATTCGCCGGAGCAGTAGATCCCCAAACAGGACTCGCATATGCAAGTATTGGACGCAAGTAAGCAAGATAAATGAGCTTTTTATTTTCCAAGGACATAGAATTCCTACAAATGAGTGGATACAGTACACGAATGCATCTATTAAATTTATCCCTAAGATAGTTAATGTGAGGAGCATAATTTAATTTACGATCTAAGGTTACACCCAAATATTTAGTTTGCCCAGCCCAATTAATAGGATTATTATAAATTTTGATAGAAGGAGTATTAAGAACCCTTTTAAGCGTGAATAGTACTGCTTCGGTTGAATTTTCCATTTTATAAGCCATTGTTCCAGATGATTAATATAATTCTGAAGGTTTTTACTAATGATAAAACGTTTGCGACCTTGAGTGAGGAGTGCTGTATCATCTGCAAAAAGACTGATTTTCACATTATAAATTTGCGGAATATCATTAACGTAAATATTGTAGAGAAATGGTCCAAGTATTGAACCTTGGGGAACACCAGCCTGAATTTTCTGAACAGAAGAATCTGTGTTACCAATGGAGACCACAAAAGTTCTATTAGTAACATAATTTTGAATAATTTTAATAAGAAAAGGAGAAAAGTTGAAAATTATTAACTGGATTAACCCATTGACCCAAACTATCAAATACCTTTGCTACATCAAGGAAAACCACAGCAGCATCTAATTTCCAGGAAAATCCCTCGGAAACGGTTTCAGTGAGATTAAGTAGTTGATGCGTTGTAGATAATTTTTCAGTAAAGCCAAATTGCTAGGGAATGAGAAGATTTTTTTGTTGAGTTTCATTTTTCAGATAAGTCAAAATGACCTTCTCTATTAATTTGCTTAATGAAGAAAGAGAAATGGGCCTGTAGCTAGAAGGGGAAGTTGAATCTTTACCTTTCTTATGAATGGGCAAAATTCGAGCTCTTTTTTCTAGGGAAATAAGAATAATGAATGGCAGCGTCAGCAATTTGGCAAATTTTAAAAATAGCTTTTAAAGGAAGATGTTTCAGCATCTTATTAGTAATAGTATCCATACCAGGGGTTTTGTTAATCTTTAAGTCACTGATGAAATCGATAATAGTAGAAGCTTTAGTATTAACAATTTTTGGAGCAAAATGGATGGAGTTAAAGTTAGAGATAGAGTCCTAAACAGCTTTAGTATTCTGAGGATCATTAATGTTATTTTCCTGAAACTGCTCCCGAAAGCAGTCTGCCAAAATTTCGGATTTTTGAGAATTAGTTGTAGCTGTGCAATTGATTCTCTGAAAATTTGCCAATTTTTGCGCGCATGATTTCTTTGAGTAATTAGAGATTTAATGTATGGAGGCAAATAGTTACTATTGTTAGCAGCGATATTTTTAGAAGCAGAGTTGTGAGCGTATATAATGGCATTGGTAAAATTAGCTACTTCATTTTCAATCACTTGAGTAGAAAAAGAAAGCAGAGCTTTTTAATACTAAGCTACTGATCTACCTAAAGAAGGAACGGTAAATATTTTTAGAACCCAAGTTAGTATAACTGTTAAATTTATAAAGTTTGAAATTTGAATGCATTAGATTAATAATACAGCTTGGGGGCCTGATGGCCGAATGGCTAGTGCTCTGGCGTTTGGTACCACAGGTATCGGGTTCAAATCCCGGCTTTGCCCATGGGTGTTGTAGTGGTTCGGAATCCACTTTAAGCTGTAGGTCCCTGTCCTAATAGGATCGTAGAGCGCTGCGGGGGCATTGTTACTCCGTGGCTTTACCCCCTGGGGAATGCTGAGTAACATCGGTGCAGCCCTTATGGCGAAAGATCACGGTCTATTTGCCAAGATAAAATTTCGAAAAATAATTTACTGAAATAAAATCTTTTCTCACTGTAAAATTTTGCAGCTTATTTTTTAGTAGCACTAGAATATTGCTATCGGAATTTCATTTGCGCATGAGAAAAGTTATTTATTGATTGTAAAAGTATCAATTGTTAATCCTCTGCGATATTCAATGCCATTCCTCTATGTCAAAAGCAGTCTACGCTCTTTTTAAGTGAATCGAAATATGTTTATTTATTATTGCTTATTTAAAAATTTGGCTGCATTTTTTACATCTGATATTGCATAACCTACACTTTTTTTGTTTCTATTTTGGCCGAATTTCTAAATGTTTTCAGTTACAATACTTCATGAAACTACTAGTTCACATGTTTCTAATGTCTTCAGCTTAAAAAAACCTCAAAATAAAATTTAAAAACGAAAAAAAAAAAAAAAAAAAAAGTGAAACGATTAAAAACGAAATTTAAAAGGGAATCATCATAATAATAAAAAAATTATTTAAAATGAATGCATTTAAATAGGGAATCATTTATTAATTGCATAATAATTGATATTTTTTCTTGAAGTAGTAGTAGCCCTTTATTAACTGTACAGAATAATATAATGCTCTACGACTACTCTATATTTAAAAAATGTAATGAACAATTTTAGGAAGTTTCATTTTCAATCATGCTAATTTCAGTCATGGTGTCAGGATAAAATATTATTTGATAATTCAGAGTTGCTATGAAACAGCATAAGGTTACATGTCGAAATAATTTGAATAATCGTAATTTATTATCTCTGGTAAGCTCCATCATAATTAAATTTCTGTCAAAAAGTTATCTGATATTAGTAATATGTAATTAATTTCCCTATATCCAATAGTCTTTTTACATGCATTTAAGGTTAACTTTGCTGTGATTAAAAATTCCTTAAGAAAACAAAGAATATTAATCAAAGTTTTATTAATTCGTTCAATTATGGAGCAAATGTGTCCTCTTTTAAAATTTTTAAAAGAGAACCTCTCTTTGTCCTCTTTTAAAACTCTTTTAAAATTTTTATCATGTATATAAACTTTAAAAATTTAAATATTTATTTTGAATAATATTTATGCTGTAAATCCTATTTAAATATCATATGTTTGAAGCGTGGCACATTCAACATTTTTCTAACGTTTATTTTTTCTTAGAATAATATTTTTTGTGTGTTTATGGTGTAAAATTTTCATGTGATGATAAGTAAATGACAGTATTATTAAAATCAAACAGAATTTTGAAATAGTTATACATTACGTTATTGCATACGTTATTTTGAATAGTGAAAATAGTTTTTTTTTTGAAATAGTTATATTATAAACGAGATTTTATAAAAATTTTCAGACATATATACTCCTATTAAAAACATAAAGGTGTATAAATATCCTATGAAACTGTATAAAATCTTCTTTTTCTTTTTTTTGTAAATTATAATGATGTTCTATGTATAATAAATAACAATAGAAATCCTTTTAAATCCTAAATATTTTGTAATATTTCATAACTTCATTTCTGAGTAAGAGTAAGAAAAATTTATCCATATGTATTTTGTGAATTAACTGGTATTGTACTGTGCAAGTTGTGCAGCTGGATTGTAAAAGGGTGTGGTTGGGTTGAGACTTGAGACACAGGTTTGAGAACTCACAGCTTTATTGACACAAGCACAAAAAACCCCCACAAATAATTAAAAGATAATATTTAACACATTTAAGGACATATACTAGTAATTACAGATTCGTCGAAGGATTAAACTTCTAAGCCGAAAACCCAGTACTCAGGTACGCGGGGGATGAGCGAAATATACTTCCTTTCCTATTGAGAGTGTATAAGTAAACTATTATGCAGGGTTGTTTCCTCTCGCGATGAGAGACTGTAAACTTCAAGTTTCTCAGCGGTAGCAACGGGTTACACTGTACTTCCTCCCGGGTGAGGTCTTGAGGCCTACTGATCTTTTCTCTAGAACGTCACAAGGGGGCGCATTTACAGTACGTAGGAGGAAGCACGGTTGCAATATGTTTTAATCGGTTTATTATCTAGTGGACAACATTCATATAAATATAGTAATTCTATTAAACAAAACATATTCTATGGTATTAAAAATCATTGTGCTAATTTCTTTTGAGGACGTATTCCTCTGATAAGAACTATTTATTTAATTACTGTCTATATACATAATATTGGGCAGGTTGTGCAGATGGATTAAACTAGTTGTGGTTGGGTTGAGACTTGAGAAACAGGTTTGAGAACTCACAGCATTATTTACGTTATTATTCACGTTATTTTTTCATTTATTTTATAACCTTTTTCTTTAAAATTTTACTTCTCATATTCCTATTTCTTTTTCAAAGAATTAATACTATTTTATTATGTATTCATAATGTAAATTACATATTTTAAAAAATATATACTTATCATTTTATTGGATATTTGTTCCTGGACAATCAATTAATGTCAATATTTATCCATAACACACATGAATATATTTCATATAAATATTTACTCATAACGATAAAAATGATTTTCTCCATTTTATATTTACCTAATTATTATTTTTTTTTCAGATATATTTTGAGTTTTATAGCATGCGTGATGTTTATAGGTTCATCATTCGATATTCACTCTTATTACTCAGGAAAGGTGTTCAGCAGTAAGTTTATTAGTAATTAATGCAGTATCGAATTTCTTAATATGCAAGATATAATTCACTTTAAAGAACATTGAAAATTATGCAAAATTTGTCTTTCTTAATTAAAAAAATTACTTTAATTGAAATTGAATTAACTTAAAGTAAATAATAATAGAAAAAATACAATCACCACTAGACCAAGGCCCACAACGGGCTGTCGAGCCAGTTAATATGATGATCTTAGTCGAGAAGTTCCTTTTTATAATAAAAAAACATATTATTATTAATATTTGTAGAATATATTATTTATAAGAATTTTTTTATATGTTATGATAGAAAGTTTTTATTTGAATTAGGGGCATATATATATTTTAAAATACAAATTAGATATTAATTTATTTGCATATTATAATTATTTTATTTTATTACATAGCATATATACTTATACAAATTACAATTAAACAGCAGCTTAGTACTAAATAGTTAACCTATACTTACAAATACACATTTTATATTAAATTCTAATCATGTCCTTCATTCTATTCTCTTTAGATACAGTGATTCAAATTTTTCTATCGTTTTCCCTAATAACAAATTTCAAAAGGTTTAAGAATACAGAAGTCTCATCTGAAAACAGTTTGACCAGCTTAAATGGCATCCGATTCTTGACTATGTTGTGGATTATTCTTGCGCATACGTACGACATTTTAATTCCTCAGACACTTCGTAAGTATTGCATGTATATATATTTAAGGTTTTTTCATTCATTTAATTTAATACACTGTATAGACACCATACGAAACATATCAAGAAGGTACTTGATTTCTTGCCATGCTCGCTGTATCATGTTCTCATTAACGGAGGCAATGCTATAGTCCCATAGAAGAAAGCAGACTTTATCTGACCTTAAGATAACATCTACTTTAGTTTAATCCTATAATAATGTTATATATATGATATCTGTAGCATAACCCCATAGAAGAACGTTTGGAGAAACAATATGAGATATACAATGTTATATTAAAGACATTGCATTTCAAATAAAAGTACGGACATGACCAATTTAAAGAAAGTATGACTGATGGCATAACCATATTTGATGATGAGAGTATACTGCAAAAAACCAAGCGATATAGTCTATCATTACTACAATGTGCATCGTGCAATTAATGGTCACGTATATTTTTCTTCTTCATTGGCGCAACTACCCATGATGGGCTAAGGCCGTCTGCCTGCTGATTTCGAGGCAGGAGATGTTTTCTTTTTAATACGCTTTTATTAGCTTCACCTGTATGTTTGTTTGTAACTGGCTCTTTGGACTCGATTTTGGTACTGATGGCGCCATCTACTGGCGAGTCAGTCAACTGATCAAACCCTACCTATTTTGTATAATTATTTTGTTTAATCTTGATTCCTTTTGTTTTATTTTACTTTTATCTTAAAATTCTCATTTTAACTTTAACCTTTTTATTTTTGGGCATCGTCAACGGACTCCTAATTGTACAGAGAGCTTTAGCTTTTTCGATCTTCTGTTTTAATTGTTCTCAAGCAGGAGATGTTTTTCCTTAATTATAATTTAAAAAAAACACGCTTTTAGAGTTAATCAAATTAAAAAGTAAAAAATAAATTAATAGTTTAAAAAAACTAAAAAAACACGCTTTTAGAGTTAATCTATCTAAAAAGTAAAAAACAATTGTTAACATAAGAATAAAATGACTGACGAGAAAATGAATGCCACTGTTCTAAAAGCGTGGGGTGCTTTGTATGACATTTTTAAACTAACTCTGCATTTCGGAATGAAACTAGTGAAAAATTATAACGATTGATATCGAGCACCCCACGCTTTTAGAACAGTGACATTCATTTTCTCGTCAGTCATTTTATTCTTATGTTAACAATTATTTTTTACTTTTTAGATAGATTAACTCTAAAAGCGTGTTTTTTAGTTTTTTTAAACTATTAATTTATTAAGGGGTAGGATCGTCAGCCCTGCGTCTAACGTGTACAGTCATAATAGGCCGTCATAAAGACAGTCATAAGGTGGAATCGGTGCCCCTATTCACGTTCATGGAACTGTCGGGACTAGAACTCGAAACTTGTGGTGCAGATATATATATATATATATTAAGTGAAATAGAAATTAACATGAAATAGTTTATTTAATTTACTTATATTAACGTATGTTAACTTATGTTACTTATATTAACGTATTAACGTTGGGACCTGAATGGCCGAGTGTCTAGCGCTCTGCCGCCTCGGTGCCACAGGTTTCGGGTTCGAATCCCGGCGGTGCCATGGATGTTTGTAGTGGTTCGGAATCCACTTTAAGCCGTAGGTCCCGGTCTCCTATGACTGTAAGAGCGTCACGGAGCAAAAGTCGGGCTTCTACCTACGGGTGCTCCATCACAACAGAAGCTGCTTCCTTCCCTTTCAATCATGAGTACGTATGGGCTCGTGGGCTTGGCCGAACCAAGTGGGATAAGAAACAACAACAATGTATTAACGTAACTTATATTAACGTATGTTTTTAATTTGCTGTGTTGTTACACAGCAAATTAAAAACATATTGATTCATAATATTTCAATAATTTGATGGGGTTTTTGCAATAGCAAGGCTTGCAAATTTTTCATAAATATTTGCTAATAATCGAAAGAGGTAACGCTCTTTATCTCATTAGCTAATAACAATAATTATTTTTTTATCGGCATACGCTAACTACAGTGTGACTAGTTAGATTTAAAATAATCTATGTGAACTGCCAGGTTATCAACACAATACTGATGTTTATGATTTAAAATAATGTATGTAATAGAATAAAATAGAAATGATCTTGCATGTATCCCACTTAATCTCAGAAATACTTGAATATAGTCTATCAATTCACATATTCTCAAGTTTACAGTTTTTATTGCAGATTATATATTGTTTGGTGCTTCAAATCGATATCCCACAATATTTTGGAGGAAAAATGTAATTTATATTTTAAACATTAACTAATGAAAAGTAATATAATTTAAATGTGAAGTTACAGCTACTTTAATAAAAAGAAATTTAATTAATTCAATGAAATTATCTTCTTAAATTCCTACAAATTGTGTCTAATTAAATAAAAGTAATAATTTGAAGGTCTTGTGTAAGCTGTATTGATGGTAATTTTCAAGAATTGTAAGCTGTATTGATGATAATTTTCAAGAATTGTAAGCTGTATTGATGGAAATAATTCTTGAAAATTATCATCAATACAGCTTACACAAGACCTGCCATGGAAATAAAGTGTACAAGATATTCTTAAGCACCTATATAAGTTTTTGAAAAAAGAAATATAAATTCTGACTACGAAGATTTAATCTGTTAATATTTTATGCAATTTTTAGAAAATATTCAGAAGGCATTGTCTTACGACAAGAACTTTGCATTTCAAGCTGTTGTTAATTCTGTTCTTGCAGTGGACGCATTTTTTTGCATCGGGTGAGTAGCGTTAATGTGGGAAATATCATTATTTCTATTTCATATATGTAAAGAAGTACAAAATTACAATGCATTTTGAAATATAATAACAAAGTTTGTATAAATTTGTTACTCTGTCAAACCTTAAAATGGATTAAAATAATAGCACGACACTAACATACGCAAAATTAAAGCAATAATGTTTGTGTTCGATATCACTTTCACAAGAATATAACTCAAATAAAAACAAGATGTGGACTGTAATATTTTCACATTTATTTTGGCCGCTATCATACTCCATGATCTTTTCTCTATTTGTTTCAATTCCTTCTATTAGCTCACACTATCCTTATATATATCTTGTTCAAATTTTCAATCGTTCATAAAATACTTTTTATTCATCCACTCAAGTTCAAATACATTTTTTTGAACTTGTAGTGGATGACACTTGATGTTAATACAGTTTTTTCAAATATTAATTAAATTTAATTAATTAATTTTAGTTTTTTTTAGATTTAAGTGGAATATATCTACCCAATAGATGGCGCCAGATAAACAATGAAAAAATGAAAGCAAATTATTATTGATAAAAAATGAATTCAAATTATTTATAAAGGACTTTCTGCAATATAGTGAAAAAAAAGTAGGAATTTACTTTAAAGGAATCTTTTTTATATTACTTGGTATTGCCGATATCCCAATTAATCCTAAACTTTTAACTACTATCTACGCTGATGATACCGCAATTATTTACAAAAATAAAAATACTAAAGTCTTAGCTATCACCCTTATTAATTACCTTAAAGTTCTCAATAACTAGTTCAATAAATGAAAATTTTCTTTAAATGTAGCTAAGACTGGAGCTGTTTTCTTTTCTATTGGAAATAAACGCAAAAAACCTGTGATTATGATCAAATTAAATATTTAGGAATTATTCTAGATCAGCATTTAACTTGGAAACAACATTTTCTGTACACCAAAACTAAATTTCGTATTGCCTTCCGAAAACTCTACTTTAAACTCTAATTTTTCAGAAAACTCTACACTTATAAATAGAAATTCTACTATGACCAGGGATAACAAAATTCTTCTTTATACTGCTAAGCTTCGCCCGTACGCTTGCCCGGTCTGATCCTATGCAGCTAAATCTAATTTAAGAACGCTTGAATTTTCTAAATATCACTATCCGCTAAATTAGCTCTGCTAAATGGTCCATGCACAATTCTGATCTATATAAAGCTATTATCATTCCTTCTTTAAAATATTTTCTTAAACACAACTCTATTATTTTTTTGACACGCTTATTAATCATGAAAATAATGCAATCCAGTAGACTGACTCTTACTTCCCCAATTATGATTTAAAACGGCCGCGCAAAATTTTATTTTAATTTTTAAATATTTTTCTTTTCTTTTATTTGTTTATGATTGTAAGTTAATTTTATTATTTTTGTAAATATGTTCTGGGCAATTTTCATTGTTTCAACTGTATTTACCCTGTCATGTAGGAAATGGAGCCCCCAGGATACATTTCCAGTCACCGAGAACTGTAATTAAAAAAGTAATATAAAAAAATGTTTTTAACGTCAATTCCTACTTTTTTTTCCCTATATTGCAGAAAGTCCTTTATAAATAATTTTCATTCATTTTTTTAAGTTTATCTGGAGCCCTCTATTGGTAGATACATGCAACTTAATCTAAAAAAAACTAAAATTAATTCATTAAATTTAATTACTGAATTAATATTTAAAAAAAACTGTGTTAACATAAAGTGTCATGCACTACAAGTTGAAAAAAATGTATTAGAACTTGAGTGGACGAATAAAAAGTATTTTATGAACGATTGAAAATTTGAACAAGATATATATAAGGAGAGTGTGAGCTAATAGAAGGAATTGAAAAAAAAAAGCTATCTGTAGGGTGGCTGCCCTAAAGTGATCCACAAAAAAAAAAAAAAAACTACAGACATAGGACGCTATTCCGTCATCTTTTATCGGCGTTTTAGAACAAGACTTATTCATTGTAATCCATTATTAACTATAAAAAATAAAACCTTTGGTAAGCGAAATCACTATATCATGAAATATTTTCAAAATTTAACCATGGTTTTCCGAAGATATTTTTAACCATAGTTTTCTTTGTTCTTGAGATAGTGATACCCGACAATATTTCTACATTACAAGATTCTTTAATGTTCTAAATCAGGGGTGGCCAACTGCGAACCACATGCGGCCTGCCTTGAATATTTTTTTCGGCAGTGAGATTTACCACACTTTTACAAAATATATTTATTTCATAACGGCCAAAGTAGTGAAAATCAATGTATTAAAAAATACATTATGTGTGCATCCATATATTACTAGTAATACTAGTAAATACTAGTAAAATAAATATAGTAGCATATACTAGTATATACTAGTAAAATAAATATTTTTTAATTATTTCATTGTTTTTTATTTCGTTTATATTTATATATTTTTTATAGTTTTAGTTTTGTAAAAATTTTTATAATGTGCGTTTAATATCATCATTATTATATTATACATGTTTACATGTAAGAATAATAAACACAATAATAACAACTCATTATGTTTCAATTTTTCACTCCAAAAATATCTATAGTGGGTCTAAATCTAATATGGAATTAATAATTTCTAATTTTATATTTGATCCGCGGTGTTATGATTCATTTCCAAAGTGGCTCGCAAGATCATTTGGGTTGGTCACCCCTGTTCTAGATAATGTGTGTGTTTTATTATTTTCTTTATTACTTTTATTGCTACCTTAAACACTAGTTAATTAATAATTTTTTGTAATATACAAAGTATCTCGCTGAAATAATCATTTTTATTTTTAAAATTCGAAATTATTTTTTCAAAATAATTTTTCCTGCATTTACAGAGGATTGCTTGTATGCTATACGACTATAAAAACTGTAAAAATAGGTGGACGTCCTTTCAATATTATACTGAGCATTATTCGCAGAATATGGAGGTAAACTAAAATTCTTTTTTATTTCTTTGTCCTATTTTTCTACATAAACTTCATGTTTTAAAAAAATGTATATAAAATTATTCATATTTTATTTGTTCTTTAATTTTATTCCTGAGATGACAATTTTGTTCAATTTGTCTAAAATTTATTTTCAAAATATTTTGTTTGATTTATTATTATTCAAATATTTTATTATCTACCATTAAAATAAATTTATGAAAATTTTCAATTTATTAATTCTATTTCAGTAATTGAAGAAAATATTAATGAATCGCACACATAATTTTAATAAATTTGTATACATGGAAATTTTAAGTAGAAGAAACAATTTAAACGAAATTTATTCTCATTTCATTTTATATAAATGAATATGAATATATATATATATAAGCTCATGTTTGTGAAAATTGCAACACCATGAAGGACTTACGCGAGTGAGCTGAAATTTTCAGGAAATGCAAATTAGCACATGATATGCAAATGATTAGAAATTCAAATCCGTAGCACATGCGTATGAGGAGAAGCGCCCTCTGAACGGCGGATGGATCCGAATAAATAGACGGCTGTAGCGAGGCGTGTATGGTTATCCGTGGTTATCTGCTAGTGGTAAACGTTAGCTCAATCGTTACTTATGCCTCTTCGACGAAAGAGAGCGAGATTTGAACAACTTACAGAGTTTGAACGGGAGAGAATCATCGGCCTTCGTGAAGCTGGATTGTCTTATCGTGCAGTATCCGCTCGTGTGCAGCGTAGCAGCAGCACAGTGATGCGTCTTTAGAAGCAGTGGACGGACGAGTGTCGGACAACTCGGAAATCTAGGAGTGAACCCCGAAATGTGACGTCAGCTCGCGATGATAGACACCTGTTCCGCATGGCTCTGACGGACCGTACAGCTTCCTCTAGACAATTGGTAGCACAGTGTTCAATAGCTACAGGTGTTCATTGTGTGCTTCATCAATTCGTAGACGTCTGCTGCAGCGTGGACTGCGCGCAAGGAGTCCTTTATACAGGATCCCTCTCACGCTAAACCATCGCCGCCTGTGGCTACAATGGGCCGCTCAGCATAGAGACTGGCGTGCTGATTGGCAGCATGTCGTGTTTTCTGACGAATCCCGCTTTAATTTGTGGTACCATGAAGGCCGCATTCGTGTCAGAAGCTATGCCGCAGAACGCCACCTTCCGGAGTGCATTATCGAACGCCACAGTGGACGAACACCCGGAGTTTTGGTCTGGGGTGCCATAGCATATCATGGACGATCTCAATCGAGAATTGTGGGCAATCTGAACAGCAACCGGTACACCAGTGAAGTTCTACAGCCCCAAGCTGTTCCCTTCCTTCAAAGCTTGCCCGGCGCTGTATTTCAACAGGACAATGCCCGCCCTCATATTGTTGTGGCGCTGCCATCCACCCACTCAGTGAATGAGACGCAATTAGGAAATTGATGGGAAATGTGTAATTTTAAATTTATGTATTTTGTGTTTATAAATTTGGTTGCAAATTATGTCTTTTTGTTTGTTTGTTTTGTCATTGTATTTTAATATTCATAAAGTTGCATTACGTTAAATTATGTGTGAAACATTTTCAGATCTTGATTAATAATAGTAATAAAAAAAAAGGGGGGAAAGAGGAAAGAGAAGAAAGAAAACTGTCTTAAATTGTGCCATTTTCATTCAAACTCAGTTCTTGGTTGGGGTTGTTGTTTGACTTCCGGTGGTCAGGGTAGAAGATGGCTGCCCCCATGAAGTACGAATTGAGCCTCAGGCTCCGTTCTCTCCGGATGGAACCGGGATCTCGACCAATCAAGGCCTGGAATGACGTCAGCTATGACGCGGTCATGGTTCGGGCTTATAAACGATGGTGGAGAGAGGTTGTGGCCTTTTTTTTTTTTTTTTTTTGGACCGAGACTGGACGATGGAGATATAGAAATTGAAAACGGAAAAAGGAGGGTTTGCTGTTGCACCAGGTGATGGATTCTGCTGCAAGACAATCCAAGATGATCAGGGATTGAGACATCACAGCAGCAAAGTGCGACCGAAATTGTGCTCAGTAAGGAAAAGCGCAATCTGTTTTTGTATTTATGACGAGCATGCTACTTGGGATTTGCCGTTACAGTCGAGGTTTTAGCGGGCGAGAGGTTCAACGTTCCAACGAAGAACAAGAAGAGATGAGTACTCGTTTGAATGTTTGATTTTCTTTACAATATTTTATCTTTTCCTTCGAACATTATATTTTGAACGTAATCAACGTTCCAAGTCAGATACTGTTTAACTCTAAAGTGGAATTATTCCTCCTTCTTAATTGTGTATGAACTCACTAGGTAGAATTTAGAGCGTCGTCCCTTTTTGTATTTGAATTGCTCGTGCGAGTTATGTGTGTTAGATAAAATTACATGATTTGATTTATTTTCTGTTTAATTTAATGCAGTATGTTAAGTGTATTGTGTGTATTTGTAATGGTATGATATTGGGGGGGCTGTTTGCATTTAATCAAGAGTAATTCATTTGTTTACATCTGATTTTATTATAATAAATCTAATGTTTATGTTTGTGATTTTCCTGATTATTAATTCCTGCAGACATTACACGCACCATGCTGATTGTCGTTTAGGTAAAATTTTAACTTCCTGGGTTAACACAACGCAATTAATTCTCTATTAGTGTCTGATTTGCTTTGCTTTTGATTCGTGATTAGAGGTAATAATTTAATTAATTAAATTACTAGATAGCAACACGACAATATCTCTAGGACTTTTCAATCCTTCTTTGCAACGCGGCAGGTACAGCTTCTTCCTTGGCCTGCGTATTCCCCGGATATGTCGCCGATTGAACATGTGTGGGATTTCGATGGTCGGCGTCTCGCTCGTGATCCTCGTCCTGTTGCTTCTGCAGACGAACTTTGGGTGCGCATACAAACAATATGGAATGCTCTTCCTCAGGCAGACATTCAAAATTTGTTTGACTCCATGCCACGTCGTGTAGCAGCACTTATTGCGGCGCGTGGTGGCTACACAAAATACTGATTCCGATCTCTTGTTATTGTTTGTTTGCTTTGAACATTTAATCATTTATTTGTACCACTACCACTCAACTGTGTATTAAATTTCATTCAATTATGACGATTCCTTCATGGTGTTGCAATTTTCACAAACATGAGTTTATATACAAGGTATTCTGTTGTAAACTAAAAATTATAATAAAGTTCTATTTTTATGTTAAGTTATCATTCTTTAATCCCATGTCAAACTGAACTGATTAAATCAAGACAAATAAATGTTTTGATGTCTAATAGTTTTGCAATAGATAATCAAAAGACTGCCCACCTACAGTAATTTAAGATTCACTGGGGACCACTCAGTATATTAACAATATCAGACAGGGCCGGATTTAGATAAAAAGAGGCCCTTGGCTATTCCACTTATGAGGCCCTTTCACCACCCATTTTTTAGTTTGTAAATTACGTGAGAGATAATAAAATACATCATTACTGTGATATACACTCAAGAGCCAAAACATTATGACCCTACATTTTGCAATGAACTCGCCTGGATGACGTGGAAGGCACGTGATCAGGTGGAAGTGGTATTTAGCTGGTATTAAGTGGTGGTATTAATCCATGCCAAGGCGGGTTGAGGCTGTGTTGCGCGCCAAAGGTGGACCAACTCGTTATTGACAGGTGGTCATAATGTTTTGGCTCTTGAGTGCATATCAATATGTTAAATGAAACATGCTGTGATTGGTACTAATCTTTATAAAAAATATGGCATGAATAATAAATTAAAAAAAAGTCGAGAGCACTTATTCTCAGCACTTGTAACAATAACTAATCAAACATAACACACAACATTTACAAAGAAACAAAATTCAAATAATAAAAAATTTTGAATAAGGAAATAAAATATGCAATAAAAATTATCATATTTTCTATCAAATTAAATAAAATATATTCAATACATGGAGGAATTAAAGCAAATATGCAAATGAACAGACCCAATGAGCGAAAGCGTTGATCTTAACCAATACATTTTTATGTTTGTTTATTAGTCATATGTGTAGAATTTCTCCTTATTTTCGATTTAGTGTTTACTGTTTTTAGAATAGTGTAATTCTAATTTTGCTAACAATTTGAATGTAGGCCCCTCTTAATCTTGAGGCCCTAGGCTGAAGCTTAGCTAGCCTATAGGAAAATCCGGCCCGGATATCAGGCATGTCAAGCACATTTACAGCAACAGCTAACAGTCTGGCCGTTGATATTCATCGCATGCAATGGGACTTTTCTTGGGGAATGGGAATGGGACTAATGCTTGCAATGGGACTTTTCTTGGGGAATGGGAATGGGACTCATGCTTGCAATGGTACTTTTCTTGGGGAAGGGAATGGGACTCATGCTTGCAATGGGACTTTTCTTGGGGAATGGGAATGGGACTCTTGCTTGCAATGGGACTTTTCTTGGGGAATGGGAATGGGACTCATGCTTGCAATGGTACTTTTCTTGGGGAATGGGAATGGGACTCATGCTTGCAATGGGACTTTTCTTGGGGAATGGGAATGGGACTCATGCTTGCAATGGGACTTTTCTTGGGGAATGGGAAAGGGACTCATGCTTGCAATGGGACTTTTCTTGGGGAATGGGAATGGGACTCATGCTTGCAATGGGACTTTTCTTGGGGAATGGGAATGGGACTCATGCTAGAAATGGGACTCATGCTGTTAATATTCCCACAAAAAGAAAGAAATCCATCTACATCAAATCTTATAATCGTTGTGGTCAAGAAAAAGTTCATCCTGTACAATACTAAAGCGTTAAAGTAGAGTAGAGGTAATTTCTGACGCTCCTGTAAAACTAAGGTTGGGTTGGAATTCCATCATGGTGTGTACAGCTGAAGAAACATTGGAAGGGATTTTCTGAAATTATAATGAAGGAAGTTGCTACACATATAGCATTGAAATATGCGAGATCCTCTAGACACTTTTGCTAATATATTCCATTCCATGTGAAACTATTATGAATTTTAATGTTACGTGGGCCGCAGGCTTTCTGAGGTCTATGTATCCCTGTTTTAGATGATAAAAATAAATTTCAATTATAATTATGCTTTTGGATACCTATATAAAAATAAATAATTTGAAAACAGTTAATCTTAGAAATTAATTTTAATGAAATTTAAATGTCCTTTTTATTTTTACAGGATCTATCCGATGTATGTGTTGGTCCTTCTCTTTACATGTCTAATCTATCCTTTGGGATCGGGTCCTGTGTGGTACGATGCCACAAGCAAATTCATTGAACCCTGTCGTAAACATTGGTGGAAGAATTTATTATTTATAAATAACTTCTACCATTATGAAGAAAATGCGGTAATAACTCTTGAAAAAAAAATTTGTTTTAATATTGTCAAATCAAGCACTCTGTTATATTACTAAAAAATATGTATTAGATTTTTTTACTTAATTTAATACTTCGTTTCTTTATCTCTTATTTTAAATTTATAAAAACAGTCTGAGGCTTTCAACCTTTGATGAAATAACATGTACTACTGTGCCTAAAAAGTAAGACCAATTATTTTTCTAAAAAAACTCTTTATTTATTCTTCCAAATTTATTTCATCGTCTTCAAAGTAATCCCCCCCGGACACAATGCACTTGTGCCAACTTTTTTTCCAATCCTCAATGCATGCCAAAAAGTCATTGGCCGGGATGGCCTTTAATGAGCTCGCCGATTCACGTTGAATCTCTTCAATCGACTCAAAATGGTCTCCCCGGAGTGGTCTTTTGAGTTTAGGGAATAGCCAGAAGTGGCACGGTGTGAATACGGTGCTTGTGGAAAGATATGAGTTTCATTTTTGGCGAAAAAGTCAAGAAGAATCAATGCAGTGTGAGCTGGCGTATTCAGTGTTTTCGGTACCAATCGAGATTTGACGAGTTTGAGGCCCAAAATGGAATTGAGTGATCCTTTCGAAATTCCAACATCATCAGCAAGGTCTCTAATTGTAAATCAACGGTTTGCAAGCACCAGATCTTTAATTTTTTGGACTGAAGCTTTGCCGGATGAGGTTGATTGTCGACTAGAGGGCTCTTCGTCTTCAATGCGTTCTCTGCATTCTTAGAACTGTTTATACCACTTCTAAACTTTTCTTCAAGATATAGGAACGCTCACCGAATGCCTTCTGCAACATTCTATGCGTTAGTGCTTTCTCAATTAATTCAGACATTTCAAAAAACGCCGGAATCAATTTTAGCGTCTCACAAAGCCAGCGTAACTCAAACACTAACTAATATTTTGATGCCAAATTTCACACAGATGCCCATGCTGTAAATATGTAAATTAATGCCAGCGAACTAAAAAAGAAAAAAAAATTGAAATTCCATAAGCCCCGGGAATTTTAAATTGAAAATTGGTCTTACTTTTTGTACACAGTAATAGATATAGACTATTTTCACTACTATCCACTACCGGTACACGCAAATTATATGACAACACAAACATATGAAAGAATTAGTGTCAGCGGGATATTATAAACAATGCTTATTCTGCACGCTAGATGACTGGATTCGAGAAAAAAAGGATACCTAAAGACGTATTCCGATATAGAGGAGACACAATAGCGTTTTGTTTAGAGTCCGTAAAGTACAAAATTGAAATATATATATATATATATATATATATATACACTATGTGGAAGAAAGTGACGGGACACGACACTATAACGACATAAACCCATATTTATTAAAATTAATAGGAGGTAGGGCCTTTTTTGGCTGTGATCACAGCTGCAACCATTCTGGGCATGCTTTCCACTAACTTAGCCATAGCGGCAAGAGGAATTTCCTCCCAAATGTTTAACAGGAAGTTCCATAGTTTAGGTTTGCTTTTGGGGAGTGGGGTGTAGGCCCTCAACCGACGGTCCAATTCGTCCCAGAGATGTTCAGTTGGGTTAAGATCACGGCTCGGCGCCGGCCATTCCATGCGTTTAACGTTGTTGTTCACATACGAATCAAGAGTCCTCCTTGCAACATGGCATGTTGCATTGTCGTCTTGATACCAGCAATCAGCCATACCGTACGTTGCCCACAAGGTAGGAAGGACATAATTGTCGAGAATATCACAGTATCTATCGGCATTCATCGCACCATCAACCTTCACCAGTGGGCCAGCCCCATACCAAGAGAAACAGGCCCATACCATCAACCCTACTCCACCAAACTTTACAGTTGGGACGACACACTCGGGCAAAAGGTGTTCTCCTGGTAAACGTCATACCCAAACACATCCATCGGAACGGAAAAGGGTAAATCGTGACTCGTCACTCCAAAGGACGCGTTTCCAGTCATCCAGAGTCCAAGTACGGTGGTCTTTGGCCCATCGAAGGCGCGCTTTCTTGTTGGTTTTCGTAATCAAAGGCTTATGGGCCGCCGAACGTCCAGTGTAACCTAACTTATGGGCCTCGATACGAAGAGTCTTGGTCGAAACGGCCACACCTGTGGCTTGTCTAGACTCGTTAGCGATGCTATCCATGGATGTTTGACGGTTACTTCGAATCTCCCTGCCGAGCACCCGCCGGTCCCTGCTGGTGAGAACTGTAGGTCGTCCACTTCAGGGTCGGTTCTGACAGTGTCCCTCAGTCTTGTAGCGACACACAACACGTGCTACAGTTGATTTTGAGCAGTTACGGAGACGGGATATCTCCCTAATTGACACCTTGGCAAGATGCAATCCAACCAACACACCTTTCTCGAACTCAAACAACTCTTCCCGTGGCGGCATCTTGACAAAAACAACTCTAGTCGACTCCACAGAGTATTTATAGGATATGGCTGACACGTGATACCTATTATTGCGCATGTGTCAGCTGTATTGTCGACTTTTCTACTTTTCGAGGGGTGTCCCGTCACTTTCTTCCAGATAGTGTATATATATATATATATATATATATATATATATATATATATATATATATATATATATATATATATATATATGATGCAAATTGGAGTCAATATATATGTATGTATGTATCCAAATAGGGGGGTATGTGGGAAGAGAAATCAACTCACCGATTTTCTTTTTAATGCAAACATTCTTCAAAGTTTTCACAGTACAAGTTTAAACGCTAACAGAGCATTTGCTGAGAATTTCGTAGCATTTAGATTGGTTGGTTGGTGGGATTTAATGGCACAAGAATCAGATTTGGCTATGCAGCGCCAAACAAAGATGGTTTTTTTTTTTAAATTCTGATGAGAATAAGAGTATAAAGAGGTAAAAGCGAAACAATATAGAAGTGGTTACAATACTAAAAAGTCAATTTCAAGATCTAAGTGAAAAATGAAGTACAATCATGAATATAGCAATAAAATTGTCATCTGAACAGGATAAAATTCATGAAAAAGTAGTGAGAAACACATTCGAAGTTTAATTATTTCACATAAAAGTAAATTCAGATAAAATCCGTCAGTCCCAGACCATGTCTTTTACGTCGTACTCTACACTGTCATGAGATCTGTCTGTTGAGAGAGAGGCGGAGTCCGACTACGAAATTGTTGTTCTTTCAGGTGACTTGTTAAATCTTTTTTTATGTAATACAATATCTTTAGTTTTCGGATGCAGTTTGTTTAGGTGTTTTGATTGTCTGATGTTGGGCTTAGGAGTTGTTTAGATAAGATTCTATGAGAGACTATAATCTCAGGTCGTACAGCGTCAGTCAACCGGAAGTTGACCCTTTTTTTGCCAATTGAATTTATTGCTGGTGTCAGCAATATAAGGTTGAAAATTTCTAATGCCTCTTTCGTGAGTTTTGTAGCGCTTTCTAATTTGTATGTTTTGTTTATTTATTTCCACTACTTTTGACATTAGTATCTGTTCGATAGCTCGGACTCAAGAAACAAATTCCAAAAATGACACATACTCAGTTAATGGAAATAATACTCGACACAGTGGACTGTATGTAAATAAAACTCCTTTATTTTTGGCAGTCATCAAACTCGAAGATGGAACTGCCCACATAACCTTTCACTGGGGTTACACTCAATTATTTATGCAGTCATCGCGCTCATGGATGGACTGCCACAAGCAACCTTTCTTGATGGTCGCTGGGGTTGAACTCAATGAATTATGCAGTCATCGCAACTCATGGATGGACCGCTAACACCAACCTTTTCCTTCGGTCGCTAAGTTTCAACTCGTTTTACTTACATTCCTTCTTTCTCTCCCTGGCCCTCACCCCCTGCCAGACACCCCCACAAACAGGATGTTTTCCGGGCATAGGGCGTTGACCTCCCCCAGACGGGAGAAGCTGGGTTTCGACGTAACAGTATCAATTAAATTACAAAAGGAATTTAAAAAATTAAGCTTGTTATGGAGAGTCAAAAGAATAAAATTAAATGCATAATGATTGTAAATGCAATGAGAGCATTTTTGGAAACAACCCGCACTTCAAACAAAAGAGTAATTTCCCTATAAAATGAAACAAAAAATACGTACAAATTTAGTTAACGGTTCAAGAATAGCTCCAGTTTCACATTTTTCCACTAACCACTACTCAATTTTGATACCGCTCATACCGTTATAATCTCAAGCTATAATTGCCTGAGGCATTTTGTATGACTGCCAATGCAAATGATTTGTTGTTTGAAATATTAAAAGTAAGAATTTGAATGCAATCAAATTTTTATGATGCTGTTTACGGTTTTCCAGTGTCTTCCACATTCGTGGTACATTGCAGTTGATTTTCAACTACACCTGGTTGCTTTACTGGTCTTACAACTCATTTTAAGGTAAGTAAAGAGTAAATATAATGTATAAAATACTACTGTGCCCAAAAAGTAACACCAATTATTTTTTTTCAAAAATTCTTTATTTATTTTTGCAGATTTATTTCATCGCCTTCAATGTAATACCATCCGAACACAATGCACTTATTATACACCTTTTTTTTCCAATCCTCAATGCATGCTAAAAAGTCATCGGCAGGGATGGCCTTCAAAGTGCGCGTCGATTCACGTTGAATCTCTCCAATCTCTCCGACTCAAAACGGTGTTCCCGGAGTGGTCTTTTGAGTTCAGGGAAGTTAGGGAGCTTAGGTCTTACTTTTTGGACACAGTATCGCATCAAAAAGTGTCACAAAAATCGTATATCTTATGAATGATTGAATAAATGTCGATTGTGTTTATGATATCTTATCAAATATTACAACATTTATTTCTAGAAATGTTGTTAAAAGTAAATAAGAGATAATCAATCAATAAATTGCTTTTTTTCATAATAAATAGTCTAACAATATTAAATAATATTTAAATTATCTTTTTTTTATTTTTAGGTGGCCGAAATTCGGAATATCATTGTGTGGTCTTTTCATCACTTTGTCATCTGTTTTTACAGCTGTTGTAACTTACATAACTCATCTATACCCTGCAATACACATTACCCGCCCAGATCCAACGTGAGTATTTTGCAGGAATTCCATTTTTAGTATGTAATTTAAAATTCTGCATATTCACATCTGATAGAGAATCATTCAAATAAGTAATATAAAAAATAAAAAAAATTAAAGACAATCCCTACTTTTTTCTCACTATATTGCAGAAAGTTCTTTATAAATAATTTTCATTTATTTGTTTAAGTTTATCTGGCGCCCTCTATTGGTAGACATATGCAACTAAAATCTAAAAAAAAACTAAAATTAATTAATTAATTTTAATTACTGAATTAATATTTGAAAAACTGTATTAACATCAAATGTCATCCCCTACAAGTTCAAAAATGTATTTAAACTTGAGTGAATGAATAAAAATATTTTTATGAACGATTGGAAATTTGAACAAGATCTATATATAGGGAGAGTGTGAGCTAATAGAAGGACTTGAAAACGTGTCCATGATTTCAAAGTATCATCTTAAAAGGATACTGCTACTAATTTAATATATTTTATTTTACTATCAACAAACATTTCTCATAAGAACCACAGCTCTCGCCTTCACACATACACTGTTGACATTGCTTCTCTTTTTGGCCCTGTAGCACAGGGGTAGCCAACCCAAATGATCTTGCGGGCCACTTGAAATGCATCATAATTCCGCATTATTCATTTATATATTTCCATGTTAGATTTAGACTTACTATAGACATTTGTTTGGAATGAAAAGCTGAAACACAATGAGTTACTATTTTTTTGTGTACTATTATGCTTACATGTAAAAATAGATAATATGTATAATAATAAAGATACTAAACGCCCATTGTAAAGAAATATATAACACTAAAAATGAAATATAAAAATATACAAATGTAAACGAAATAAAAATAATTAAATCTTTAAAATTTATTTATTTTATTAGTGCGATAGTTGTTCCTCCACTTTTTCACAAGTAAAAATAATTCACAATTAGTTTTTGCAAATCGATCTCAATTTGAGTATTTGCACATCATAATGGGTGTTGCAAGTTAGCGTCCGTTATGTTTAATCAATAGAGAGTTTTTGATACCGTATTTTGGACGTCCGTTAGTTTTTTTCCCAGCGCACATGCTCATAGGAAACATTATTACAGATACGCATGCAATTTCCTATGAGCATGCGCGCTAGGAGAAAAAATAACGGACGTCCAAAATACAGTATGCAAAAACTCTCTAATATCGTTTAGAAAAACGACTCACAGATTTAAGTTGAACCAAAAGCGCTAACAACTTGAAACTGAGAGTCTGTTTTTGCTCTGCTATCAACTATCAACTGTGCATATCTAGGGATGGCCACTGAGGTCAATTAAAGTGAAACGTAGCACCTGTTATATTAGATGTCCCAAGATACGCGCTCATCATGAGTTCGCAGAATATAACTTAATTATTCTGGGAAAACAGGCAATATCTGTCATATAATCGCAGGAATATTATTTTAAAATCAAAGTTATTTTTTCTCATAATTTCGACGGTTCATTTTTGAATATATAGATGCACACATACCGTATTTTTTTAATACATTGGTTTTCACTACTTTGGCCACTATAAAATAAATATATTTTGTAAAAGCGTTATAAATCTCACGGGCTAGAAAAATAATCAAGGCGGGCTGCGGGTTGACCACGCTTGCCATAGCATATACAGTTATTCATTCATCGAGGTTGCGTCATCTACGACGTCAGCGCTTGCTGCGCCATCTATCGTTAATGACAACATTTATAAAAATTGGCTAGAAAAGTCAAAATTGAAATTTTTATTAGTGCATCAAAAACAAAGATATCAAATTATAAGACAATATAATATCAATCGCTACATTTAACATTTTTATTAAGAAAAAAGGCTTAAACCTATTATTATCCTACAATAAACATTATTTCCTTATATATATATATATATATATATTTTACAGCAATTGGAAAGAGGGACTTAAATTATAATCGTGTATATATATATATACACGATTATAATTTAAGTCCCTCTTTCCAATTGCTGTAAAAAAAAAGAACCACTCATCACATTAAGATCAAATTTGAACTGAAGATACTTGAAGAAATGGGAAATGATGTAGCATCAAAAAAAATTCCAAAATTTCCAAAAATTCCAAAAAAAATTCCACCAATTTTTCTTATCCAATTTGGTATGACGTTGCCGTGGTGGATGGGCTTTCCACTAACAGTGTCACAACTGTTGAATGACTTTGATATAATTTTTTCCTTCAAAAAAACTGAAACAACCAAGTACATTTAACACTACAATTGATTTAATGAGCAACTCTGGCCAAATACGTTGTAATTTTGATTCAATATACTGGAAGACGAATTTACTTTCTTAATGTCGCTTACAGCGCCATCTATTAATACACTTTGGAACTTTTTTTGATGTCTTACCATTTCTCCCTTCAAGTATCTTCAGTTCAAATTTAAACAAGTGATTCTTTTTTTACAGCCTTTTGAAAGTGGGACTTTATTTATAATCACCCTGTATATACATATATACATATATATAAATAAATTGCCAGATCATTCTCTGTCTATAAATGTATTCGTACTTCCATGTCTTTCTCTCACAAAAAATTAGATAAAGAAATTGAATTTTATTCCAATAAGTCTAGTAATTAATGTTTGATGAAGTGAATTAATATTTGTTTTCCATGACAAATTACTAAAAACAAAAAGTGTAAGATATATAACACTTATAATTTCAAAAGCTACGACAAAAGTCTGAAAAAGAAACTTTTTAATATTTCGTGACACGGTTGCTATGACAAACAAGTAATATAAAAAAAAAAAATTTTTAAAGGCAATTCCTACTTTTTTTTCACTATAATGCTGAAAGTCCTTTATAAATAGTTTCCATTCATTTTTTTAACTTTATCTGGCGTCATCTATTGGTAGATATATGCAACTTAAATCTAAAAAAAAATTAAATTATTTAATTAATTTTAATTACTGAATTAATATTTGAAAAAACTGTATTAACACCAAGTGTCATCCACTACAAGTTAAAAAAAATGCATTTGAACTTGAGTGGATGAATAAAAAGTATTTTATTAACGATTGAAAATTTGAACAAGATATATAGGGAGAGTGTGAGCTAATAGAAGGAATTGAAAAAATATAGCATTAAAAAGAGGGGTTTATAATTATATCACTTAGCGCTGTTATTTGAAATGGTATATAATTGAGAATTTTTCAAATTTGTAGCACAATAATTCCTAAATTTAATAAAATATTTTTAAAAAAGCGTTATGATTAGAAAGCAAGGCGTGGTTACATGCACACACATTAAATAGTACATTCCCTGTATAAAAAAATTATGTGTGATAGCTCAATCATTTGATAACAAATAAAATTAAATAAATCTAACTATGCTCGTAATCCATGTATAATATGTATATTGTATTATTTTTTATAAAAAAATATATTAAAACGGATATTTCAAACATATATTTTATTTCACGATAAACAATTCTATTACAGTGAAAAGGCGTATTACTGGCTATACATATACTTTCAAGCATATTCTCATGCAGGTCCGTATTTTATCGGATTCTTAGCTGGTTATCTGCTAGCAACCACACCAGATCTTAAATTTAGTCGGGTAAGTTGACATTTAAAACTTCGCTAGTACATCTTTGCTTCTAGCCTTTTCAGAATTGATTAAAAAATGGTTTTTAGATATTAAAACTACTTTTATTGATGCTTTTTTATTACTATTTTCATTTACTGGTTACTTAGACTTGAAGTCCTTCATCATTGGTAGGGTAGATGTACTATAGTTTTAACAAAGATTGCAACATCAGCAACATTGCACAGAAAGCGTCTTTCGTCAATTTCCATGAGCCTCCAATAACTTGAGCCCATCAATCTTCTAGATTAGGGGTCTCCAAACTACGGTCCGCGGGCCAAATACGGCCCGCCAGTGTCATCAATCCGGCCCGCTACAGCGAATAGCTTATTGTTGCTGTAATAAGTTTAATAAAAAAAAAAAAACAGAATGATAATAACTCGGTTTTACTGACTTGCTAGGTAAAGCTTACTGACAAGCATAATACGCACAAAAATTAACTTAAGCATAACAACTAACAAATAATTGAAATTAATCCCATTCACATTATAAACTAGTGAACATCCCGCGGTTACCCTCGGTGGTTATGCCTAACTATTTCCGCTTTTAACCACTAGATGTCGTCAAGTGTCACGGTCGTATCGATACACACAATAGTAATTGTAGTAAATGAACCAGCTAATTTAGCAAGCGTATGCTCGTTCAGAACGCGTACAAGGTGATTAATCTAGAAATTATAGATAATGTCAGAAAAATTAAAATGCTTTTGGCCCTTGGTACTTACTGGAATAAACAGCATGGCCCTAAGGCTGGAAAGTTTGGAGACCCTTGTTCCAGAGCAAACATTTTTTTCTAATAGATTGATTTATTATGTCCATTTATTTTCGGAATTTTCTAAAATATTCTAAGGATTTTAGAAAATCATGCAATAATAGCTTTCTAGATCAAAATATCCTCATGTCCGTAAATTAAGGATAATTCAGAATCACACAGAAATTGAACTCTAAAATAAAAATTTCACCTGTAGAATTATCACACACATCTTGAAAAAGAATATGCAAATTACAGGAAATCACCCGATGGCGCGGATAGTACATCACAATGACGAGAGTGTAAGAGAGGGGTATATAAGGAATGGTGGCAAAGAAGTAAAATTGTTCACAAGCGCTTTAAAAGCCTTTCAGTGCAATAACCGCATAGTTATGGCACAAAGGAAGCATTTGGGTGATTTTTTACGTGGTTGAATTATCGGACGACTGGAATATGGCGTACCCAGCTGGAAGTATCCGAGGAATCGCCCAGAGGGTCATCTCCAGGCTTTGGCAGAGATTCGAAGATGATGGTAATGTGAGTAGACGTTACAGCACAGGTCATCCCCGAGTTACAACGCCGATTGAGGACCGGTATTTAGCAGTTACTGCCAAAAGAAACCGACGGAGCACAGCATCAGACCTGTCTCGTCAGCTCTCTTCAGCTACCGGTACGATAGTTTCAAGGCAGACCGTGTACAGACGCTTAGGGCACATTGGTGTATATGCTCGTAGGCCTGTCAGATGTGTTCCACTTACCGCAACTCACTGTCGCCTGCGATTAACCTGGAGTAGAGAGCATGCATCGTGGACACCGCAACAGCGGTCTTGTGTGATGTTTTCCGACGAGTCCAGGTTTAGTTTGCAGTCTGATTCTCGCCGGACTTTCACATGGAGAGCGCCAGGTACCCGTTACCACCAAGAGAACACCATTGAACGACACCGTTACGGTGGTGCAGGATGGCTCGTTTGGGGAGGAATTATTCTTGGTTTCAGAACTGACCTGCATGTTCAGAGTGTAACGATGACAGGCCACATCTATCGGGATGTCATTCTGGAACAACATGCACGTTTGTTTCGGGGCGCCATGGGTGCTGAATTTCTTTTTATGGATGACAACGCCAGTCCTCACCGTGCAAACATTGTAGACGAATGACTTCAATTGGAGGATATCACCACGAATTTCCTTTTTTTTTATTCAAACAATATTTATTACTAATTATTTTATAAAATATACCTCGATTGACTTTTAATGTACAAACCATGTTATGTGAAGTAGCGAATAACTTAGTAATAATCTGATGCCCTTAAAATTCAGTACCACAATTCATTACGAAACGGAAATAATAAAGTCAAAATCATTTTCAATCTACACGTTGGAAAATCTATCCAGTGGATTTCTTATGAAAAGTGGCGGATGGAAACCTCCGAATGTCGTTATGAGAGTGCTTTCGTACCCCTGTACGAAGCACACCACGTGGAACGTTTCCACGTGTACTCTAGAAGTAGCTCGTTCAACCTACACGTTGGAAAATTTATCCAGTGGATTTCTTATGAAACGTGTCGGATGGAAACCTCTGAATGTCTTTATGAGAGAGCTTTCGTACCCCTGTACGAAGCACACCACTTGGAACGTTTCCACGTGTACTCAAGAAGTAGCACGTTCAACCTACACGTTGGAAAATTTATCCAGTGGATTTCTTATGAAACGTGGCGGATGGAAACCTCTGAATGTTTTATGAGAGAGTTTTCATACCCCCTGTACTTCCAGAAGCACACTACTTTGAACGTTTCCACGTACTCAAGAAGTAGCACGGTCCACCTACACGTTGGAAAAATTTATCCAGTGGATTTCTTACGAAACGTGGCGGATGGAAACCTCCGAATGGTTTTATGAGTTTTTTTCGACCCCGTGTACGAAGCACCTACGTTGGCGTTGAAACGGATGGAAACCTCGAATGGTTTTATGAAAGTGTTTTCGTACCCCTGCAAGCACCCCGCGTTGAACGGTTCCAAGAAGAAGCACGGTCAACCTATTCGTTGGAAAATTTATCCAATGGATTTCTTATGAAATGTGACGGATGGAAATATCCGAATGTCTTTATGAGAGTGTTTTCGTACCCCTGTACGAAGCACCCCGCGTTGAACGGTTCCACGTGTACTGAAGAAGTAGCACGGTCAACCTACACGTTGGAAAATTTATCCAGTGGATTTCTTATGAAACGTGGCGGATGGAAACCTCTGAATGTCTTTATGAGAGAGTTTTGTACCCCTGTACGAAGCACACCACTTGGAACGTTTCCACGTGTACTCAAGAAGTAGCACGGTCCACCTACACGTTGGAAAATTTATCCAGTGGATTTCTTACGAAACGTGGCGGATGGAAACCTCCGAATGGTTTTATGAGAGTGTTTTCGTACCCCTGTACGAAGCACCCCGCGTTGAACGGTTCCACGTGTACTCAAGAAGAAGCACGGTCAGCCTATTCGTTGGAAAATTTATCCAATGGATTTCTTATGAAATGTGACGGATGGAAATATCCGAATGTCTTTATGAGAGTGTTTTCGTACCCCTGTACGAAGCACCCCGCGTTGAACGGTTCCACGTGTACTGAAGAAGTAGCACGGTCAACCTATTCGTTGGAAAATTTATCCAATGGATTTCTTATGAAACGTGACGTATGGAAATATCCGAATGTCTTTATGAGAGTGCTTTCGTACCCCTGTACGAAGCACACCCCGTGGAACGTTTCCACGTGAACTCAAGAAGTAGTACGATCACCAAATAGATTAATACCAATACTTCTCCATAATGCACTCTAAATAATGTTTATCTACTGCATATCGTCCTTATCAGGTCAAGCGCCTTACTTCGAAGAAAAATTACTTTTTTCTCTACGTTTTATCATGATTTAATGTTTATCTTCAAATAATACATACGAAAAATAATGTTATTAAATAATTACATGACTGAACCCAAGAAGCATTTTTCACTATAATTCACTTATTTTTGAAAAAATTGTGAATTATTTTGGAAATATCAACAACGTGACAATCTAAAACACATTTGTTTTTTGTGTGATCCTTCTAAAACTAGGAAGCTGCAAAGTTTAAATTCTTCATTGTATCTGAGATTTTATTTAATTCCTCAAGATATCAAATCCACTTTCCTTATGATCATTATTAATACTTATTTTAGAGATGGTAGGGAATCTAATTCATCTGATTTAAATTCCAATTTAGAAAACACTGGTTTTTGGCTGGGTAGCAGCTTTTATTGGCAGTTTCTCTGCTGTATTCGGTATATATGAGTGGAATAATGGACCAGATGAACCTAACTACTGGATGGCGTTGCTGTATTCCTCTGTTAATAAGAATTTTTGGACTTTGAGTGTAGCCTGGATGATCGTTTGCTGTGCTGCAGGACAAGGAGGTAAATAAAATTTCAAATACTTCTTGGAAATATGTAAATCATAGTAATTTTTTAGCTGAGGAAAATTAAGCTGTTAAGAATAAATATTTATATCTTAAACTGTTTACTAATTGTAATGTTTAATGTTATGTTAATCGTCATGTTTTTACATGAAAAATGCTTCAGTTTTTGTAAAAATATGCATTGTACATTGTAATTTAACAAGAAAAATATCACCAAGGAAATAAACGTGGTTGACTTATCAATATACTTTATCATTTTTTAGCTGATATATCAGTATCATTAGCTTTCAATATCATTAGCTTTAAATATCTATAGCTTTTCAATATCATTTTTTAGCTGATGAAAATTAAGCTGTTAGAATAAATATTTATATCTTAAACTACATTTTTACTAATTTTAATGTTTAATGTTATGTCTATTGTCGTGTTTTTATGGAAAAATGCTTCTTTTTTTGTAAAAATATGCATTGTACATTGTAATTTAACAAGAAAAATATCACCATGGAGATAAACGTGGTTGACTTATCAATATACTTTGAGTTTGGTTCGATGTCGGTGAAGTTTCTGCTCGAACATCAAGCAATTCTTTAGAAACGTGGTTGACTTATCAATATACTTTGAGTTTGGTTCGAGTACATTTCTTAAGACTTTTACATCATTAAGTCTTTTAACCTAATATGCTTTTTTTTATGTATTTAGTTAGCTTGAAAAGATTGTGTAGATTGAAGTTTTAAATCCAGTTTAAATTTTTTATGGTGAATAATTTTTAATTTACTTACTTCAAGTTAGCTTAATGTAGTTTGCAAACGGCGATAATTGTGGAGGCAGTAAATATCTTTATTTCAAATGGCTATTAAATTTTTATTTCTGGACAAGTTTAAAATCTACATTCAGGTGAAAGTTTGTATTTAAAGCTTTTAATAAATAAATTAAAACTCAAGCAATTAAAAAATGTGCTCAATTTTTATTTCTTAATTAATAGTTAAACGAACGTTTAGAGCTATCTACAGTTAGATGATTAGTTGCAGAATAATTGCATATATGAAGATTACGTTATTTTGTTATGTTACAAGATTTCTACTTATTGCTATTGCTCATAAAATCTTGTTTGAGAATTTTTCATTAAAAATCTTTCTTTTTTTCTCATATAATAAAATCCTTTTCTATCCCATATGTTATGTTCAGATAGTATAAAATGATAGAAGTATAACAGATTAAGAAGATTAAGGAGTTAAAATTTTAAATACTGTAACATTTTTATAAAAATTCCTTATTTTGCCATTAAATAGTCACTTTTCAAAAAATAACCGAAAAAATATTTTTTCCCAAATTATGTCATCTCTCTCTTGTCATTGAGTAAGGATTCCCAGAAATTATAAACTAAGTTTGTGAAAATGCAACATCATGAAGGAATCGTCATAATTGAATAAAATTTAATACAAGTTATATAAATATTAAATGTTCAAAGCAAAAAAAATTTTTGCTGCTACACGAGTGGCAATTCAAACAACTTTTCAACGTCTGCCTGAGGAAGAAGCATTCATATTGTTTGTATGCTCACCCAAAGTTCGTCTGCCAACTAGGATGAGCGAGACGCCGACCAACGAAATTCACAATTTATCAATACGCCGGCGAAGCTGTACCTGCCGCGTTGCAAGAACGATTGAACAGTCCTGTCGATATGAGGGGCAGGCATTGTCCTGTTGAAATACAGCGCCTGGCAAGCTTTGAAGGAAGGGAACAGATTGGGGCTGTAGAACTTCACTGATGTACCGGTTGCTGTTCAGATTGCCAACAATTCTTAGCAATTGAGATCGTCCATGCTATGGCACCCCCAGACCATAACTCCGGGTGTTCGTCCACAGTTTAACAATGCACTCCGGAAGGTGGCGTTCACCGGCATAGCGTCTCGAATGCGGCCATAATGGTACCACAAATTAAAGCGGGATTCGTCAGAAAAACACGACATGCTGCCAATCAGCACGCCAGTGTCTATGCTGAGGCCCTTTAGGCGGCGATGGTTTAGCATGAGAGGGATCTGTATAAAGGAGTCCTTGCGCGCAGTCCACGCTGCAGCAGACGTCTACGAATTGGATGAAGCACACAATGAAACACCTGTAGCTATTGACCACTGTGCTGCCAATTGAAAGCTGTACGGTCCGTCAGCGCCATGCGGACCAGGTGTCTATCATCGCGAGCTGACGTCACATTTCGGGGTCCCTCTCCGGATTTCCGAGTTGTCCGACACTCGTCCGTCCACTGCTTCCAAAGACGCATCACTGTGCTGCTGTTACGCTGCCCACGAGCGGCTACTGCAAAACAATCCAGCTTCACGAAGGCCGATGATTCTCCCCGTTCAAACTCTGTAAGTTGTTCAAATCTCGCTCTCTTTCGTCAAAGAGGCATAAGTAAAGATTGAGCTAGCGTTTACCACTAGCAGATAACTATACACGCCTCGCTACAGCCGTCTATTTATTCGGATCCATCCGCCGTTCAGAGGGTTCTGCTCAGCATACGTATGCGCTACGGATTTGAAACTCTAATCATTTGCATATCATGCGCTAATTTACATTTCCTGAAAATTTCAGCGCACTCGCGTAAAGTCCTTCATGGTGTTGCAATTTTCACAAACATGAGTTTATAATTTCGGGATGAAAATTACATAAAACAAGTTATATATAAAAAACAAATTTTAGTCAATTCCTACTTTTTCAATTTTCCTATTAGCTCATACTCTCCCTATATATATCTTGTTCAAATTTTCAATCGGTCATAAAATACTTGTTATTCATCCAATTAAGTTTAAAAAAAAATAGCGGACGACACTGGATGTTAATACAGTTTTCAAATATTTTGATTAATTAAATTTAATTAATCAATTCTGTTTTTTTCGCTTTTAAGTTACATGTATTGAGCCAATAAACTTAAAAGTATTTTATTTATAAAGGACATTCTGCAAATAACGATAAAAAAATTGGAAATTTGACTATATTGCAAAGTCCATAAATAATTTTCATTCAAATCTATTGCCAAGGATATATGCAACCAAATCTAAAAATTAAAGCAATTAAATTTAATTGCCTGAATGTATTTGAAAAAACTAACATTAGTATAAATCACTACAAGTTAAAAAATATATATTTGAACTTGAGTTGAGGAATAAAAAGTATTTTCTAACAAAATATATAGAAGGTGCCTAAAATAAAAATGAATTATTTGTTTTCAATTAAAATATTAAATTATTGAAATTTAAAAAAGTTTTCTGAAATTGGTGATATATAGCGGTGGTCTATGCCCATAGCGTTACTAAAGAAATTATAAACTAATAATTTAAAAAAAAAAAATTTTTAAGTCAATTCCTACTTTTTTTTTCACTGCATTGTAGAAAATCCTTTATAAATAATTTTCATCATTTTTTTAAGTTTATCTGGCGCCATCTATTGGTAGATACATGCAACTTAAATCTAAAAAAACTAAAATTTAACTAATGAATGAATATTTGAAAAAACTGTATTAACCTCAAGTGTCATCCACTACAAGTTCAAAAAAAATGTATTTGAACTTGGTGGAGGAATAAAAAAGTATTTTATTAACGATTGTAAATTTGAACAAGATATATATAGGGAGAGTGTGAGCTAATAGAAGGAATTGAATAAATCTTTTTCAACATTTTCATTTATCTATATTTCTTTTTCAGGTATTGTCAATCACATATTGAGTTGGGATGTGTTCATTCCTTTAAGCAGACTTACGTATGGAGCTTATCTCATTCATCCTTTCAGTGTATTAGTTGTTTATGGAAATTTACGCACTTTGATGTCACCTGATCATTTCCTTATAGTAAGAAACGCTTTTCTTTTATTTAAAAGAATCCAATTTTTTTTTAATCATTTTCATCTATTTTGTTTTTAATGATAACCAACGTCAAAAAAATTAAAAGACAGTCGTTGAAAATAGAAAATAGAAATAGATGGGGAAATGTTCTAATTAGAAAGTATTAATTAACTATTAGCTTATTAATAAAAATAATTTTTTAAATCACATGAATGAAAATCGATATATGGACCTCTATATCTAATTCGTAGAAATCTCTTCAAAAGAAGCCTTGGCCTACCCTAGGCTGTCGTGCTATTGATGATGATGTTTTATATTTTTAGTGAACTGAGGATTTTGATGCCATTGGCATCTGGGATCCACATAGATAATATTTTAAATATTTATTATTATTCACGCAAAGAATATTATTTTTAAAATCAAAGTTAATTTTTCTCATAATTTCGGCAGTTAAATTGTGAATATATGGATGCACACATAATGCATTTTTCAAATACATTGTTTTTTACTACTTCGGCGATTATAAAAATAAATATGTTTTGGAAAAGTGTGATAAATCTCACGGGCCGGGGAAAATATTCAAGG